>OY294048.1:29639935-29665796 GCA_958510825.1 Brachypterus glaber
AAAAAAAAAAACTAAAAAAAAAATTATTTTTTTATTTTTTTTTTTGCAAAATCGAAAGTTTTAAAAAAAGTTTAGTTTTTTTTGAATATCTTTATGAAAAACGAAAAATTGTTTTCTTTTTGGCAAAAACGAAAGTTTAAAAAAAGTTAAGTTTTTTTTTTAATATCTTTTTTGGGAAAACCAAAAATTAAAAAAAAAACAAAGAAAAAATAAAAAAAAAATAAAAAAAAACAAAAAAATTTTCAACAATTTTTTTTTTATTTTCTTTCTGCGAAAAAACGAAAACAAATGAAAATTATACTTTTCAAACCAAAGATCCAAACCAAACGAAAAAAAAATTAAAAAAATGAAAATGATAGTTTTTTTCATTTTTAAAAAAAGTTTAACCCCCTATAACTTTTTTTTTGAGGGGATTACTTTCAAAAACAATAGGAATATTCCCCTCGTAGAAATTGTTTTTTTTTCTGAAAATGTCCCTCCATCCTAAACATCCTCATGTGTTACCACCATAGCCAAGCAAAGACTACGGGGCCCCCTCAAAATCTACACGGTGAGCCTGACACATATCCTGATAACTTTCAAACGGTTACATTTCGATAGTCCTAACGCTAACAAATACAAAAAGCAATGGATTACCATGGATTATAATTATTTAATTACTTTTTTAAAAAACAAAATTGAAAAAAAAATAATATTAATAACAGCGGCATGATCGTGATTAATGAACAGTGCGATTATATGCCGTCGCGGCGTTCGGCCATTTAGTCAGGTGCCAACAATGGAGCAAAATTGAGCCGATTTAGTATATTGATTATAATTTGCCATCATATTGCCGCTCGGCGACCAGACCTTGCTCCAACGTCGGGCCAACGTCAAGAAGCGATGGTCATTTGCCATCACTTTACCGCCGGATGCACCATACCGTATTGTGGGTCTAGTAGTGACCAAAACTGTACCTGCTTATCGTGGTGGTAATATTTAACGCAAATGCCTTTTTTTTACAATAAATATTTTTAGATATGTTTACTTTCCCCTGGGTGCCAAGAGGCAAAGCCTTAAGTTAGTAAATAAAATTAACATAAATTATTACATTTTTTCACATTTATCATTTATTTTTTTCATATTTTTTGTAAATTTATTAATACATTTTTAAAATAATGTATTTTTAAGCATTTGATCAAATATAGTGTTAAAAGATATAAATATACAGACATTGCAGCAAATACAGTAAGTGAGAGTTTACAGTATGAAATTTGATTTTTGCACTAGTTGAGAAAAAAGCACGCCACTGTCTTATTAAACATTTGCAATAGCCAAGCGTCAAGTTCATCTGACCCCTTTTGGTCAGTTTTAGATCCCCAATACGACGGTCACCGAGCCATTATTTTTTTTCTAATGTATGGTAGAATTTAAAGTCTTAACCTCAAAGCGTTCCTAAGAAAATATTACTCATATTTAGGTTCCAACGCTAAATAAGTATTGTGGAGCCAACAACAGATATTTTTGTTAGCTTGTGTTCCAAAGTGACATTTTTCGGTTAGAAATATTAAGTTAAAATTCACACTTTTGTTAATAGTTTTTTTTTGTCTTTCGCACCCGCCAAAATACTTTTGCGGTCCCTTATTTAAAATTGCATAGCGGTTGTGTTAGAATTCTGTTTTACTTTGGCGGGCTACAGCCCGCCAAAGTACTTTTGCGGTCCCTTATGGAAAATTGTCAGATAACTGACAGAAACAAATTAAAATTAATTTTACCTATTATTTTTACCTTTTTTTGTTAAAAATATGTTTACAAGCGAATAAAAAATAGCGTATGATACACGGACGAGAAATATATCTCGGTCTTACGCGGTTGTGAATCATGGCATACTATTTTTTTTTGTCATTTGAGAAAAATTAACATAGATTCAGATTTAGAGACCCAAAATTACTAAAATAGGTATGTTAAACTTACGGTAACAAAAAAAAAACATACAGGCTAGGGGTCGAAAAATATTGTATGGAGTTATTAAGCAACTTACTAACTGCAAGGGCCTGTAACCCGGAACTCCATTGCCTAATACTAATACTAATCTACTTAAAAATGCCTTTCTAATAACATAATCCGTCTCTGTTAAGGGCACCCGGGCGGTTCCAAAATCCCCATTGTCCTTTGAGTTAAGTCAAGAATAATGCATATCGGAATCCGAGCTACAAATTTATTAAGTACGCTCTCCTGAAAAATTGTGAAAAAAGTTACGTCACTTCCTGTTTTTGACAACAATATATACAAAATTGATTTCTGTTTTGGTTTTCAACCCATACCTTTTAGCGGCGTTTATTATGGTCTGTGGCGAGACAGAAGTTTTAAAAATTTATTTCCATTGATTAGGTTACCTGGTATCCAAAATAACAACAAACTATTTAATATTTTTTAGACTTACCTTTACCAACAAAAACTACTTTCTTAAACAAATATGTAATTTAGGTATTTAGGAAGATTAATTGTTAAATATAGTACCGGAAACAAAAAAAATTAACCATGCAAAATGTTGAGTAACTTCATCGATAATCTAAAAATAATTGACATTTGAAAAGGAAGTAAATAAAGGTAAATTTTAAGTTTCGCAAACGGTGTTTAGTAATAGCAAATAGTTGTTACTATTGGTTCTGGTATGTAATAATTGTTTAGACTATTTATTTTTAGTTATAGCTAAATAAATGCAAAAATAGCAATCATTCTGGAACTGATATTAAATAGCACAAAAATTACAAAGAATAAGTAAATTTGGGTGTTTCTTATAAGATTATATTTATTTACTCACTCACTCACTCACTCACACACTCACTCACTCACGCACTCTCCCAACAAATAAAACAAAGTTGAAGTTAGATCATTTTTATTATCAGATTAACTTTCAGCAAAAACCCATTATACTCATTTCACAAAAATAATCTCCTGTGGACCCGTCAGAGGCTGGAGATTTAAAAAAATGTTCTTCTAAGATTCAGTTTTAGCGACCTCAAAAATACCAATATATCAATTTTCAAGAAAATTACCCCACTCCCCTCAGAGGGTGGAGTTAGAATTTGTTATTCTATATTCTATAGAATATTAGATCTAGTATTCAAAGCGATGTAAATATTTAAAATAAAATTTCCCTAGCCCTTTAGGGCTTGAATAAGAATTGTTTTATTATCAGTTTCAGCTACCTCAAAAAACCCTATAGGTACCAATTTCCATTAAAATATTGTAAACATTTAAAAATAATCACCCACACGCCCCGGGGGTGAAGTTAGAAAAAGTTTACTATAAGATTCAGTTTGGTTGACTTCAAAAACCCCACAGATAAAAAGGTTATCTTGGCAGAAGATAATAAATTATCTTGGATTTATATTATCTTAAATCGAGGTAATAATATTCTTTTAAGATCATGTATCCTCGGTTTAAGATTATCTGTGACTTTGGTTTCCTTTAATTATTCTCTTGGTAGAAAAATCCTTGTGTCAAGGATTTTTTTCTTAAATGAATGACATTTAAAATAGTAACAGAGAATCAAAGCCCCTGTTGTCTTACGGTAAAGAGTTTGCCGGCCTCACCCTACGCAGTAGTTTAAGATATGTGAGGGAGAGAAGTTAGGTTTATTTTTTTGCCGTTGTCTTTGAAGGTGTATCATTGTTTTTATCTGCTTTAAAATGGACGAATTTGTATCTGTTACCCTCAAACGATGGTGGTTTTCAAATTTACTTAAAAAATTCACGGGTAAGTAGCTTTAAATAATTTATACCTAAAAGCGCCATTTTGCAATGGCGTTGCAACAAGGTTTTCTTCAAAAACAAGTGCTTTTTCTCACGACCACGTATGAAACCAAATTTCACACGATTAACAGAGTAAGAAAGTATCATATTTCATAGGCGCGCGAAATAATATTGTACATGTGTGGAAAATTTTTTCAAAATATTTACCAGTCTATTAACCCTGGAACCTGTGGGGTCAATATGATCTTGAATCAAGAGAGTCATAATCTTAAAACAAGATTATAATTCTCTTCATTCAAGATTATATTATCTTAAACCAAGGCTTGGTGTAAGATAATGTGATCTTGGATAAAGATCTTAAATCAAGATAATTACATACTTGGTTTAAGATAATATAATCTTAGATAAATGGTTTAAGTGGCTTTGATTTAAGGAAATGTCCTTAAATCTAGGACCTCAAATGCCAAGATCACGGTGGACTTGATCCAAGACAGTCATGGCGTTGAACATATCGAAAGCCATGGCGGCCTTGGTTTAAGATCGTTTTGCTTTGATTCAAGATATCCTTTTTTTCTGTGCCCTATATACCAATTTTGACGAAAATATTAAAAATATATTAAAATATTTACCCCCTCACCCACGAGGATTTGGAGTTAGACAAATCACTTAATTTATGACTTTTTTAACAAAAATATCAAAATTAAATTATGCCTATAGACTTTTTTTTACGAGCGTGAGGAAAGATGTCTCTTTCCGCAAGCATAAGCGTATGGAAAGAAGGTCTTTTCCTCACGCATAATTATTTCATAAAAACAAGTAGGTTGATTATACAAATTTGTAACATTATTGGCTAAGACACTTGTTTCCATGGCGACCGATCAACATGATAGCGTCAGCTAGTTTGTTCGTGTCAATTGTGTTGTCAATTTAATGGTAAAGTTTTTATAAAAGAAAATGATGAACCTTAAAGAAGATGAAAGTTACCTGAAGGAGTAATAGAAATGGCAAATGCAACTGAAAACTGCAACTTTATCATAAATATTCAACCAAAATAGAGCTGGTAATAACTAATGTTCTTTCAATAATTATTAAAACTATTAATATCTTAATTCTTTCGTGTTATTCTTGTTATATTTTTTCAAAAAATAATAAAAATGTTTAAATTTCTTAATTTTTAATTGTTTTTCTATTGGAAAAAAATAAAATTTATTAAATTAATTACTTATATATAAAAGCATATTTTATTTTTAACTCGCTCGTAGAAAAAATATTGTTCATAACGCATGCGTAAAGAGGTTTTCCGCACTCGATTGCTTGCCGCTAGGCGTCGTTCAGACAAATGCAAACTAGTGCGGAAAATAGTCTCTTTCCACACTTGTTTGGAAAATAGCTATATTACCTTTAAATTGCGCTAGAGATAAGTTATTTACTCTTTTTTTTTTGAGCTAGACAACATTTTCAAACGCCAAAATTTAAAAATATAATATTTTTTTCTAATCGTGAAAAGTTTTTTCTACTAAAAACCGTAATTTTCTAATTAAATTTATAATTTTAAAAAATCTTAAGAAATGAGAATTTTAATATGGAACTACCTCACTTACGTGAAAAAAGCAGGATGCCTTAAAAATAAAAAAAATTCAAATTTGGCGTTCATAATGACATTAAATATTAAATCTGAGAAAAAATGTTACAATTTAATTAAACTTGTACATTATGGTCTATTAAAAAAATAATAACAAATAGTTATTTGTGCTCTTAGTAGAGGTAAGTGCATTTTTCTGTGTGAGGTCGTATTTTGTGGACCGAAGCGGAGCTGAGGTCCATAAACACGACCGAAGACAAAAAAAAAACTTACGCATTACTACAATTCAAGACATCATATTTTTATGGAATCACTCTATAAAATTAGAAATAGTAGTCTTGTGTCTAGATGTCCATCTGAGGTAAATGCACACTTAGTGTCTTTTTTTTCGTCTTTAGTTACGGTTTTGTTGTGTATAGTACTTTCCATTACTGTCGACTTTTTGATTAAGTAATGTTAACATACCTAGTTGTTAGTAAGAAAAAGTAAATTGATGTTGAATAATAATCAATTTTTTTGACGGTCGACCATGTAGACCCGAATTGGCACGGAAACGTGAAAATTGTGTAAATTTTAAGAAAAAACGGTGTTAAAATTACATATTTTTACACAATTTGGCACGATTCCGTGTTAATCCAGGTCTACACGATCGACTGTGTATTTTTTTTTATCAGTCTGGTAATGCAGTTTAGTACCCCAGTTAATCTGATTTCACTAAATATTCCATCTAGAGCACTAGATATGTAGATTTGTGAGGGTAGGTCGTAACTTCTGTAACCAATTATAATTGAAGGCGCCAAAAAAACATCAATTATTATTAACCAGGTCTAGTTTTCTAACGTATTATTGTGCGATGAAAAATAATTTGACAGTGGAAAAGCTCGCTGACCCCATAAAATTTTCACAAAACTGCAAAAAAAAGTACTGGACAATCTAGATTGAGATCTACAAAGTTCTAGCGCCTAAACTATTGAATATTCGAAGTTGTGCCTAAAGACACCTTTGATTATAAATAAAAGTCGATATCTATAATATATCCAAATATCAGGCAAATCTGATTGAAATGTTTCCTATACACGGTGTATTTGAAATAGCTTCGGAAACTTTAACAGATGATTCTACATCATAAAATATAACAAAAAGTTCCTATAAACATATGTCTAAAAATGCGTCATAAGGGAGCTACGCCCCTTTGAAAGTGGCTAAAAAATCGGTTTTTATTTAATAACTCAGGAACCCTTTGAGATATATCAACGAGGTTTTGCACGTCAACTAATCCTACCAAGGCCCGTTTTTATGTGTTATTTTCATGTACTTATTTCAACCAGGGGTGTGCAAAACGGGGGGGGGGACTTATCAGTTTTTTGTCACAAACTTTTTTCTGTGTAACTTTTTTACAATTTTATTTTTGAAATATGATTCCTCAGGTCAAAATACATAAAAAAGGTACTCTTGTTGTAATACTGTAACCGTTTTCGAGAAAAATTCATTTGAAGGTGAAATTCCACGGTTCAAGGACGAAAAATTAAATACTAAAATGTTGAAAACCAAAATTTTAATGATGCAGGGCGAATCTACATTAAAAACTAAGAAAAAAACCTCATATACAGGTACTTCCAAAAATCAATCCTAATGGAGCTATGGTCTCCTAAATATACACCATTTTTAAAGGGCTATGGTAGCTTTAAAAGCGTTTTTTCGACCTGCATGTATGAAAACTTTTTTTCTTAGTTTTTGATGTAGAATAACATTGCATTATTAAAATTTTGGTTTTCGACATTTTAGTATTTAATTTTTCGTCCTCGAACCGTGAAATTTCACCTTCAAATGAGCTTTTCTCGAAAACGGTTAATACTACAGTATTACAACAAGAGTACCTTTTTTATGTATTTTGACCTGAGGAATCATATTTCAAAAATAAAATTGCATAAAAGGTACACAGAAAAAAGGTTGGGACAAAAAACTGATAAGCCCCCCCCCCGTTTCGCACCCCCCTGGTTTAAATAAGTACGTGAAAATGACATACAAAGATGGGCCATATTAGGATTAATTCACGTGCAAAACGTGGTTAATATACCTCAAAAGTTTCCTGAGTTATTAAATAAAAACCGATTTTTTTAGCCAATTTCAAAGGGGCGTAGCATTTTTAGACATATGTTTATAGGAACTTTTTGTCATATTTTATCATGTAGAATCACCTGTTAAAATTTCTACGCTATTTCAAATACACCGTGTTACCTATAACACCTCTATTTTGAGATTTTCAAAATGCTCTAGCACTCTAGCATCTTTAGGAGATTTGACCTTAAACCCTTTTAATCAGAATGTCGTGAACTATATCATATCCAAAATTTAGCCAAATCTGACTAAACCCACTTTTACACAAGAATGGAGCTAATTCCTTTGAATCCTTTAGTTAGTCTAAAAATTGGGGAAATTACATTTTAAACCAAGGTATAATAATTGATTTTTTGTTGCTAAGCTGTATGCTGTTTTAATATTTTAAGGATATTTATTTTCATTCCTATTTGGATAAGGGATATTATTATACTCTTCACGGCTCTATATCATGAAGAATATTAAACTAATTAATTTTTTTATACTCTAGAAAAGTTAATTATACAATTTTTTTATTGTAAAATGTAAGATCATAATTTTTAATAGGATTGTTGTAAATTTCTAAGAAATTACAAATTTTTGTAAATACACAGAAAAAAGGATATCTTGAATCAAAGCAAAACGATCTTGAACCAAGGCCGCCATGGCTTTTGATATGTTCAACGCCATGACTGTTTTGGATCAAGTCCGCCGTGATCTTGGCATTTGAGGTCCTAGATTTAAGGACATTTCATTAAATCAAAGCCACTTAAACCATTTATTTAAGATCATATTATCTTAAACCAAGTATGTAATTATCTTGATGCAAGATCATATTATCTTTATCCTAGATCATATTATCTTACACAAAGTATTGGTTTAAGATAATATAATCTTGAATGAAGAATAATGATATAGTATTTTCCATTACTGTCCTTTTTGATTAAGTAATGTCAACTTACCTAGTCGGTAGTGAGAAAAATTAAATTGATGTTGAGTAATATTCAATTTTTTTGACGGTCGACCATGTAGACCTGAATTGGCACAGATCGTGAAAATTGAGTAAATTTTACGAAAAACGGTTACAAATACATATTTTTACACAATTTAACACGATTCCGTGTTAATTCAGGTCTACATGATTGACTGTGTATTTTTTTTTTCATCAGCCTGGTAATGCAGTTTAATAACCCCAGTAAAGTCCAAAAAAACATCAATTACTATTAACCAGGTCTAGTTTTCTTACGTATTATTGTGCGATGAAAATGAATTTGACAGTGAAAAAGCTCGCTGACCCCATAACTTTTTCACAAAACTGCAAAAAAATAACAGTACAATATAGATTAAGATCTACAAAGTTCTAGCCCCTAAACTATTGAATATTTGAAGTTGTGCCTAAAGACATCTTTGATCATACATAAAAGTCGATATCTATAATATATCCAAATATCAGCCAAATCTGATTGAAACGTTTCCTATATATAGGTGTTATATAACACCGCTATTTTGAGATTTTCAAAGTGCTCTAGCACGCTAGCATCTTTAGGTGATTTGCCCTTAAACACGTTTGATCAGAATGTCGTGAACTATAACATATCCAAAATTTAACCAAATCTGAATAAAACCACTTTTACAGAAGAATGGAGCGAATTCCTTTGGGTCCTTTAGTTAGTTAATTGGGGAAATGACGTTTTAAACCAAGGTCGCAGAATCAGTATATTAATTTATATTTTGTTTCTAAGCTGTATGCTGTTTTAATATTTTAAGGATATTTATTTTCATTGCTATTTGGATAAGGGATATTATTATACTCTTCACGGCTCTATATCATGAAGAATATTAAACTACAATGCTGTTATAAAATTAACCTACGTTAATTTTTTTATACGCTAGAAAAGTTATTAAGTTAATTATACAATTTTTTTATTGCAAAATGTAATCTCTTAATTTTTAATAGGATTGTTGTAAATTTCTAAGAAATTACAAATTTTTGTAAATAATTACAAATTTTTGTAATTGTGAGCTTATAATTTTAAATAGGTTTATTGTAAATTTTAAATTACATTTTTTTTTAATAATAATAAGGATAATAACGGTCAAAGTCACATTTTTCATAAGGTCAATTTTACAAATTCAAGAGAAATAATCAAAACTTTTTTTAACTAAATTTATTTATTTTTTATTAAAGAGTTTGTCTGGGTGTTCCCATTCTTCTCTCTTCGGTATTATTTTATTATATACTTTTTGATCCACTAACTGTATAAATAAATTTATTTTTATTTATTTGTTTTAATAGTTAGTTTATAGTCGTTCTTGGTCCTATTATTAGGCATTTTACATGATATTAGTCTGAATTTTGCATAGATAATTTTCACTATTAACAGTGACTCCAAACATATATGACATTTCCAGCCAAAGCTTGATAAATGATATTTATTTTTTTTTTAATCCTTAGCAATTATCTCAGAACCCAGACCTGATAGCAACAAATGGAGGTTAAATTCGTGTTCAACAACAAAAGTTAATCGAAAATTATATATCAGACAAAATTGAGAGAAATGTTTTTTTTTTTGTGGACCAGTGCTAATGTAAAGAATATACTAAAACGAAGCATTACATATATTTGGGAATTGTTTTAATATATTTTTCTTAATTAGGAATATTTTTTTAAAATAGTATAAATGTACTTAAGCAAAAAAAATATTTATTAGTTTAAAAATGAAGGCACTCACTATTCTATTCTTATTAGTGGGAATTTCTTTTGCTGATGATAATCAAGAAATTTCTAGATTAACTCAATTAATAACTGAAAGTATCCAAAATACTACAACATATGAACTGCCAACAGATAATTCCGAAATGTCGGAAACAATAAATAATTCAATTAGAGGTAATATAAGTAATAAATGTAGTATAAGTAAAAAAAAAATACACTGCAGATATAACATTTTATGACAGAAAAGACATTAATAAAAAAAAATCTTTCAAGCATAAAGAGATATTCTTATTTGAATTCTGAAGTGGGTTATTATTTTTTTTACGAGCTTGCGGAAAGATCACTTTTTCCCCACGCATATAGGTGTGGAAAGAAAGCCTTTTTCCCAAGCATAAATATTGTTTAATTTCTTAATTGCGTAGTGTTATTCTTGTTAAATTTATTCATAATATTATAAAAATGTTTAAATTTTTTACCTGTTAATTGATTTTTTTATTGAAAAATTATAAAATAAGATTTATTTCTATTTATTTGATAAAATATAAAAGTATAATTTATTTTAACCCTGCTCGTAGTAAAAGTATTGTTCCTAACGCATTATTAAAGAGGCTTTTCTGCACCTGTTAGGAAAATAGCTATTTCTACGAGCGTGCGGAAAATGTCTCTTTCCGAGACTTTAAATTGCATTGTTATAAAATATTTCATGGTAAAAAATATATTTTTTCTCTAATTTTGATACAGGTCCAAACGAGAAGGCATCACATATGCTCATTCACTTATTACGGAATAGTTATATAGTATCTAGAGCTAGAATGGATTCATTCTGTGTTTAAAAAGTGTTTGTATTTGCCTATATTCTAAACCAGTCGTAGAAAAAATATATATTTTTACACTTGCGTTTGTTTTTTGCCTTTATAAACTGTTTTATAAACTGTAAATTATATTTTATGCTACAAAGTGATTATACTCATAATTTTTGAATTTGTTTTTACAGTTTTGAGCATTTTACTCTACCATATTAGCATGAATAGTTTTGTATGGTGCTAAAGTTGGCTAATGATTGTACACTTTAAATTTGTCCGTCAATCTTTCAGTAGTATTAACTGTAATAATTAAAGCAAAATCACCATGTCAGAATGTTAATTTACAACATTTATTAAAATTAACCTCAATATTACTCGGTTTAGTAAAATCTCAGCTCTTTTCCTGTCGGTACAATAATTTTGAATTAAAATTCATTCATCTGGTCCAAATACCCTGCACTTTTACAGACAGTCCCGAAAATTACCATAATTACAGCTTAAATTCTACAAAAGATAACAGTAAAATTACCACAATAAAAATTTACATTTTTATAGATAACAGTGAATTTACAGTATTGATTTAAATTTACCAATTTCTTTGCTGGTAACATTTGACCTATTTTATTTGCTGTGAAATTACCATATTTTCATTTACAGTGTATGCAAGCATTTTTTTAGGACATGTCTTTAAATTTAAATAAATTATATTAAAAAAAAAAGTTTTTAAAGTTAAAAACCTTCTATTAATTACATGTTATATATAAAAAGTGGAAAACAAAATTTATACAAATTTTCAAAAACTAGAATTTTTTATGTTTTTTCGATTATTTAAAGAATTAAAATTATAGAAACAAACTCAATTTAATTCAACAGGATAACATTAATCTGCATATTTTGAGCTTATAAATTTTAACCCTGTACATTAATCCGCATATTTGGAGTTTATGAATTTTAACCCCGTAGCCATCCTTAAAGTAGGTTAAAATCTAAAGATTTTGATTCAATATTTTTATGAAATTATAAAAAGATCCAGCCAAGAATTCTTGTAAACAAATAATATTAAATTTAATACTATTTATTTATAAATCAGTTTTTTTTTTGAAGAACATAAATATCTATTATATATGAAAAGTTGATTTAAATTACAAGACATTTTAAAAAATGTACTGGGACATTAAAGCATTAAGTGCGAATAAGATACAGAAATGTTTTGTAGACTCTTGAATTTTTGATTAAAAATTTAGTATTTTTATATAGATTTTGGAAACTACGACTTCATAATAATTGGTGCTGGTGCAGCTGGTGCAGCATTAGCTTATGAGCTGGCTTCAGTTCAAAAATTGAATATTTTATTATTAGAAGCTGGTGGAAATGAAACTGAATTCAGTGAAATTCCTGCAATGGTTCCATATTTAATGAAATCAGATATGAACTGGGGATATTACACTACTGCACAATCAACCTGTTGTCTAGGTAAAACAAAAAAAAAACAAAAGTTATATACCGGGTGTTTTTTTAACCTTAAACTTCTAAATATCTCGAAAACTATACATTTTAGAAAAAAAAAGTGTGGGACAAAAGTTGTTTATTTTAATTGGAGAAACAAAATGGCGTATTTATTTTTTACGGATATTTACGTTTTCAAGGTCATTTCAAGGTCAACTTTGTTTTTTTTAAAAGAAACATATATTTTTATACTGCTTTTTAATTCTCCCAAAAAAAATAAACATCTTTTGTAAAAAAACTTTTTTTGATCGAATTTTTAGTTTCAGAGATAACACAGCCACCAAAATTTAAAAAAGTTGGATCTCCGACGGACTCGACTAATTAATTCCTATGTATAGAGCCCCTGAATCTAAATCTGAGGTCGTAATTTGAAAGTTATCTCCCGTTTTACATATAACCTCAAAAACATATCATATAATTGCGAAAAGTATGTTTTTTTAGGTTATGTTGAAAATGGGAGCTAACTTTCAAATTCTGACATCAGATTTGGATTCAGGGGCTCAAAATACATAGGAATTGATTAGTCGAGTCCGTCGGAGATCCAGCTTTTTTAATTTTATGTGGCTGTGTTATCTCTGCAACCAAAAGTCCTATCAAAAAGTTTTTTACAAAAGATGTTTATTTTTTTGGGGAGAATTAAACAGCAGTAAAAAACATATATGTTTCTGTTTAAACAAAGTTGACCTTGAAATGACCTTGAAAACGTAAATATCCGTAAAATATAAATTTAACAATTTCGACACATTTTTAAACCTACAAAGCCAAAGCCAAAGCCAAAGCCAAAGCCAAAGCCAAAGCCAAAGCCAAAGCCAAAGCCAAAGCCAAAGCCAAAGCCAAAGCCAAAGCCAAAGCCAAAGCCAAAGCCAAAGCCAAAGCCAAAGCCAAAGCCAAAGCCAAAGCCAAAGCCAAAGCCAAAGCCAAAGCCAAAGCCAAAGCCAAAGCCAAAGCCAAAGCCAAAGCCAAAGCCAAAGCCAAAGCCAAAGCCAAAGCCAAAGCCAAAGCCAAAGCCAAAGCCAAAGCCAAAGCCAAAGCCAAAGCCAAAGCCAAAGCCAAAGCCAAAGCCAAAGCCAAAGCCAAAGCCAAAGCCAAAGCCAAAGCCAAAGCCAAAGCCAAAGCCAAAGCCAAAGCCAAAGCCAAAGCCAAAGCCAAAGCCAAAGCCAAAGCCAAAGCCAAAGCCAAAGCCAAAGCCAAAGCCAAAGCCAAAGCCAAAGCCAAAGCCAAAGCCAAATCCAAAGCCAAAGCCAAAGCCAAATCTAAAGCCAAAGCCAAAGCCAAAGCCAAAACCTAAATAGCTAAACAAAAAGTAAATAATAATAATAATTTTATAGGTATGAAAAACAATAAATGCTTTTATCCTAGAGGAAAGGCTATGGGTGGAACTACTGCAGTAAATGCTTTAATATATACTAGAGGAAATAAATTTGATTATGACCTATGGAAAAAAATGGGAAATGCTGGCTGGTCCTACAAAGATGTATTACCAGTATTCCGACGTCAAGAAACATCTTATGTAAACAGCGATAAAGGTTTCCATGGTAACAATGGTCCACTTATAACAAATTACACTTTTGGAGATTCAACTATGGTGCCACTTTACTTGAAAGCTAGCAATGAAATGGGTAACAACAATATTGATATAAATGGCAAAAGCCAATTCGGCTCTTCTAAAATTCCTGTAAATATCGACAAAAATAAAAGACTTAGTAGTAATAAAGCTTTTATAAAAAATATTAGAGGAACTAATTTAAAAATCTCTCAACGTTCCTTCGTTACTAAAATAATGATTGATAAAGATAGCAAAACTGCATATGGTGTCGAATTTATTAAAAATAAACAAAAATATCATGCTACAATTAATAAAGAAGTAATTTTGTCAGCTGGTTCAATTAATTCTCCGCAAATTTTAATGTTGTCTGGTATAGGTCCATTAGACGAACTAACAAAGCACAATATTCCATGTATAAAAAATCTACCAGTAGGAAAAAAGTTACAAGAGCATCCTGTTTTTTTGGGTATAAACATAAGAACAAATTTATCTCAGCCAGAGCTGACTTTGAATGACCAAGTAAAAAATTACGTAGAATTTAAAAAACCCTTAACAACCAATTTTGGTTGTGAAGTTATCACCTTCATTAATGCCAGTAGCAGCAACAAGGTAAACCGACCAGATATAGAAATATTAACTGCATTACAAACACTAAATTCTGAAATTGGTAATTTTTTCTTCAATTGGAAAAGTGAGTCGGAAAATTTCATTAAAACAATAAATGCCTCAACAGATTACGCTTTATTTCTCGTACTCCTACATGGAAAATCCAGGGGTAAAGTGACATTAAACTCCAACAAACCACAAGATTTTCCAAATACTGATTTGAACTTGTTTTCGGATAAGAATAATGTGGACTTGGATACGTTTTATGATGGATTACTATATGTTAAAGAAATGTTACAAACAGATGCATTTAGAAGCATTAATGCAACGATAATGAATCCTAGAGGACTCTGCGATGAATTGGAAGATGATTCAAAAGATTATTGGCAATGTCTATTCCGCAAACTTTCAACCACCCTTTGGCATCCAGTAGGAACGGCTAGAATGGGAAAAAGTCCATGTAATTCAGTAGTTAACAACAAACTTGAAGTGCACGGCATTCAGCGATTAAGGGTAGTAGATGCCAGCATCATGCCAGAGATTACCTCAGCACATACAGGTGCAGTATCAATGATGATTGGAGGTAAAGCTGGAGATATAATTAAAGAAAAATATGCTTATTAATGTTAAATTATAATAAATGCAAACTAATACAAATACAAATTTGTTTAAATCGCTAAAAACAGTGTGGATTTTATGCTATTTCTTTTTTCATGTGCAACGTTAAACAACCACAGAATAACCACCACTGAAGATAACAAAAAAATGTAAGTCACTTATAAAGCATATGTATGTACTTCTAGGGTAGACTTTATGTTTTTTCTTATTTCTGATAATATCAGAGTGATCAAACTTCTCTAAGGGTGCTAAAATTCGTAAAATTACCCTAAATCGTAAAAAAAATGTTAATATTGTCTGTAATTTTTGTATAAGTGAAAAATTTAAAGGCCTTGAAATCTTATTTTTTTCCTTTTGAGCATACAAAATTATGTGCCAAAGTTTCAAAATGATCAAAAGATTTTAACCTGTGCCAAAAATCCGCCAAAGTTGCCCCTAATACTAAAATTTACTAATTTCTACCAAGTGTGTCAAACGGTAAAAAACAACTTTGGTTGATTTTCAGCGCGGGTTAGAATCATTTGATCATTTTGTTTGGCACATAGTTTTGTATACTCAAAAGAAAAATATAAGATTTCAAGCCCTTTAAATTTTTCCCTTGTTTATTACAGACAATTTTCAACGATTTTTTGCGATTTATAATAATTTTACGAATTTTAGGGCACCCATTAGCATGCCTACGGAAGTTTGATCACTCTTATATTTTCATTACTTTCTAGTTATATCTAAATAAAAAAATATAAGGTCCACCCTAATGTTCTACATACATATGCTTTATAAGCAACTTACATTTTTACATACTATGAAGTAGTATTAAATATATAAATTTTTGGCTCTATATGTATTATATTATAATAATTTTAATGAAATATATCAGAAAAATACAAAAAAATGCCATATTTGGATTTTTGGCCATGTACTAAATTAACTAGGGTAAATATTTAAAATCTGCAAGTTATGGCATAAATCATTTTTATTTAGAAAAATATTTCCCTATAATATATTTTTTTAATCTTGCGAATATTTTTGTCTCAAATGCACAGAAAAAAAAAACATAGTGCACAATATCTCAAGATTTTAAGGGTCAAGAATTTTTTCTTTGCTATATTCGTTTTCAGCGCCCAAAAACACGTAGAAAAAACAAAGCCTGGTTTATGAAAAACTAACTTTAAATTATTTGGGTTATGTTATTTACATCTTACAAATTTTAAGTTTGGAAATTTGATTTGATATAATCAATACAAAAAAAAAATGCCATATCTGCATAAATAATTTTTATTTAGCAAAATATTTCCATAAAATATATTTTTTTAATCTTGTGGATTTTTTTTGTTGTCTCGAATGCATAGAAAAAAAAACATTGTGCATATACCTAAAGATTTTAAGGGTCAAGAATTTTTTCATTGCTATATTCGTTTTCAGCCCCCAAAAACACGTAGAAAAAACATAGTCTGGTTTATGAAAAACTAACTTTAAATTATTTGGGTTATGTTATTAACAACTTACAAATTTTAGGTTTGGAAATTTGAGATATTATCTTAAAGCTCTTAAAAGTTAAAGGGGGTTGCGGACTTTGGACATGCATGTATATCAGATCTAGGAAGAAATATGACAAATGATAAAATCAGATAAAATGCAGGCTCTGACGCGCATCAATATGGAAATTTAATTAATTTTGACAATAAGAGACCTCCCTGATCAATCAAAATTTTATCATAAAGCATATATGAAATTTGAGGGTCCACTATTTTTTTAAGTATGAGATTCGATTTCAGCTTCAAAAAATGCATAGGAAAACCGTAGTCTTCTTTATAACTCTGGACTTTTTTTTTGTTTTGGCGCGCTATTTCTTTTAATCTGTTGGATCTATAAAGATAAACAAAATATTTCTTTGTGTTGAATTTAACTAAAAAATTTTATGTAATAACTATTTTTTTCGTTGGAGTTGTGTTTTTTACAAAAAGCCAAATTACTCATGTTTAAAAAAGAATTGACAATTAATAAGACTACTTTGTTGCAGCTATAAAATGGCAAGGGATTGAGCTAGCGAGTTTTTTTCGTAGTCGTAACCGTGTTCATGAAATCCCTAGAAAACTAAATTTAGGCCTCTTAACCAATATTTTCTCGAAAAGGGTTCGGGGGATTATTTTTATATAACGGTTTTTTAATCTCCAGGACAACCCTTTGTCAATCTGTGAAAAGAGTTTTTGGCACCAGAAAATAACATTTCTTTTTGATTGGGGACACCTGTGGGGTCTAAAAGGCAAATACAAATTCACACAGACGCCATCATAGCGCAGTACTTCCGGCTCATTAATACTATCTTTTGTACAAGTTAAGTAAGACTAATGCAGAATTTCAGGTAGGATAATTCCATATTTAAAATGCTTTTCACAGCATGTAGTATCTAAAGAGTATTGTATAATTATACAATTGTTTTCCAAAATCGTCAAAAATTACCCTATGTTGTACCTTAAAATTAAAATACATAAAAATTTAATTTAAATATTTTTTAGTCTTCACTTTTTCTTGGGAGGGGGCACTTCAGGCCTGGACCATCTTTAGGCCCGCACCCTCTTCAGGATTGAAGCCCTGCTGGTTAAGTGTTAGGTTGATATGAGCACATCAACTCAAAGTTTCCAGATTCGCTACTAAAAATACTATTTGAGAACTTGAGGTGAAAAGATTACTTTTACATTTGGAGTAAGCGCTTCACTTTTTCTTGATTTCTTTCCTCTATACAGGGCTATTTAGAAATAGTGTCATTAAAAAAAAAAACAGACACTTCTGATGGTTACAAAAATCGATTGCAAGATATAAAAAAAAATTTAAAAAGTCAAAAATTTTATTAAAAACAAAACTCTTAACCGAGCTACTTCAACAAAAAAAACACTTCTGGATGCTAGCGCATGAGCTATCTTATCCGATTTTCTTGTTTACAAAGTTACTACTACCTATCAATTTTTGCCTACCGATGAGACGTAAAATACGACACATGTATCAAATAAATCACAAACTGAATTTTTATGAAATCTAAGCATAAAGGTTTTTGTATTGTAATGCATTTTTGTTTAACCTCGTACTATTCTACTTAATTTGAAAAGCTGAAAAGAAAAACACTAGTGTGGTTTGGACTTTTTTATTTTTTTTTTCGATTTTGTTCAAATTTGGTAAACAGTCTCTTTTTAGGGATATTAACGTAGACCAATGGTTAAAACACCAAAAATCAAAACGGCGGAGCCAATATGACGTATCTGTTTTTAGAATGTTGTCATAATTAGGCGAAACTAAGACTATAAAGTAGCCCAAGGTCATCAGTTTTAAGGAAAGGATACACTTAAAACACTATATGAAACTTAAAAACACAGTTTTATATCCATTTTAGTTAAAATATTCATTTCAAGGTCCTCAGAATTCCGTAAATTAAATTTTATTGTCCACGTATATCTTATTTTAGCCATAGTGATTTACTAAAATAAAATAAATTAAGGTGGTTTTAATTTTGCAAAAAGTCATTGAACCTTAAAATTCAAATAAAATTTTAAAATCTTAAATTTCAAAAATTTCTGTCATTTGCAAGGCTCAATATTTTATACATTTTTATCTTCACATATAGTAGTAATAAAGGTATAAAAAAAAGTTGCCAGTTTTTGCCATTTTTAGAAAAAAAAAACTAAAATTTATGATCGAAATAAAACGCTATGAAAATCATTTAAATAGCCAAATTTTATTAAATAAATAATTACAATTTATAAATTATGTAATAATTATGTAATTATGTAATATGTATGTCACCGACTTTCATCAGAACTGTCATTATCATCTGATAATGATAATGAAGATGATGATTACAGTTCTGATGAAAGTCGGTGCACACATAATTAATAAATTATAATTATTTATGTAATAAAATTTGACCATTTAAAGATTTTTATAGCGTTTTATCTCGAACATAAATTTTAGTTTTTTTTTTCTAAAAATGGCAAAAACTGGCAACTTTTTTTTATATAGTCTGTTTCTACTGTAAGTAAAGATCAAAATGTATAAGATATTGAAACTCGCAAATGATGGCAGTTTTTGAAAAAAAAAAGATTTTACAATTTTATTGAAATTTTTAGGTTTCAATTACATTTTTGCATACTTAAAACCACCTTATCTTTAATTTATTTTAATTTAGGAAATCACGAGGGATAATATAAGACATTTCCTATACCTGAACAATAAAATTCAATTCACGGAATTCTGACGATCTTGAAATGAACATTTTAACTAACATTGATGTATAACTATATTTTTAACTTTCATATAAGCTTTGTCATATTAAGTGTTTTAAGTTTAGTGATTTCCTTAAAATCGATGACCCTTGACTACTTTGTAGCCTTAATTTCGCCTAATTATGACAACATTCTAAAAATCGATAAGCCATATTACTAAATGGTTTTAATCTTAAACCAACAGTGAATAAACCAACTCGGTACAAGGCACTACTTGATAATATTTTCACAAATTGTGAGTTCACTTATAGTGTTTCGCTAAAGTCAGTGGAATTCACTGATCACAAAGTGATATCACTAAGTGTAGATAAATCTGGCCAACCAAAAAGTTCTAATAAATTTATTTATCGAAGAGATTTCTCACAAAATAATAAAAACAAATTTGTTGAAGCTATTGCTACAGCAGACTGGGGCTTAGTTCACAGATCAGCTCTAGCAGATGATAAATTTGATAATTTTTTTAACATATTTTATAAAATATTTAATGAAAGTTTTCCAGTTGAAAAGGTGAAGTATAAAACACCAAAAAAAGGTATGTGGATAACAAAAGAACTTAAAGAAATGGCACAAAAGGTTAGTGATTTACACTGGCTTTGGAAAAACACCAATAATAATCAAATAAAAAAACAATATTCTAAATTAAAAAATAAATATAAGAAAGAATTATCAAATAAAAAAAAGGAATATAACAATAAATTACTAAACAAGGATGATAATATTGTCAAGAATGCCTGGAAATTAATTTCAGACACCCTTGACCCCACTAGAAGTAAAAAAATAAATAAAATAACTGTTGAATATGATGGTGAGACTGTCAGTGACCCCAAGCAGGTTGCGGACATTTTCAACACATTTTTTACACAGGATATTCCTGGTCTGAACCCTGAAACTATAAACTACACTTGTGAGAGGCAAACACCACATAGCATGTTCTGTGGAGAGGTAACCGAGGCTGAGGTAAAAACTGCAATGATAGCAACCTCAAAAAAATGGTCCTCGGGCCCCGACGAAATTCCTTGTAACATTTTACGTTTGATTATAGATAATATAACCCCAGTTGTCACTAGTTGGATAAATGCTTCTTTCAAGGAAGGTAAATATCCAGAACAACTTAAAAAAGCAAAAGTAGTAGTTATTCACAAAAAAGGGATAAAAACTGATGTAAGTAATTATCGACAAATATCTAACCTGTCTGTCTTTGCAAAAATTATTGACAAAGTTATGTGTAATCGGTTAGTTAACTACTTTGACAAGTACAATTTACTTTCATCCTCCCATTATGGTTTTCGATCTGGGCTAAGTACCAGCTATGCCTTATTTGAAATTTTGGATTACGTAATAGAAAATGTAGATAATGGAGAAAGTATAGTTTCAGGGCTCTTCTTTGACATGACAAGGGCGTTTGATGTCCTTGACATTGATTTGATTATATTAAAATTAGAATCCTATGGTATAGTGGGAAAAACTCTCGAATGGTTTATTTCCTACCTCAAAAATAGGCAACAATACGTAGAGCTAACTTCAGACATAGGTGAGCGGGCAAATGTTAAAATCAAATCGTCCACAAAAAATATCCGCAGAGGGACACCTCAAGGGGCAATTCTCTCCCCATTATTATTTTTAATTTTTAGTAATGACCTTTTAAAATTTTTATTAAATGGCATTCCCGACAAGTTTAAGAAGAGGTTTAAGCTTTGCCAATATGCAGACGATACTTCATTAATATCATGCTGTACAAGGGAGGACTTCTTGGAACTTTTAAAAATTCTAACAGATTTAATGGCCACATGGTCAAGGCAGAATTCTCTTATTTTAAACCCAAAAAAATCAGCAATCCTAAAATTTAATAAATTAAACAATGACAGTAGTATCCTTATTTACTGTGACAAAAAGTCAGTACCACAAGTAACAGAATTTAAACTACTTGGAATTTCGCTAGAAGAAAAAGTAGCGTGGAATGTCCACGTAAACCATATTGCAAAAAAATTAAACAGCTGTCATTATGCACTATATAATTTAAAACAAAACGTCTCCAGAAGTCTTCTCCTGTCTTTTTACAATGCAAGCATAAAAAGCCACATTGAATATGGTCTAATTATCTGGGGGGGCTAGACACTTCTAGATCGTATTTTCATTATTCAAAAGAAAATTGTCAGAACGCTCTGTGGTGCAAAACACAGAAGTCACTGTAAACAACTATTTATAGATAACAAAATAATGACGGTTTATTCACTGTACTTATACAATTTGATACTTTTTGTTCACCAAAATAAGGAAAAATTTGTGGCAAATAGGGATCTAAACTCTATTAACACTAGGCAACCTCATGCTCTTAGCATACCTAGGCATAAAACGGCCGGATTTAAAAAGGGACCCAGGTATCTAGGAATCAAAACCTACAATAAGTTACCTCGTTCTTTTACTGATCTGGGCCCTCGGAAATTTAAAGAAAAAATTAAACGTTATTTTTCGAATAACCCGTTTTACACACTTGAAGAATTTTTGAACTGTAATGTAAATTCTATTAATGTTTAATGTTAGGTACTTATATGTACCAGTGTATAATTTAATAATTTTTAATTGACGTTTGCTGGACATTTTTTCATGTAAAAACGAAGGAGCAATAAACATATCTTTATCTTTATCTTTATTGTGTCCGCTATTTTGATTTTTGGTGTTTTCACAATTGGTCTACGTTAATATCCCTAAATTTGAACAAAATCAAAAAAAAATGTATAACATTGAACCACCCTATTGGCGCGGATTTTTTTTTCAGCTTTTTCACGAAATTCGAAATCAGAGGTATCATTAGTCCATCTTTTTTTCTCAGCCCACTGTAGAGTGGAGTACTAATTTTAGGATTGTTTTCTTAAAAAAAATCTGTGCCCAAACTACTGATTATATTTTTTCCTACGACTTAGTAGTAAGTGCACTGAGGATTCGTTCCTTAATAAATACTAAACGTTTTTGCCTATTTGGAAACCTAGGCAAAATTTATTATTAAATACAATTTGTTACAGTAAAACGTAACGTTGTTGTGTTGTGTTTTACTGTAACAACTTATATTTAATAACAAATGTTGCCTGTTCCAAATAGACAAAAACGTTCAGTATTTACTACGGTAACAAATTCTTAGTGTACATATTTCCCACCCATTTCCGATCAGCTGATTTTAAATATCTGCTGTAAGAAAATTACTAAACGTAGAACACATAACTTCAAATTGACAAACTTATTTTAAGATATTTATGACGTTTAGGTGTTAGGTCGTAGGAAAAATAGTATATGCACCTCGAAGCAAACCATTTCAGCCAACATTGACACGTAAAAACTACTCGGTGCGTAATATACTATTGTTTTAGTATGGGAAAATTAAACTCTAACATGGGCCAATATGTGTTTTGGAATACCCTGTATGTAATTTTTCGGACAGTATAATACACGACGCGATAAAGTAAAAATAATATCCCTTTTCGTATTTTCATGGTGTGATAAGGTGAAAATATAAAATGATACTGCTCGTTTGTGAGTAACATTACCATTTATCCTACCAAAATCTCAAATTAAAAAAAAGTAATTGTTTGTTATCTGATACGCTGTCGAGCTCTGTGGACCACACCTGACACAAATATTTTAATGTTTAAGTGTACAAATTTAACAGTGTTTATAATAGTAAATACAAAATAATTTTATTGCCTACACCCGTTGTACCGCATGCATTAATTTTTGTTTTGCTCTTCTTTTTAATAAAGTACTTATTTTTTTCTCTTTAGATGAACTCTGGCGCTTCCTTTTAAAGAGAAGTTTAAAAATATATATTTAAAGACATATTTAATAATAAAAACTGAATGAGTGTTTGATCAAAAAGTTGTCTGAGTTACTGTTTAAGTAATTAAACCTTGTGTTTCCTTCAGGATAACATTTTGCGGTAGAGGGTTAAACACGACCGAAAAGACGGCCTTTTCCGAACGCATATTTATTTTATAAAAAATTAAGTAGCTTTAGTATACAAATTCGTAGAATTGTAGGCTAAGACACTTGTTTTTATGGCTACCGATCCACATGATAGCGTTCCAAGCTAGTTCCTTCGTGTCAATTGTGTTGTCAAGTACAATTTTAAAGCTTTTATAAAATAAAATGAAAACTTTTTTAGTCTCCGCTGTTCAAATCCAAATTAATTCTTTTTATTAATTGTTAAAATTCTTTAATTTCTTAATTGCGTAATGTTATTCATGTTATATTTATTCATATACTATATATTATATATTCATATATAAAATTATAACAATGTTTAAATCTCTTAACTGTTAATTGTTTTTCCTATTGAAATAATAAACAAAAGTCAAAAAAAGTAATAAACATAAAATTTATTTAAAAAAGTATAAAAGCATATTTTATTTTTAACTCTGCCCGAGCGTTAGGAACAATATTTTTTCTACGAGCAAGCTAGTTCGCGAGATATAGGCATTTAAATATTATTATTATTATTATTATTATTATTAATATATACAGAAGTGAGCGGCATAGCCGATGAAACTCTGTTCTGCAATGAATACATTAATAAGCAATAAAATATTTCTTAATTCTTCTACAGCAAACAACGTTTAAACAATTTTTATCCTTCAACTTAGTGCCTCGCACCTCCTCCATTTCTACAGATTCCTCTCTTCTAACGTCCCATGCCTACAACATTCCTTTCCACTTTTCCAACAAAATGCACAGAATATATTTTGACATTTTTTACATTTTTGATAAGATGTCAATTTTGACTTTTAAGTAAAATTTAAACATGGGCCTATTTCGTCGTAAACTTCTCTTAAAAATCAAAAACAAGATTGAGCCAAATACTGATGCCTGAGAACGCCCTTACATAAAGGGTGTATTTGAAATAGGGTCCGAAATTTTAAGGATGTCTAAAAAGTGACTAAAAAAATCGGTTTTTAATTTTTAACTCAGGAACCCTTTGAGATATAGCAACGATGGTTTGCATGCGAACTAACCTTAATAAGGACCATCTTCATATGTTATTTTCATGTACTTATTCTAACCAGGGCCCTGCAGGAGGGTGCGAAACGGGGGGCCTTAACAGTTTTTTGACCCAAACTTTTTTCTGTGTATTTTTTTTTGTTATTTATGTATAGAATATGATTTCTCAGGTCAAAATACATAAAAAAGGTATCTTGTTGTAATAGTGTAGGATTAACCGTTTTCGAGAAAAGTTCATTTGAAGGTGAAATTAAATACTAAAATATTAAAAATTTAAAAATTATAATGATGCAGGGTTATTGCAGGGCCGTAACTAGGGGGGGGGCAGGGGGCTTTGGTTTGAGCCCCTCCTGGCGTTTTCGCTTAGCCCCCATGGTATTTTTTAATTTTTTTTTTCAAAGCTTTCTTTTTAAGGATGCCACCCTGGGGGCTGAGCCCCCTCTAGATTTTTTTTCTGGTTAGGGTCCTGGGTTATTGTATAGCAAAAACTAAAAACAAAGTTTCTATACTAAATTTGTTGTGTAAATATGTTTTTCGGTCAATAGAATTAAAATTTATGTAATTTAATAAATATCAAACACGTAACAATGGACTCGAAAAAAGCTTAATTTTAGTGAAAATTCGAAACTTTGAGCTAAATGAGCAGCATCAAGATATCAAAATTTTCAAATAAAATTTAAACCCGTTAATCCATAACTCTTCATGACTAGTTATTTCAGTTAAATACCTAAATAAATAAAATAAATAGTTTAGTACATAATAACTTTAAATTAAATAAAAACATTGTGGCTATAATTAAATTGGTAAGGGTAAATCGTTGAGGTCCCCTGTTTTCCTACCTAGATTATAGTTAGGCATATGCTTTCGCGCATAACTTAAATTGTTAATAAGCATACTAATCTACGTGATATACGTGTATTTTAGTAATAATTAATTATTAATAATAGTAATAATTAATTCAAAATTATATGTTCACTAGATTGATAGGCATGTAATTGTTCCATAAATTATTAAATTTATGGAATATTTCATGAAAATATTAAACGTGAGGCCCATAGGAATTGGGTAATTAAAACAAGCTGTGTAGGTATAATTCTTTGACTTCTATAGTAGATAGATAGATAGATCTATCTATAGATAAACAGATATTTATTGAAACACACAACAAATTCTTTAGTATACTCCTCGTAGATGCAAATATTATTTTGCCTAGTAAGGTTATTTTTTCTTAGTGAAGTAATGATTTTCTAGTGAAGTTTTAATTTAAAATTAATTGAATTGTATTGGGATCTTTTTAAGTGGCGCCCCCCCCCCCTCACTTTTTTGATTTTAAATTTTTTTTTTTTTCAAATTTGGCCCAACTGACTTCCAATAAAAGTATTTTTTTCCT
>OY294048.1:29665996-29822155 GCA_958510825.1 Brachypterus glaber
GATGTAAAGTGTAACAGTGCTGTGGGGACTGTTACTTTGTTTTTTAATTTGTCGTATAACTTAGTCTATCCGACATATGTTAAATATGATTTATGTTGAATTTATTTGTTGACATGGCTTATTAATATGAAAGAAACAGTTAATTATCCGTTTATTAATAAAAGCTTACCTTATTATAATGTTTGAATCACTTTCCTTAGTAAAATTAAACATTTTTCAGAAATGTTTGGACTTTTTATAACCTCAAAAATTTGCACAATTTTGTATACATTTTAAGTAATTCCTTTTGAACTCATTTTATTGGACTAGTACGTTGTTTTCTTTGGATGGAACACATCATTTTCAATGTAAAAATACTTTAAATTTCATTCAATAAAATATTCAATGTTTTGGTTGATTGTCAAAATCCTAATGTCGGTAATTCAGGAAATCTTTTGTATCGTATGAAATATTTTTGTTTTAATTAAAGTTGTTGATTACAATTATTATGAAATTCTTACAGTTTGTCGAGTATTTTCGTTAATTTATATTATTAGATACTTTTGGTAATTAATTAATTGTATTTTATGAAAATAGAAATAACTGCCATCTAGGTATTTTCTATTAAACTAAAATCGAAGTTCTACTAGTTTACTACATTTACCGATATTTACAGGGCTCGCTATTTTGTTTAATAATTGAAATTAATTAAGAAACCAATTATTAATTGTATTTTATTAATTGTACATGTTTGTTTTATAATTAATAACATATTGGTTCAATTATAATAACAAAATAAAGTATAATTGTTGGAATTTGAGATTTATATTTTTAAGCGCCCTCTTTAAAGGAGTGACGTCATGCGTGCGCTACAAGCTAAAATTCGTACTGCGATTTCTCTCAGTCAAATTTTAAACATATCTCAACGCACGTGTGTTTGGGGTTAAATTACTGATGGCCGATATACAACCTTAAGGTAATTGAATTTTAATTGTTTTAATTTAAAATATAGTAAAAGAATGTTTTATTCTTTTTCAGGCCAGTTAGTATCAGTTAGTATCAGTTAGTATCGGTTTTTATTGTTTTATTTAGTTTTATACTTTTTAGTATTCTTAGTATCAGCATTTTTAATGTACTACTTTTTGAAATTTCACCGCAACCAACATGTATTTCAAAATGGCGTCGTAAAAAAGGAAATACTTTTCTTTAATTTTTACAAACAAATATCATTCATCCAACGTTTATTAATGGAAATAACTATTTTTAATACATCCTTTGATGAGTATTAAATATATTTTCAAGAAATATACATCAAATTTAGCGAGAAATCATCTAGTTTATCGAGACAAGGAAATCCTAATCTTTTTTGGAATCCGTATATATTTTAATCATCCTTTGCCAACAAAAGCAGATGAATACGTAATATTGCATGTTTTTGAAGCTGGAAACCAGAATTGGAGAATATTTATGGAATTTTGTCATATTTAAGCGTACACTGGTTGACAAATTTTGCTCCGTCAGTTCATGGTTTATCATCGAAAATCTCAGAATTGGATCCAAGGATTATAATTCAGGTCGTAAACATTTTTATTATTATTAATTTAAGTATCTGTGTTTTATGAAGATTTGCCATTTTTCATAAATACCCATATTTTGTCACAATTTAAATTTTGCATAATCATTACTCATGAACATTTTTAAAGAAACATTTAACTGTCAATTTTTGTAATCTTACGAAAAATATTCAATTTATTTAATATAAACTCATATGTCAATCTAATTTTAATTTGTTTTAATATAACCCAAACTTTCATATGATATAAACATTTTTCCTAACTTTGACTTATTTTGATAAATATAGTTTTAAGTCCAAAATTAATTATATATAAAAAATCCACATATGACAACCCCAAAAGTAAGAATCTCTCTGCTGAGCTAGTTGTGCAAGTGTAACCAACTTTCCAACAGTTTCTGTGAATATTATTTTACCATCAGAATAATATTTACATAACTTGGCTTTAATTATCAAAATATCACCCTGTGGTATACGTTTGGCACGCTAAGTCGCTTTTGCGTTATACAATTGGCGCCCAACGTGGGGCGCCAATTGTATAACGTGACAAAAATATGACGTTGGGGGCCAATTTGTATAACGCATAATTTGTCTACTTCCTGATTCATGTGAACCTGCATAGCCGGAGACAATGGATAATTACGTTCTTTAAAAGGTGGTGCATCTCCAGTATCTATTTTGACAGAATATGAGATCGGTTTTACCTAACTGTTCTGTATCTAAAGTTTTATAAAGATCAATGATTGAATTTATTTCTGATTTTTGGTGCTTCCTCAAATTTTAATTACTGACAATGCTTTTTATTTTGTTAGCAAGTTATTAAAGATTTTATGTCAAAATACAATGTCAGATTTGGTATTCCCAGTTTTGTACTCTCCAAGTACTAATTTTTGTAAACGAAACTAACAGAACTATTGTAACAGCTATTAGGTCCTTATTAAAAGGTAATCAAAATAATTGGGATGAAAATATACATAAAATTGCGTATGCTATTAGATCTGCTCAGCATGAATCTTCAGGATACACCCCTAATTTTTCTTACCTTTGGTAGAGTTGTTCCAATAAGTGGTGATTTTTATGGTACTATAACTGATGATCAATTATTAACTTCTGAACCTACTTATTATGCTAAGGAAACTTGAGAAATTATCTGATTTGTATAAGAAAGTTAAATTAAAATTAAATTCTGCTTATGATAAATATAAAATTCATTATAATTTACGTAGAAGACCTTTATCTTTTAATGAAGGAGACATAGGTCTATAAAGAAAATAAAAATTTTGTCCGATAGTAGTAAAGGATTTAATGCTAATTAGCCCTAAATTTATTAAATGTGTGGTTAAGAAAAAATTGTCACCGTTAGTATATAATTTGGTGGATGAGAATAATAAGAATTTGGGTAATTGGCACGTAAAATCGTTAAAGCCATATTATAATCCTGGCATAACTTAAAAGAATGAAAAGAATCTTATATTCTTTTAGATAATTTGATCTAAGAGAATGTAAAACAAAAGAAAAAAAAAATATTTTTAGATTACTATGATCTATATGGGTTTCAGTCATTTTTTTTTATTGTTTTTTTTTTTTCACGTTCAACTGACGTGTAACAGTGCTGTGGGACTGTTACTTTGTTTTTTTAATTTGTCGTATAACTTAGTCTATCCGACATATGTTAAATATGATTTATGTTGAATTTATTTGTTGACATGGCTTATTAATATGAAAGAACAGTTAATTATCCGTTTATTAATAAAAGCTTACCTTATTATAATGTTTGAATCACTTTTCCTTAGTAAAATTAACATTTTTCAGAAATGTTTGGACTTTTTATAACCTCAAAAATTTGCACAATTTTGTATACATTTTAAGTAATTCCTTTTGAACTCATTTTATTGGACTAGTACGTTGTTTTCTTTGATGGAACACATCATTTTCATGTAAAAATACTTTAAAATTTCATTCAATAAAATATTCAATGTTTTGGTTGATTGTCAAAATCCTAATGTCGGTAATTCAGGAAATCTTTTGTATCGTATGAAATATTTTTGTTTAATTAAAGTTGTGATTACAATTATTATGAAATTCTTACAGTTTGTCGAGTATTTTCGTTAATTTATAATTATTAGATACTTTTGGTAATTAATTAATTGTATTTTATGAAAATAGAAATAACTGCCATCTAGGTATTTTCTATTAAACTAAAATCGAAGTTCTACTAGTTTACTACATTTACCGATATTTACAGGGCTCGCTATTTTGTTAATAATTGAAATTAATTAAGAAACCAATTATTAATTGTATTTTATTAATTGTACATGTTTGTTTTATAATTAATAACATATTGGTTCAATTATAATAACAAAATAAAGTATAATTGTTGGAATTTGAGATTTATATTTTTAAGCGCCCTCTTTAAAGGAGTGACGTCATGCGTGCGCTACAAGCTAAAATTCGTACTGCGATTTCTCTCAGTCAAATTTTAAACATATCTCAACGCACGTGTGTTTGGGGTTAAATTACTGATGGCCGATATACAACCTTAAGGTAATTGAATTTTAATTGTTTTAATTTAAAATATAGTAAAAGAATGTTTTATTCTTTTTCAGGCCAGTTAGTATCAGTTAGTATCAGTTAGTATCGGTTTTTATTGTTTTATTTAGTTTTATACTTTTTAGTATTCTTAGTATCAGCATTTTTAATGTACTACTTTTTGAAATTTCACCGCAACCACATGTATTTTAAAATGGCGTCGTAAAAAAGGAAATACTTTTCTTTAATTTTTACAAACAAATATCATTCATCCAACGTTTATTAATGGAAATAACTATTTTTAATACATCCTTTGATGAGTATTAAATATATTTTCAAGAAATATACATCAAATTTAGCGAGAAATCATCTAGTTTATCGAGACAAGGAAATCCTAATCTTTTTTGGAAATCCGTATATATTTTAATCATCCTTTGCCAACAAAAGCAGATGAATACGTAATATTGCATGTTTTGAAGCTGGAAACCAGAATTGGAGAATATTTATGGAATTTTGTCATATTTAAGCGTACACTGGTTGACAAATTTTGCTCCGTCAGTTCATGGTTTATCATCGGAAAATCTCAGAATTGGATCCAAGGATTATAATTCAGGTCGTAAACATTTTTATTATTATTAATTTAAGTATCTGTGTTTTATGAAGATTTGCCATTTTTCATAAAATACCCATATTTTGTCACAATTTAAATTTTGCATAATCATTACTCATGAACATTTTTAAAGAAACATTTAACTGTCAATTTTTGTAATCTTACGAAAATATTCAATTTATTTAATATAAACTCATATGTCAATCTAATTTTAATTTGTTTTAATATAACCCAAACTTTCATATGATATAAACATTTTTCCTAAACTTTACTTATTTTGATAAATATAGTTTTAAGTCCAAAATTAATTATATATAAAAAATCCCACATATGACAACCCCAAAAGTAAGAATCTCTCTGCTGAGCTAGTTGTGCAAGTGTAACCAACTTTCCAACAGTTCTGTGAATATTATTTTACCATCAGAATAATATTTACATAACTTGGCTTTAATTATCAAAATATCACCCTGTGGTATACGTTTGGCACGCTAAGTCGCTTTTGCGTTATAAAAGTTGCCAAGCGAGCCCACAAAGAGAAAAAAAACTATTTACCAAAGGCGTTTGAGGATATAAAATCCAAAATTTTAGTACAAGACAAAAATATTTTTAGCATAGATGAAACCAAAAATGCTTCTGGTTTAAAGATTGCGCATGTTATGTTATTCCGAATTTTCCACAACGTTCAATAGAAAACCTTTTTAATGGCAAAGAAGTTGACTTTTCTAAACCAAATATAAATACTAATAAATGCATTAAGAAATAATACATTCTTTAATTATGCTCTACTTATGTACTTCGATAGACATAGAACGTTTATTTTCAGATTATAAATAGACTTTTGGTAAAAGAAGACGAAACTTAATAGCCAAAGACATGGAGAAAATCTTGATGATACATTTTTATTTTCAACAATAATATTAATTAATTATGTTTAAAAATATGGGTATATTTAGTTTTAGAACGCTTACATGTAAATATTTTGTAAAATATACATAATATAGCTTTTTGTTGTTTTACCTTTGATATTTATATAGTTATAAATCTTTTGTAATACTATAAGTATAGATAATTCCCCGTGTCATAATATTGATACACCTGTTTAACATAGTCGTCAAGTTACGGCATGAATAATATTACGGGATGGTTAAGAAAGTGTTCCATTAATCGTTAAAAACTTTTTTTTTATAAGTAACATTTGCGCGACCCTCGTAATCAATACTAAATATCCGGGGTATGGTTATTAAGGAATAGAAAGTTTTATGGACAAAAATTTTAACATGGATATAAATGTTATGCTTAATGATATAATTTCTGATAACCAATTTGTTAGTTCAGTTTTTAACAATATAAATTCTAATTTTCTATGAAATGTTTTGCTAATGAAATCTACATTCTAGTGCATTAATACTAAATTTATGTTTATTGAACAACGGTCATTTGCACATAGAACTAACCTATAAAAGCAATAAATTTATTAATATATCTAACTACAAAAGCCGACAACAAAAAAGACTGATTATCATTTTTTCGTTTTGTAGTTGAAAGGTAGACTAACTTGCTTAGTTTCCACCAGTTGCTTCGACAGAAGATGAAAAGTGACATTTACCTGTGTTTGCGTATCTGTTGTCATAGAATGAGTGAATTTTGAACACAAAATTGACAAACTAATTTGAACCAATTTTGTCTTTTTTTTTTAACCCGACTGACCAAGAAAGGAGGGTAATATGTTAAATAGTCTATGTATGTATACTGGTGTCAATCTGAGAATGCGACTCTGACGTCACAGCACGTAAATTAAAAAGCACTCTGTAGTGTAACTGAAACTTATTTATTAAGACTTAATACATAATATTATAGAGATAATGTATATAAACAAAAATCATTTATTACATCTTAAGAAATAAGTTTCAATTACCATACAGAGTGGTATTTAGTTTACGCCCTGTGACGTCAGAGTCGCATTCTCAGATTGACAAGTATATGTATGTGTTTGGCCTGTCATCATCAGGGATTTATAAAGAGACAAAACAAAAATTTCATCAGATTTTTTGAATAACATGCGTCTTGGTCCCATTAATAATAGTAGTTATTACACTTATAGATGTATTTGCCCACGTTTCGACTATATTCGATTTATTCATTTTAGCATCAGCATAAATTAAGAAATCAGCCCTACAGCCTAAACCCATTATCCGAATTTAACAACTGAGTTGTTTTGATACCGCGGGTGATATAGGTCATATAAAAGTCCATGTTTCTCCTATTTGGGCTGCTATCATCAGGCATTTGAAAAGAGGAAAAATAAAAAAAAAAAAATTATGAATAAGGTATCAAAGGATGCGTCTTGGTCCCATGAATAATAGTTATTATAGTTATAGCTGTATTTGTACATGTTTAGACTATATTAGCTGTATTCATCAGCATAAAATTAAAACTTTTATTTAATAAAAAAAAAATACTTTTAAAAATATTGAAATAAATAATTTAATTAAAAAAAAACACCCGACTTATGAACTAAAAAGTAACAACCAAGAATAATTTTAAATAAATTTATATAGTTACCGTCGTAGTCGGGGGCCATGGCGCCAATCCTATCATTATAATGTTACAAATCTTCTATTCAACCTTAATTTAAATATACAATGTTTTAATAATATGAAGGCAGAATAGGCCTCCGACTGCGATGGTAACTATATAAATTTATTTAACATTATTCTTGTTTGATACTTTTTAGTTTATCAGTCGGGTGTTTTTTTAAATTAAATTATTTATAAGGTTTATGAGTTATAGTAAATTCAAATCCAAGGTGAAGTGGAAGTAAACAAAAGATCGCACAGGCGGTAGCGGGCACGTGATTTTATTGGTTAAAACACTCGAATGTTGCGAGAGTAGGGATGTCGAAAATTAAACAGGTCAGTACGTGAGCACTTGCAGTGAAGCGAATAATGCATTACAATGGACCGTCATATAGAAATATTTTGTTTTGAGTCCTACCCTGTCACTAAATCCGTTGTAATCAAGTGCGTTTGTTTATTACTACTTCATCTTGAAGTTTAATATACTATAGGACCTAGGAAAAATAGTAACGCATCTCGGTGCACCAGTGCACTTCAAGTACACTAAAAACTATGAGTGCGTAATATTACACTTTAGGAAAGTTACAAATTAGGAATTTAATTGGACACTGTCAAATGCTTTCGCAAAATCATTAAAAGTACATAATGTGATTAATCTATTATAATCCATTATAATTATCTAATAATAAATATAATAAATGAGAAAGTATTTTATACCGGGTGTTGTTTCTAACCAGAAACTTTCAAATATCTCGAATACTATGTATTTAAGAAAAACAAATGTCAGACAAAAGTTATTTATTTTAATAGGGGAAACAAAATGGCCTATTTATTTTTTACGAATATTTACGTTTTCAAGGTCATTTCATGGTCAACTTTGTTTTTTTAAATAAAAACATATATTTTTTTACTGCCTCATCAAAAAAATAAAAATATTTTGTAAAAAACTTTTCTTGATCGGACTTTTAGTTGCAGAGATAACACAGCCACACAAAATTAAAAAAGTTGGATCTCCGACGGACTTGACTAGTAAATTCCTATGTATTTTAAGGCGCTGAATCCGAATCTGAGGTCGAAATTTGACAGTTAGCTCTCATTTTCAACATAACCTCAAAAAACATAATTTTTGCAATGATATATGTTTTTTTTTTGTGGTTATGTTGAAAATGAGAGCTAAATTTCAAATTTCAACCTCTGATTCAGATTCAATGGCTCAAAATACATACGACTTGACTAGTCAGTTCCGTCGGAGATGCAACTTTTTTGATTTTGTGTGGCTGTGTTATCTCCGCAACTAAAAGTCCGTTCAAAAAAAGCTTTTTACATAATATTTTAATTTTTTTGGGGAGAGTTAAACAAAACTAAAAAAAATATATGCTTCCGTTTCAAAAAACAAAGTTGTAATTACCTTGAAAACGTAAATATCCGTAAAAAATAAATAGGCCATTTTGTTTCCTCCATTAAAATAAACAACTTTTGTCTGACATCTTTTTTTCTAAAATGCATGGCACTGGAGATATTTGAACTTAGGGTTTCCAGTCCCGAAATTCGGGATCCCGAAAGTTCGGGATATCCCGAAGATTTTTGAATCCCGAAATCCCGAAAAATCCCGAAAATCCCGAAAATCCTGAAAAAAATCCCGAAAATCCCGAAAAATTAGAATTTATTTATTCAACTCGAATAATATTTTTTGTTTACGATGGTGAAAATGCACCCCTAAAGAAGGTCATAGTCTATGACTCCTAGACTTAACCTAGACCTAACGAAACAATTTCTTGGAAAACGGGCTGAGCATTTCCGAAGAACTGTTTTGAATAACCTGCAGAATTTCTTTAAATTTTCAGTCGTTGTTGATCCATGGTGTGTGTATATATGCTAAAAAATAAGTTAATTTTTAAACAAAAATTAATTTTAATTTTGATTTAATTATGTTTGTATAAATATTTTATTTCAAGTAAGGTCTTATTTAGTTCAGAAAATTACTTATATTCTAAGCTAAATAGGGCATTTTTATTAGGGTGACCCACCAAAATTTCAAATTACGGTGAGATTCTCACCCCTTAAATTTGTTCACTGGGGAGGGAGGGGTGGTAGGGTTAAGAGTATTATTGAATTTTTTCAGGAGTTTTGAAAAAATCTAGAGGTCGCTCATGGCCATTTTTTTAAAAGGTATGTTTCTTAAGCTAATAAAAAACATAATTTTAATTCAAAATTTTTAAGTTTCTTTATAATTACTTTTATATATTTTTTTATATGAATTTATATTTTAATTTGGTTTGTTTTGTTTTGTTGGTACTACCAACTTGGATGTAACTTTTTATTTAATTTATTTATTTTAACTTTTTAAAAATATGTTTTTTTTAACTTTTTATTTAATTTATTTATCTTAACTTTTAAAAAGTTTGTTTTTTTTTAATAATAAATATTTTACTGAATATTTATTTTTTTTTTCGTGATGCACACAAAAAATTTGTACATAAAAAAATTTTTTTGCTATTAGTGTTTATTTTATTTTTTATTTATTAAATTATTTAATTTAGTAAAATATAAATTTAAATAAAATATGGTTAATACTGGTTATTTTAATAAAAGTTTTTGGTTTAAATTTTATAATTTTATTTATTTAATATAAGAAAAATTATTTCTGATGAAATGAGACATTTTTAAATTTCGGGATCGGGATCGGGATCGGGATCCCGAACTTTTTTAAATTTTCGGGATTTCGGGATCGGGATCCCGAAACCTGGATTCCCTATTTGAAAGTTTCAGGTTAAAAAAAAACACCCAGTATAATAAATAAAATATTCAAAAAATATGTGCAAAAATGTTACATTTTGGAATTAGGTTCTTCAATTATAAAATTACTGTAACAAATGTGTTTCTATGAAACACATCGCACACGTAATTAATACTTTAATGATTTTAATAGATCATTAAATTTCTATTAATTAGTGTATTTGAATTTTCATCGAATGGGTTTTGTAATAAAATTAGTAAATTATTCGACCATTTCCCAATTTATTTGATTTATCTCATAAAATAATTTTAATGCGGTTATTATTATCGGTAAATAATTTGTTTATTGTTCATTTTATTTATATTTTATGGTAAAACTAGCATAAATTTAATAAGGCCTTAGTTGAAAGCGGCTTCACAAAAAATATTATGTTCATTAATTTATACAATAAATAAAAAAATATACAAAATTCTAACAATTTTAATTTAATTTTTTCCAGAACTCGCGTACCGAAATTTGAGGGTATATTAAAAACCCTCTGGAAAATATGAAAAAAATTTCAAAAAAAATCCATCTTCGTTCATTTCAAAAATAAGAACGCTTTAAGTGGACCAATACTGTTGCTGATTATAAATTACCATTAAAGGTTGAATTTGTAGCTATGGAAGCAAATTTAATTATTGCAGGTACATATTCTGTAGGTTGACATGGTGATTAATGTGACATAAATATTTATTAATGTCATAAAAAAATATCAAAACTTTCATGATGTTTACTTCAGAAGAGTATTGCGAAATGCTATTTTATATGGAGTGTGGCAGGAGTGCTTCAGCTACATCTGTAGAATGTTCTATTCGTTTTCCCAATAGAGAACATACTAGCAGAAATGTTATTTTAAGATTGGTGCAAAGGGCAAGAAATTCTGGAAATTTAACTCCAAACAAAAAAGAGATTGGAGGCGCTCCGCGAACTGCAAGAACTGTTGATAATGAAGAAGCTGTCATTCAGGCTTTTGAAGAAGAACCTGAAACAAGCCTTAGTATCGTGGCTAGAAATCTTGATATGTCTAAGACCTCTGTTCAACGAATTCTAAAAGATGAAAAAATGCATCCCTTTCATTACACTCGAGTACAATGCTTGACACCGGAGGACTATCCTTTACGAGTCGAATTTTGCACATGGCTGTAGCAGAAACATCAAGAAAATGAAAATGAACACCGATAAAAATTTTTCCTATGTTCATTACTTTGAAATAAATAAATAAAATTCAGTTATTGTATTTTTATTTTATTAATTTGTATTAAGAATTTATAGCCAGTAAATCAATTAAAAGATCTGAGTTTCTAATAAAAAAAACACTACATTCAGCGCGCTGAATGGAGTTGCAGCGGCAGTTTGTTGCTGCCGTCTAAGACGAGTATCATAAAACCACCGCCGGATGGAGTGACCCTATAAAAATAGAATATTTGATTGCCTCTGTCGGTTTTGTCAAAATATAATAACCTAAAAAGATTCTAAAGTTGAAAGTCTTAAACAATGCACGAGTCAACCATTAAAATGCAACCATAGTTACTAATAAGTAGGGAAAAACTAATTTTTCGGTAATTTAACATCAGCAACAGGATTGGTCAGATTAAATAGCTTCCTTTTTAATTAGTATTGAAGATGGATTTTTTTAAAAATTTTTTCATATTTTCCAGAGGGTTTTTAATATACCCTCAAATTTCGGTACGCGAGTTCTGGAACAGGCTGTATTATTAGTAACCCTTAAAAAGGATGCATATGTTAATGACAAAAATTGCTAAAATTCGAAAATAGTTATTTTTCTATTTAAGATATTACTATTGGTGTTTCAGAAATACATCCATACACAAGTCAGGACCTGACTGTCAGGTACCGTCAACTGGGATGACTTCGGACGGTGTGGGTGACTTCGGACACTGTTTCGAAAAACTCTCACAACCAAAGCACGTGTGCATAAGGTGGGGTTATGTGCACAGGTTGTAAGGTTCAATTTCACAACTTGGGGACATACCCCACAACTTTTGCACATGTGCATTGGTATAGAGAGTTTTGCAAAAAAGTATCCGAAGTCACCCTCGCCGTCTGAAGTCACCCCAGTTGACGGTACTTAATAGTTTTAAACAAAAATCTAAACTGTAGAAAAATATATAAAATATAAAAAATTTAAAAAAAGTCCAAGACATCCTAAACCACCAGAATAATTATCCGAAATAGGCTTATGACAACATAAAGGTTTTAATATTTTTTCTAAAACCTACCATCAAAAGGCTGCGAAAAACTACTGGCAACCTATTAAAAAACTTGTAAAAGTTAAAGCATTCTGCTCCTTTATCAATCTTCTGAGTACACGCATTTTGCGTGTATAACTTTTTCTACAATGTATCTTTCCGCACTCATATGCGTGCGAAAAGAAGACCTTTTCCACACACATAATTATTGTTTAATTTCTTAATTGCCTAGTGTTATTCTTGTTATATTTATTTATAAAATTATAAAAATGTTTAAATGTTTTTCTTATTAAAAAATTTATAAAAATAAAATTTATTTATATTGTCATAAGCCTATTTCTCAAAAGCCGAATTTTCAGATAATTATTCTGGTGGTTTATGATCGCTTGTTTTTTTTTTACTTTTTTATATTTTATATATTTTTCTACAGTTTTGATTTTTGTTTAAAACTATTAATTACCGTCAACGGGGGTGACTTCAGACGGTGTTGGTGACTTCGGACACTTTTTTGCAAAACTCTCTGAACCAAAGCACGTGTGCACAAGTTGTGGGGTTATATGCACAGGTGGTAAGGTCTAATTCCACAACTTGTGCACATAGCCCACAACTTTTGCACATGTGCTTTGGTTCAGAGAGTTTTGCAAAAAAGTGTCCGAAGTCAACCTACCGTCTGAAGTCACCCCAGTTGACGGTAGGTAATAGTTTTAAACAAAAATCAAAACTGTAGAAAAATATATAAAATATAAAAAATATCCAAGACATTCTAAACCACCAGAATAATTATCCGAAAATTTGGCTGTGGAGAAATAGGCTTATGACAACATAAAGGTTTTAATATTGTTTCTAAAACCTACAATCAAAAGGCTGCGAACAACTACTGGCAAACTATTAAAAAAATTGAAAGAGTAAAAGTTAAAGCATTCTGCTCCTTTATCAATCTTCTGAGTACACGCATTTTGCGTGTATAACTTTTTCTACAATGTCTCTTTCCGCACTCATATGCGTGCGAAAAGAAGACCTTTTCCCCACACATAATTATTGTTTAATTTCTTAATTGCCTAGTGTTATTCTTCTTATATTTATTTATAAAATTATAAAAATGTTTAAATGTTTTTCTTATTGAAAAATTTATAAAAATAAAATTTATTTAATAAATGATAAAAGTATATTTTATTTTTAACTTCGCTGGTAGAAAAAATACTGTTCCTAATGCATGTGTAAAGAGGTTTTTTCGCACCAGATTACTTGCCCAAACGACGCAATCTAGTGCCGCTTGTTAGGAAAGTAGCTATTTCCACACTAGTGCAAGAAAGTACAATTTACCACATGTTTGAAATATCAAATTCAGAAACTCAAAAATATTTTGTAAACAAGTGTTATAAAGTTTATAAATCATTCCCTTCGTAAACGGCCAGATAAAAAAATATTGATACATTGAGATTTAATTTTAAATATTTTAATGATTTAATTGAATCTGAATGTGCCAGTAGAATAGGTATTATCAAGACAATTTACGACAAATTTTTGGCTGGGAAATAACTTATTTTAGTATTCAATATGATATCGAAAATTTTAGTTGTGATGGGGGCTTTTTAAATAAATTTAAGCACAATTGTGTATTGTTTTTTTTTTTTAATTTAAATTAATAATAATAATAATAATTTAATTCATTCAAACGAGGAGAATATCTACAAATCCTTAAAAATACAAAAAAATATTGGCCCAACTTTCGTTTGCAAGAAATCTGATATCGTTACAAATTACTAACCATCTAACTAAATTGACCCTCCTGAGTTCAAAAATGACAATAATTTTCTGCGGAAATGCACCATTTTTTTTCTATGGCGATTTTTTATAGTTCTATTGTTTTCGCAAAAAAACGTTATGGAAATCTGATATAATTATATATATTCTAGTTATTTTGGCTCTCCTGAATCCGAAAACATTAATCGATCTTTGCGGAAACGCACCGTTTTTTTTCTATGGCCATTTTTTATATATTTTTGTTTTGGCAAAAAAACGTTATTATCCGAAACTTATAACCTTTCTTTGCGGAAATGCCTCATTTAATCAGTAGTCATGAGTTTTTTTAAAAGAGATTGATATCTCTAGGGTAATCTGTTATTAAAAAACAGTTTTTTTTCGGGTGGTGTTTTTATTAATGGTTTACGTTAATGGTTTGGTTTGTTTTTTTGCTGGTTTGGTGTTTTTTTTTAATGGGGGACATTGGTTTATGTTAACGTTGGTTTAAGTAGGGTTTGTGTCTGTTTGATGTTTTTTTTATTTAAAATATATAATTAATATATTTTTTTTCTAAATAAATATTAAAATAGCAGGCAAAGAAAAAGAAAATGTGCATTTCCGCAAAGAACGATTACCATTTTCGGATTCAGGGGTGCCAAAATAACTAAAATATACTTCACCAAACGATAGCAGATTTCCATAACGTTTTTTTGCCAAAACAAAAAATATTAAAAAAATCGCCATAGAAAAAAAAATGGTGCATTTCCGCAAAGAAAGGTTACCATTTTCGGATCCAGGAGGGCCAAAATAACTAGAATATACTTCATTTCTAACGATAACAGATTTCCATAACGTTTTTTTTGTTAAAACAAAAAATATATAAAAAATCGCCATAGAAAAAAAATTGTGCGTTTCCGCAAAGAACGATTACCATTTTCGGATTCAGGGTAGTCCAAATAACTAGAATATACTTTATTTACAACGAAAACAGATTTCCATAACGTTTTTTTGCCAAAACTAAAAATATATAAAAAATCGCAATAGAAAAAAGCAATTCCGCAAAGTAAAAACCAAACAATTACCATTTTCGGATACAGGGGAGGCTAAAATAATTGTAATATGCATAATTTTTACTGATAACAGATTTTCATACCGTATTTTTTGTCAGTACAAAATATATATAAAAAATCGCCATAGAAAAAAAAATGGTTCATTTCGGCAAAAAACGATTACCATTTTCGGATTCAGGGTGGTCCAAATAACTAGAATATACTTCATTTCCAACGAGAACAGATTTCCATAATGTTTTTTTGCCAAAACTAAAAATATATAAAAAATCGCCATAGAAAAAAGCATTTCCAAGTCCAAAAGTCCAAACCAAACTAAACTATTACCATGTTCGGATGCAGGGGGGTCCACAAAGGATTTTTTTTTTTTTGAAAATTTAGGTGGTTTCGAAATTTCCTGCCAACGAAAGTTGACCCAAAATATTTTTTTTATTTGCCAGGGAACTTTTAATTGCATCTGGCTATATTTGATGCCCTGATTTCGGAACCTTTTTCCATTTTTCAAGATCAGCTCGTTTTTTTTTGGGATATAGCTCACAGTGTTTTTTTTTTTGTTTGCCTACAGTAGTAAAATATAATTAAGGTCTAATTATTTCTTTTTTTACTATGGATTGATTCTGTATTAGTGGGGCTCTAAGCCAAAAAAGCAGATTTAAAATATCTTTATTCGTTTGTTTTTAATAGGCTTCTAAATTCGATATATTTTGATAAAATTTTTATATAAATGCTAAAGATACGGTTCTAATTTTTATAAGCAATACTAAAACAAATGTGCGGTTTATAAAAATAAAAAGAGTTTTAGATTTATTCCAGTGACGGAGATTTTACCGGGGATTATCGAAAAAAAAAACAACATTTTTGAAATATTATATTTATCTTTTGGAGAGCAACACAATAAATTAAATTTATTATGAAAAAAACAAAACGAAAAATAAAAAATCCAAACATTAAAATAACATTAAATAAACATTAAATAATTCAAAATGTTGTTGTTCGGCTTTCAATAACTCCCCGTAAAATCACCGTTACTGGATTCAATCTTAAACTTTTTTTATTTTTACAAATCTCACATATGTGTTAGTGTTGCCTATAAAAATCAGAGCCATATCTTCAGTATCCTTTTATATAAAATTGTCATGAAAATATAGTGAAAAAATACTAAAAAATGTAATTTTTTAAATTTAGAAGCCTATAAAAAACAAAAGAATAAAGATTTTTGAAATCCGCTTTTCTTAAATTAATAGAGAACCAATCCCCAGCAAAAAAAAAATTGAACCATAATTATTTTTTTTTCTACAACAATAAGCAAACAAAAAACACTGTGCGTTATATCTCAAAAAAAAAAACGACATGATCGAGAAAACGAAAAAAGGTTCCGAAATCAGAGCATCAAATATAGACATATGCAACTAAAACGGTGTTGAGCAGTATAATTGTTTGGAAGATCCTGAATTTACACATTAAAATAACCTAAAACAAACTTTTGAAATGTTATTTTTCAATACATTGTTTAAAATTTTTCTTTTACCTCAGGTATGAGCGCTGATCATTGAACATGTACATTATAATAAAATTCTTCTTTAATTTACGTCCTATATAACAATCAATTTATTAAAAGATTCAATTATCATCCAGTGATGCATTACAATGCTTTATTTAAAAGTGAATGCCGAATAAAAGAAAAAAAAGTGACGTCAATCTAGTCATCATCAAAGCGATGTATCTTCTAAAAGCCTAGCATACTTTTTAAATGAGTTCAGGTATATAAGTATATTTTAAAAATGTATAATTTTTACCCCCTTTGTATTTTTTGTTCCACCCCAACTTTGTATAATCTAAGCAATAATAGTTATTTATGATACTAGTGGATAAAGTAAGATATTGCCCATGAGAAAATTAACCTAAATTAACGAGGCGTCAGCCAAGCAGGTTAATTTTCGAGAGGGCAATATCGGTTTACCCATGAGTGCCATACAAGGTTTTATCCAATAAATAGCTTAGGAATTCATATTTTTATTAAAAAGTTTAATGACACTTACAAGAAAATAATTTGATAAGTGACAGTTGAGTGGGTAAAATAAATAATTATCCACTCAATAAAGTAAAAGCCACGCGGGGGTTATTATTGAGTTTATCTATTTAAAATAAAGCTGGTAATTGTCTTATTATCTGTATGTATTGGATAAAATAGTATATTATGATCCAAGAACGAGAAATAATGTTTCTTGGTCGCATGCGGAGATTGTGAATCGAGACGTAAGCCAAGATTCACAACCGCGCAAGACCGAGATATATTTCTCGTCCGTGTATCGCTATTTTTTATTCTCTTGCAAACATATTTTTAACAAAAAAAAGGGTAAAATAATAACTAAAATTAGTTTTAATTTGGTTCTGTCAGTTATCTAACAATTTTCCATAAGGGACCGCAAAAGTACCCAACAGCTATGAAATTTTTCATAAAAAATAAAAGACAAACTCTTAACAAAAGTGTTACTTTTAACTTAACATTTCTAACCGAAAAATGTCACTTTTGAATACAAGCGAATGAAAAGATATATTTTTTAATAAAACTTCCGCTTATTAAACCTTAAGTATGTATACGTACAATTTGTTATTTACGTATAATAAACGTTTCATGAGCGGACATTTCACCAAAAAATATACGTTTCGTTGCTTAAGAAGTACCTAACCAATACCAACTTTAGTCTAGTTAATTCTTTTGCCTAAAGCGCTCTTAAGGTACATATTTTTTGATTAGCCGGTTAAATTAAAAGAAACAATATTCAAGCTTGTTTAGGCTACATCCTAGAAGGTCCCACAAAAAGACGTTTTAGATCCCAAGATATGTTATTAACCCTTAATTTGGTAATGTGTAGTATATGATACATGAATTTTAAGATAACAAAAATAGATATTTACAGTAGGTAAGTAGAATATTATTCACGAAAAAAAAGTTGACTGATGAGGGTCCTGGGTCGAGTGGGTTAATTTTTGAGTGAATAATGTTACTTACCCCAGGTGTGCTTTACAACATTTTATCCAATACCTCTTAAAAACAATTATCAATCAAATTTACAAATGACATTTCCACTAAATTTACTTGACATTTCAATATAATGCCACTTTTTGGTGATTAGAAATTTCATTACACAACTTGTTTACAGGATGATTAAAACGTTATTTTCATTGATTAAAATGTCAAGTGTAAACTAACATTAATACTAGGTATTGGATAAAAATTATTTGGCAAAAAAAAAATATTTGGCAATGTCAGTCATGATACAAGTCAGTATTAAGCCACGTGACTTTTTTTTAATATTTTTTTTCATAAATGTTTTACACTGATATATCTAAATTTCCCCTTAAAAGATTTTTTATATACTTCATCCCAAATAGTGTTTGTCAAATTTAGGGTTAAGAGGTGCCTGTTTAATATTTAAAAAAGTTGTGATTTCGCTGTGCATTCCACAGCTGTGTAGAAAGAGTTTCATATGGTTCTTCACTTGACCTCCTTGTCATGTAAAGTCATGTGTTCACAAAGGTGGGTCAGAGGTTGCTATAGATTGATCATAGGAATCAATCAGCGCGGAAAGCAGAAATTCTCTAAATACTGACCTACCTAAATTAGGTAACCTAATTACAGATAAAGCTTAAAAGGGCACTATATTGTAAACTATATATTGCAGGTTCATAAGTAATATTTGTTTGTTTGTTTGTTTAACCTCGTACTATTCTACTTAATTAAGCATCCCCTACGTCCAGGACTTGTGTGGGCTAGTAGTAGAGGGAACCACCGGCTTATACTGACTTTCGAACCAGTTTTTATAGGGAGTGTCAGCTTCACTTATGCCTTCGCCAAATTTCAATTATTAATTAACTGAACAAGGCAAATCGGCGCCAGTGAGAATCAAACTCACGCTAGTTGTAGTAGACTTGTCATGTACAGACGCGGTAGATCACTACATCAATCCTCCCAAATAAGTTGATCTACTTGGCTTACATACAAGGGCCCAACAACAATTTTCTTTTGTAGTGGAAACGGGTTAACACAGTAAACGGCTTCACGATTTTTCTAAATTACATATACAGCCAACGCGTTAACTATGGCAACCGCTGGCCGTCTTTCCAAAATAGTAGGTAGGAAAATTACTCTATTCAAACGAACCGGATTTACTAAAATTGCCCCTCCAGAAAATAAACATGCCACCCCCAAAAAGAAATTAAAGAATACGAAAATGATCATCCACTGCACTCACGACGAGGTAAACTTCAGTCTCTCCCACTGACTTTATGATGACCATTTATGAGGATAACTTTGGTATTAGCCGCTTACTTGAAGATAACCAATAAAAAAGGTAGTCAACTAAAAATTTGCCGCCAACTAATATTTATCTTTTTAGGCAACTGCCTCGTCCATAATAAGAAATTTAGTCCTGTCTAAAATTAAACTCTGAAATCAGTGCGTATTTATTTATAACCTCAATGAGGATGATGAGGAACACCCAAATTCACAAAGATCTTGTAAAATTAGAAATTATTCGCCACAGAAAATGTTTTATCGACGAAAATGAAGATCACCTTAACCCACCCATCTTAAATTTTCTTGATTGTGGTCAAGAAAATTTCACCAAAAACGAAATTATTACCACTCAAGACTACTTTTAACCTTATTTATGCAACGAAGCTAACGAGAAATATAAGCAATTTTAGGCCTATACTAAGTATGCTTGTTGCAAGTATCATTAAGCCACCCAGTAATACTTACGCATGCGCAGTGTAATCATAATAGTTATTTAAATATTAAGGCCAGTAAGTGCATTCTACCAGTTGAGGGTTATTTTGGAGATTGAGAGGAAATGGAATTATCCAATACTATCCGAAACCGGTAAAGCACTTAATTCTTATTATGGTTTTTGCACGATCCAACAAAATAAACATCAATAAGATTTATAAAAGTGAAATTAAAACGTAAAATTTATTTTATTGTAAAAATCAAATGAGTACCTTTGATAAAATTTAACCCTAACAACGAGTTGCTATGTATAATAAAAAATGCTAAATTCCTAATTTTGTTTGACGTTTGTCTTGTGTGCCAATTAATATCTTTGTAAAATAAACATTTTTTGTAAAAAATACGTCAAGATGACAATTTTGAACTTTAAGGCGCGTGGAATATAAGATGTTTTGCAATTATACCCTAAAAATCCAAAGGTCAGTTTAAAAATTAAAAAAAAAATCAAAACATGATGCAGTGAAAAAATTATGTGAAAACATAGAAAAGTTACTATTGGCTTGTTAATACATAATTATTTCGTTCGAAGAAGAAACCTAAATAGTCCAATAGCGTTTAACAGTTATTGTTTCAAATGTAATTTTATATTTAACTTTAATAAAAACTAATTTAAAGCTTTAAAAATTAAAAATTAGATTATTACTTACTTACCGCCTCCCGATCGGTAAGTAATTTACTTACCGATCAGCAGTTTGTAAACATACCCTAATGCTGTCATAATTAGGCTAGTAAACACGCAAATTACCCGATCGTGCAAAAAATTAATTATATTTCTAGTTAGTTGGTTAATTATCACCAAGCATGGGCAGTACAGACATAAAATTAGTTATATTTCTCTTTAATTTCATTAATTTTTGCATGAACTAACCTATGAATATTATACTCAATGGTACCCCCTTCTTTAAGACTCGATGCATATATCAAAATTGAGCTAAAGTTTTAAGCCCAAATTATTTTATAATACTTTTAACTACAATTTTTCCTCACGTTTGGTTTTGTGTTAAAGATTTGGCTGGTGAAGGTACTCGCTTATGATGCTACATTTAATATATATTTGAAATAAAAAATTGTGGCTAGGAAATATCCCAATGACAAAATATCCAAAGCCAAATTATTTAAACCAGAAATTATGTGCGGCAAAATATCCTTGCGACAAAATATACATAAATTATTCATTATTAGGTTCGAGAAATTTAAGAGGTGATTCTACGTTAAAAAATATGAAAAAGTTCCTATAGAGGTTGGAGTCCGGAAATGAGCCCTAAGGGAGTTTAACCCTTCTGAGGGTACATCTAAAAAGTAGTTTTTATTTAATATTTCTGGAACCCCATAAACTATAGTAACTATTTTTTGCACATGCCTCAATGTTGATAAAGGCTATCCTTATATGTAATTTTTATTTCGTAATTTTAACCAGGGACCTGCAAATTGGGGGGCGATGTCAAATTTTTGCCAGAAACTTTATTAGCCTTGGATTTTTTGACATTTTCTCAATAAAATAGATTATTTTATTAATTTTTAATTAAAAATACATAAAAAAGATACTCTTTATGTAACACCGTAGAGCCAACCTTTTTCTAGAAAATTGCAATTAAAGAGGCAATTTTACGTTCTGAACAACAAAAATAGGAACTAAAAAATGCACCAATAAAAATTTTAATACTGAAGGGTAATTCTACGTTAAAAACTGTAAAAAAAGTTCGTATACGTCTAGGTTTGAAAATCAGTTTTAAGAGTACTAAGGCCTCTTAAAGAGTAACACTTTTTAAGAGACCGTAGCTCCCTTAAAAGCGATTTGTGTATGGGAAGTTTTTTTTTCGTAGTTTTTAATGCAGTATTGAAATTTTTATTGGCGCATTTTTTAGCTCCCAATTTTGATGCTCAGAACGTGAAATTGCCTCTTTAATTGCAATTTTCTCGAACACGGTTGGCTCTACCCCCCATTTCGCAGGTCACTGGTTAAAATGACTAAATAAAAATTACATGAAGTGATAGCTTTTATCAGTGTTAAGGCATGTGAAAAAATTCGTTACTGTCGTTCCAAAAATATTAAATAAAAATTACTTTTTAGATGTGACCTTAGGAGGGTAGTAGCTCCCTTGGGGCTCATTTCCGGACACACAGAAACGTTTTTTCATATTTTTTAACATAGAATCATCTCTTAAATTTCTCGAACTTATTTCTGAATAACCCTGTATAGACGACAAAATTTGTTTATTTGGTTTATTGTTAATTTTTCACAAAAAAGAAATTCCTAGATATTTTGTCGAGCATATTATATTGCAGCCACATATTTTGTTGCTAGAATAGTATGTCATTAAATCTTATAACTTATATGAGAGCAACGGATAATTTGTTGCTGTTAAATTTGACGCTAGGATGTTTTTCTCATATATTTTATACTCTCGATATTTTGTAACCGAAATTATATAATAATTATATAAGGTAAATCTAAAATTTTACTAATTGGCATCTGGCTGGAATGTTTGGAATGCAAGGTCGCCTATAGAATACACACAAAATTTTACCTCTTCTCTTTCCCGCGCCTCGGACTCCAGGTGCCAGTTACTAAAATGTTAATATTAGATTATGTTGTCGGGTTATTATGTTGCCGGATGTTATATCGTGGTTATTTTGTCCATAAATATTTTGGGAAAGGAGCCCATCGCACAACCAGTCCAAAATCAACACTAAAATATGGTTTTCTTATAATTAGATTGGTGTAATTGATCCTGTAGGAAATAAAACATTTCCGTTTAATTTTAGAAAAAAATCCTCATAAAACGGGTCAGAGTAGGTAAGTCAGAACCGATAACATTTGGACGATCGATGTTTTTTCTTTGGACATTTCTTACCTCAGTAGCGTTACGCCCAAGAAAAATTTGACAAGTTCACTGTTTTGTGTTTTTAAAAAGGTAAAATTTATACCAATCAATATTGACTCAAAAGCTAAAGATATGTCTAGATATTGTTTTTTTTACTAGGTTTCGTTTTTTAGTTGCAATTGTAATTGCAAAATAATAATGATGATTTTAATTGTACAAGAAAAAATTTCAAAAAGCTGTTAAATTTTCCCTATTAATTTTCATAGATAACAGAAAAAAAATGAATATTAAATTAGCAGAAGAAAAATATGTTTTTAAATAATTATTCGTTGGTTCCTAAGTATCCTTTTTGTGAAGAACTTTTCTCTTTTTCTAATTTAGCAGTAGGCACCTGTGGCCATTACTGTTTACTTTAAAATCGCTAATAAGGTGGGTCTGGGTGAGCCAGTTTGAATTGCGCCACTTAAAGCATCAGTTATCCCATCCAAGCTGCGTTTAAAAGTCAATTTCATATGACATAATAATTATTATTATAATACTACAGTGTTACATTACTACTACACGAGTCCACTTAATTACCTTACTTTTGATGTTATAGCATGAAAGAAAGTCTCCGACCTACGGGGGATGAATCATTCGCGCTCTCTTCTTTCCGTCAAGAGCGTTATAAGGCGTGTGTGCTTACATCGGGCCTCCCACTTGTACACACATTCCAAACATATTTCCCGCAGTCACAGATCCGTGCGTCAAACTATATACCCACTTACCTCACCCACGAATAATTTGTAATGAAGCTAAGCGAAAATTTTTATTTTCGTCGGGTAACTATACAAAGTATAGTATACATAGTATTTTGTTTATCATACAAAATTCATAAATAAAACATGGAAATTATATCTTTTGATTTAAATATTGTGAGTGGACAACATGTGCGACATGTTACGCCACTGCGTAAAGCCTTTTTAAAGGACCAAGCTCTACTTCGCCACGATAAACTCTTATTGGATTATCCACAAATGCTGCTCGTAAGTCTTTTTACAAAGGGAATTTGTAAAAATAAAAATCTCTCTAAATGTCTTTCAGATTTCTTAAAATCTAGTTGATGAAAAATGTTTAGATTTTCTCTAGTCAATTTTATTAATACACAGGACCACATTTTCGTAAAACCTAGTTGATGAAAAATGTTTAGATTTTCTCTAGTCAATTTTATTAATACACAGGACCACAAAATAAAAACAAAGTTGTTTTTTTATAAACCAGACTTGTTTTTTACGTATTTTTGGGCACTGAAAATCAACGGCAATGAAAAATATTATTGACCATCAAAATCTTCAGATATAGGGCACAATGTTTTTTTTTTGTATGCATTCGAGGCAAAAAAAATCCGTAACATATAAAAAAGAATTTTTTTATAGGAATTTTGCTAAATACAAATGTCTTAACTTACAAATTTTAAATATAACACTTTTTTGTGTTTTTTTTTTTCGATAGAAGTATTTCATTTAAAATTTTATATAAATAATACAGACAGCCAAAAATTTATATATTTGTATGTAATACTACTGCATACATCAGGGTTCCCACCAATCCTGGAAAAACTTGAAAACCTGGAAAACGCATGGAATTTAGATTCCCACCTGGAATACCTGGAATTTAACATTTTTTTCTTAAAAAACAAGTTTTTTACCTAGAATTTTGTAATAGCACCTGGAATTTAACGTAAAAAAATACAATTTGTTTAAGAAAAATTAAATACCCTTAGCACAAAAATTAAAGGATATAGAAAAACATCCAAAATTTTTAGGTGATTTTAAAAGCCTGTAACTTGGCGAAAAATGGTCGTAGAGCAATGATAAAATAGTATATTACGCACCGATTACGCGAACCTTGTTTTTAGTACACGAGAGTGCTTTTTTCTTACGAGGCACAGCCGAGTAAACAAAGTACTTTTTTGTTTTTTTCTTTTCAACCTCAAAGTATCCCAAAGAAACCCTCAAACGTTCAAACCATATTTTTTAGAATCAATTAGAGGATCAATTTTTCTTTTTTTTTTGTTAATTTTTTGATTTTTTTTTCGAAAAAAAAAATATTTTTCCATATTTACAATGCTACGAGGAATACCAATTACAATCAATTACCCGAAATTAGAAATCGAAAAAAAAAAAATATTTATTTTTTAATTTTTTTGTTACTTTAATACTATTATTATATACTAAAACTACCTGGAATTTTAATAATTTTTACCCGGAAAACCTGGAAAATACCTGGAATTTGAATGTCAATTTTTGGTGGGAACCCTGTACATATACCTAATATATAATGTACATACTTATTTTTATCTCCAGTGGTGGAGAGTCTAGGAGAGTTTAACGTTGCACATGTCAAACTAAATGTCATAAAATTGTAGCCTTAACCAGACTGTTTTTGTCAAGTTTTTTTTGCGATTTAAACAAATTTGACAATAAAAGATCTTACTGTTCAATAATTTTTTTCAAAACCACACGCACAGTGCAAAATTTTATCATAAATCTGGTAAAAACTGAAAATTTTACGGTTTTTCACCAGGGGATCAGAGGGGTCAAAATTGACAAAAATGTACGTTAGGTAATACTTGAACTGCTCTGTTTCTATTTTTAATTAAAAAGAAACAAACAGTAATAATGCTTTCCCGTAAAAATAAAATGCTAAATCGGAAACTATGTATAAACATATATATGAAAAAAAACTAATTATAACTAATTATTTTTGTCTACCATATTGAATCCACCATTGTATTTACTAAAAACACTTTTCTGCAATCGTCCTTTCAAAAAAATTATCATGAATATAAAATTTTAATGCACATACATTTTGTGATGCTTTTTTTTCATATTTTTTTAAATTTAGATTTTTTGTATTTTGTTTTCGCATCTACACCATTTCGATATTATTCAATAATATTTATACACACTAAAATTTCGTTGTATTTTTAATACTGAATGTTATTTGTTAATACATATTTTTTATTTATATCGCCACCATTAGTATTTAATACTTTACTTGTGATACTAAATACTGCAATGTGGGTATTGTATACAAAATGTTGTCATACTAACATAGGACAGTACTGATACATTTGGATCCCCACCTAACATGTGTTTATCAATACTAGCATGTTATAGTAAAAATTATAAAATTCTCTACAAAAATTTATATAAAAGTATTTTTTTAATTTTGCTTAGTTTGTTCGTAAAAAGTAAATAAATAAAAAAAATAAAATTAAAGCACACAGTGTAAACTGTTTTCCCTAGTGAAAAACATATATTTTTCTTATCAATTTAAAAGTGCAGAATCCGAATTTGACCTTAAAAAAATCCAGCAAGTCTTAATATTTTAATTTTAGTACAGGCAATTATGCCAATTTAAAAATAATTTATAACAAAATATTGCGCATTTTTTGTCGTTTTTTTTTTAATGGTTCTATATCAGAAAAATGTTACTTCATTACATAAAGAACGTATTATGTAACATATCTTTTGTTCATTTTTCACCCCTCAGCGATGCTTTTTGACGTCGCCGAATCCAATATTGTCCTCAAAATATTTGTATCTCCCATGATTTTATAACAAAAGAGGGCTAAAATAAGGATTTTTTGCCACTTTTATCTTAGTTTTCTCAGAAACCTAAAGTAGTAGAAACATTCTGAGGCCAGATTCGGTCTCAGAGACAAAAAATTACTTAAAAATAGGACTCAAATCAGGGCAAGAAACCGTGTACAAAATATAAAATCTCTAGGGCCTTTAATAACGCGACAACTGGGGTATGAAGTGTATGAATTTTGGTACAATTTGCGTCCTTAGATAAGGATACTACTGTTCTTATGTGTAGAACTTATAAATGACCTAGGTCCACGTGAATTACTGAAACAGTCCAGGAAAAATTAAATTAAATCGTGTAAAAAAATTTAAGATATATTTTTCTTTTTTAAATACTTGCTTTCGTGTTAGACTTTACAATAATTTTTTTTTGCTTCAAAGCAATTTCGTTTTTGCGAGAGTATCACAATTAAATTCTTGTAAGAATCAGTTAAAAATACACTATTATTTCCCGGTCCAAGTGCTTAGATCTATAGGCCGAGATATAATAGGGTCTTTAACTGATTTCTACAAGAATTATATTAATCAAATTATGATACTCTTGTAAATACCACAATGGTTTAAAGCAAAATTGTAACGCTATCTAACATCAACATAAAGATTTAAAAAGTATCAGTTTTTTAGGCTAATTTAATTTTCCTTGGACTATTTAAGTAATACCGTTGGTCGACATATCGAAATAGTGTCCTTGTCTAACTAATTAGTAATAACCTAATTCATTAATTAATATTATTATTTTTATGAATACAAATTTTATACTATAGTTCGTACATGTTTTAGGCACACATTTCCGAGTCTAGGACCCGATTTGGCAATACTTATAATTAAAGATTAGAAGAAGTTCATTATAATTTTGAAATCTGTTATGCTGCAATCCTAAAGAGGAACGCGGTATGTACACCTGACACATACGGTTTTCGAGCTTAGTATTATTTTACTACGGAGAATAACGGTAAGTACCAATCCTAAGGAACTCTGCGGTAAGTACACAAAAGAAGTTACCTGCCGCGTTCTTTCTATGTAAAAGTTTGGCATGGATTTTATTTTTTTAATAAATGAAATAATATCTAAACTAACTATATTTATGGTTTTTGGTATTCACAAAATCAGTTAATTTGTGGTATCTATATTTAAAATAAAATTTAATTGAAAGTATAATTATTTTGTGCGTGCAAGCGAATTTTTGAAATAAATTATAACATCAAATATTTTTTATGATTTTCTGTAACAATATAAATTTTTAATACCTTATATTATAACAAGAGGTAAAGATGTGTTATGCTAAGCATTCTATTATATACTATTCACAGTAAATGGTATATTGCATTTTCCCAAATACTTAAAAAAAAATAATAAAAAAAAAAATTAAAACAAATATTTTTTTTTAAAAAGATCTTTTTTTGAAAACCGAACTTTTCCTATTTTTAAAAAAAAAAATTTTTTATTTTTTTATTTTTTTTTTATTTTTTTATTTATTTTTTCAATTTTTTAAATTTTTTTTTCGTTTTTGACTTTAATAAACCTAGGCCTGTAAGGAAAAGTATTAATTTGTTGGCAGCAGTTTTTATATTATGTTATTATTTAATTATATTTAAACAGATATATCTACTAGTATATACTATAATAGTACCTATACTATTAAACAATAGTAGTAACAATAGTATTAATTAATCAATAGTAGTATAATATTAAACAATATATTTTTTTATTTATTTATTTTTTATTTGTTGATTGATCAATATTTTATAACAATATTAATTTTGTCTTCTTATAAGAAATGTATATTTCTTTAGAAACAATAAATGTATCTATCTATCTATTAATTTTGAATACCCATAAATTTGTTTTCTTTTGTATTTGCTTTATCCGGTTTTTCTTTTCAAATAAAATTTCAAATAGAAAGAACGCGGCAAGTAACATCTTCGATGCACTTACCGCAGATTTCCTTAGGAATGGTACATACCGTTATTCTCTGTAGTAAAATAACACTAAGCTCAAAAACTGTATGTGTCAGGTGCACTGATAAAAAGGTACTGAAAATTACAATATTGGTTCTGTGAAAAATACCCAACTTATTTTGAATTTTTACAGATTTATTATATTTTTACCTTTTTTGGAATTTTACACAAAAACTGTGATATCACTAATTAATTTTGTGATATCAGTAATTAATTTTGTAGTTTTTAAATATCAATCTTGTAATTTTAAAATGTATTTTTCTAATTTAAAATCACAAATTATGTTTTGTAAAACGTAATTTGGCAATATTCCGGAATTTTGTGATTTTACCAAATATATTTCGGAATCTAATATCCCAACACTCTGGGCATGCGCGACAAGTGCGCTTCCATGATTGATTTAATCGACTATCAAATAACATTTATACAGGTACACATCGCGACGCTCTACTATTTTTGAGTATTATAACGTTTTTAGTCATGAAAATTATGTGCAGTGAATTGTCGTATGCTCAATATATAAGATAATATCTGTATAGTTGTTAGTATTTACGTATAGTCATTAAGAAAATAACATTTTTTTTTATATATATAAATCTAATATAGTTCTTTTATGTTTATGCAATACTAGGTACAAGTCATTAGCCTAAAGCTTAAATATTTCTTTAAAGTTATGCTTACTTTGTAATAAAAAAATATTTATATCAATTATATACGTGTTTGGTGCAAAATTTATTAAACTGATTTGGCCCATCCGTTTGGTAAGTTAAGCATTTAATATATAAATATAGAATAACTTCAACTTTTTGTGTTTATAAAAAGTTTAATAAAAAATTTATTATTTGTTTTATTTAAAATATTATATATTATACATTATTCAATTTTTGATTTTAAAAAAACACTTGGCCCATTTGATGCAACCGTGTTACAACTTAAAATATTTATTTTTAAGTTATTAGTACAGTAACGTTGGTATTTTATTTACCTTCTTACTGTGCTAACAACTAAAAAATAGAAAGGTTTTGAGTTCTGACATTAGCTTAGTTTACACCATAGGTACTATATTCTAAGTCCAGATACTTTTTTCTACGTATCTCTGTTTACAGGATTTTGTACACAGAGATAGGTAGATAAAAAGTATCTGGACTTAAAACATAGTACCTATGGTGTAAACTAAGCCATTATTGCACCAAACGAGCGAGTTGTACATTTACAAGGTAAATTCACTAGTGAATTTTACAAAATTTGTATCTAGTTTTTAAGGAATATATATTGTAATATTACATTTAAAAAAACTAAAAATTTAATTTTTATTCCTGAAATTTACAATATAAAATGTGTAAAATTCAATTTATTTTTGTAAATGTTTTGTAATTAAAAAAAATCCAATTTTTATTCTGGACATTTACAATTTACAAATTGTAAAATTTAGATATCTATTATTTAAATAAATAAACAGTATTTATTATGTAAATTGCTTTTCACAACTTTTTTGTAATTTTCCCGAATATGTTATGGCCACAAAATTTCCCACGATACATTCGGGAATCTTACTAATTCATTTTTACAGTGTGTAGATGCCGCGTTCCTCTTTAGAAGGGCAGTATAGATGTAAGCGGTTTTAACCCTTTTCTTATTTCTTTTGCTTAAATATCGGATTTCGATTTTTAGCAAAAACTTAAACTTAAATTTTATCAAAAAGGCCAATTTTATTTTTTTTAAACCAGAATACATCTTATCGTATCTAACTTTTATCCCATATAATCAGTTTTTTGATTTTTTCTTGTATGGTTTTTGTTATATGCAATAAAATACCAAAACGGTTTTTTTTTGATCAACCTTGAAATACCCACTTATTGTTTCAATTTTTTGTGTAAAATATTCATGTTTCCTTACTGAACACTGAATATTACAGAATATTCTTGCAGGGTAAAAAAATTGGTTTGTTAGTTGTTGGTTGGAATACCTATTTTCCTAACGAGTGTGGAAAGAGACTCTTTTAGATTGCATTTACTTGAACGACGCGTAGCGGAGTTCAGGTAGGCAATCTAGTGCGGAAAAGCCTCTTTACGCATGCGTTAGGAACAATATTTTTTCTACGAGCGAGTTAAAAATAAAATGTTATTTTATATTTAAGTATATATACTTAATTAAATTAATTTTATTATATTCTTCCAATAGAAAAACAATTAACAATTCGAAATTTAAACATTTTTATTTTATGAATAAATATATCAAGAATAACATGACAGAGTTAAGATATTAAATAGTTCTAATAATTATTGAAAATAATATAACATTAGTTATTAACAATTCCATTTTGGTTGAACATTAATGATAAGTTTGTTTCAGTTTTCATTTAAATTTACCATTTCTATTATTCCTTCATGTAACATTTCATTTTCTTCTTTAAGGTTCATCATTTTCTTTTGTAAAAACCTTACAATTAAAATTGACAACACAACTGATACGAACAAACTAGCTTAGGACGCTATCATGTTGATCGGTCGCCATGGAAACAAGTGTCTTAGCGAATAATGTTATACTTTTGTATAAGCTACTTGTTTTTATGAAATAATTATGCGTGCGGAAAAGACCTTCTTCCAGCATGCATATGCGTGCGAAAGAGTGATCTTTTTCCACACTCGTAGAAAATAGTTATTTTTGTATTAAGATCCCAAAATGGCTGATTTCTGCTTGAGCGTGGAATTTTCTGATCGAGGCGTCTAGCCGTGATCAGCAATCAAGCGACAGCAGAAATCACATTTTGCTCTCGTAATACAAACAAATTTTTTTCTACAATCTAAAATAAATAAATGTCAGACAGTAAGTTACCTTACAAGGTCGCAGCACTTGAGTAAAAATTTTCTGCAAATCAGTTGATGTAAAAGTAAAATCCTAATCACAGTAACTCTCCATAATTCCTTCATAACAACAAATATTTAACACACGAAATTGGTATTTGATTCAAAATAAATAATAATTTCATACTAAAAAAATGGCGGACCAACATCTCTTCGCATATAACTGACATTATAACTGACAGCCGTTTTGCGATTAACATGCCGGTTGCCTACACATTTGTTTTTGTAGAAATGTTCACTATTAGATCGTAGAAAAAATATGAATTACTACCCAAAAGTTTAAAACTCAAAATGTAGCCAAAAATATGGGGTATCGATTTTTTATGTTTCTATATTAAAGGACAATTAAGGTCAACAAGGTGCAACTTGTGACCACATATTTTTACGCCATTTTGAATTTTGGCCTTTTAGTTTCATATTAAATATGAAACTAAAACTTAAATTTTATGACACATATTTCGTGAAAATTTCGGATATATCAAAAATGTATCTACTGTCTGTGGATGTACGAATATATTTATGTTTGATTAATTAAACCTAAATATTCTGCCCAGTTATTACATAAATGAAACAAATTTTAAATTTAATAAATAATTGCCCCAGATTTCTGTTAAATGATTTTTATTTAATTAAACATTTAATTAGGTGAATAAATTCCAACTAAGCATGAACAATTCATTAATTATTACCAATTTTCAATAAGCCCTAACAATTTTAATTGAATTAATTTGATTCGAATTTTCGAGCTCTATATATTGAATCTACGCAATTTTAAAAACCACTAAAAAATCAAATAACAAATTGTTTTAATTACTAGTTTCATAAGGACAGGAATTTTTAATTTTTATCACAATTAAAAAAAAAATATTAATTACATATTCCATTAATCTATATTCTATCTATTTTTATCTTACAAAGTGATATTGGTAGACTGCAGATTCGGGCTGCTGGCCCTCTTCAGTACCACGAGTCAACCATATACACTGATTGAGAAAAAAAAATTAATTGTATAAAAAGTTTTAATTGTATAATACAGAGTGATCAATGACTGGCATGCCAAAATTTAAGAGGTTATTCTACATCCAAAAATATCAAAAAAAGCTTCTATAAAGGTTGGTCGGGAAATGAGCCCTAAGGGAGTTACGGCCGTTTAAAACTGTAATAAAAATAAGGCTTTTAATTAATAACTCTGGTACCCTTTAAACTAGAGCGACGAGTTTTTGCACGTATACTAGTATTAATAAGGGCAATAAGTTTATGTTAATTATTATTTTTTTTTAAATTTATCCAGAGGCGACCCTAAATGGAAATATGTGAGGCTTAACACATTTTTGTCTCAAACTTTTTTATGTGTTTGTTTTTTGTGTTTTTTTGTAAAAAAATATAGATTCCTTGAGAAAAAATACATAAAAAATGTCATATAGTGTAACACTGGAGCAACTGTTTCCAAAAAAAAAAAATTAATTAGGAGGAGTTAACATTTTGTGTCATCAAAATAGTTACTTTTTAAAAGGCTATTACTCCTTTAATATTAAATTTAGGTGTTTTGGTGAAAAATATTTTTTTGCTCAGTTTCAAATAAAGAATCACCTTGCAGTATTAAAATTTTATTAATGCTTTTTTTCCCTATTCAATATGTCATCTTCGAAGGGCCGTAGGGCTCATTTCCGGACCAACCTTTATAGAATCTTTTTTTGTATATTTTTGGATGTAGAATCACCATGTGGGAGGCATAGCGTAGTAGCTAGCGCTTATGTATAGCAAGCCTACTAGCGTGAGTTCGATTCTCACTGGCGCCGATTTGCCTTTTTCAGTTAATGAATAATTGAAATTTGGCGTAGGCGATAAGTGAAACGGTCACTCCCTAGAAAAAGTCAGTATAAGCCGGTGGTTCCCTCTACTACTAGCCCACACAGGTCCTGGACTTAGGGGATGCTTAATTAAGTAGAATAGTACGAGGTTAAACAAACATGTAATGTAATACCTCTTAAATTTTGGCATGGCAGTTACTGCTCACCCTGTTTTGTTTATTAAATTAAAAATTTTATTGTAAAACTGTCAACTTGCTGCTTCATAGCAGAGGAGTATTAGGTTTACTTTGAACCCCGAAAAAAGAAACGTACAAAAAAATGTACCTTATATATTCTAAACAACTTTTAAAAATGTCCGTCGGCCCATCTGTCCATATGTTCGTCTGTTCGTCCGCTCGTTTGTCAAGTTTTCTTTACGACACGATAACTCAAGAAAGAATAATTCGATCAACTTCAAATTTTGAGCAACGAGGAAACGAAGTCTATTGAAACTAAAAAGAATCTCTTTAATAATAAAAAATCTAGAAAGCCGATAGGCCTATTTTGGTGGACAAGACCATTAAGGATATCCAAAATTATATGTTTTTCTGACAATACGTGACTACCAGTTTGCCTATCTGCGATTCTCCACAATAACTGCTGAACCGATCTTTATATCGAAGTTTATGTGCGCAGGCACAGTTTGAATGGACATTGGATTTTGGTTAAAAACGGTTTAAAAGATGGATTATGTATACCATATTATTCGGGAAGGTTATAACCTCTCTCTCGAAGGATACTTCAAGCAAATCATAGTCTCTGGATATTCAATCAGACAAGGGAAACCTCAAAAAAAACTTACCTTCATCCCTGGATTATCCAGGATAAATCCACGAAAGTATTGTGGCATCCCCAATACATTTTTCAAGTTTTTTTTTAATGTATTTCACATTTACGCTAGTTTACATGTTTGTGCTAATTGCAGATTAAGGTAGTTTCGGCTGCAGTGTCAATCATTTTACGTATTTTAAATTATAAGTTAAGTCTTGCAAAATAAAAGATAGTAAACTACGTTATTACTTTTGCACCCAGAAGGCTGTCTGGATGGATTTTTTTCTGCAAACACGGTGCTCCATCTGTATTACAAAATTCACAAAGAAGTGAAGAACACAGTGGCCATAATTTTGCACGTTTTATAATTATAGTACCTAATTACTTTATACTTTATGGCCAGTTTTATACAACGTAACTAAAAGACTGTAAAATTTCTGGGATTTTACGCACACTCGTTAATACGTTATCATTAGTCCTTAGAAGGCCTTCTTTAAACAGATTTTTTTTTCATTTTTCTTTTTCCTCGCCGCAGCTTTACGGCAAAGATACGATTAATTTGAACCCCGAATTTTTTTTTTCAAAAATGGCAGGACCACAAAAAAAATAAAGTTATTTTTTTATAAACCAGACTATATTTTATCTAAGTATTTTGGGCGCTGAAAATGAATATGGCAATGAAAAAAATTCTTGACCCTCAAGTGGTTTTTTTTATATGCATTCAAGGCCAAAAAAAAAAAAAAATCGGCAAGATCAAAAAATTTTTATGGAAATATTGCTAAATAAAATTGATTAATGCAATAACTAGCAGATTTTAAAAATCTACCCTAGTTAATATTTTACAGGGCGAGAAATTTCAAATATGCCACTTTTTTCGTGTTTACATCCAAAAATGTATAAATATAATACTACATACATATGCTTTATAAAAAAATACATAATAATGTTTATCTATAGTGGTGGGGTCTAGGGGCAAAGTTAAGCACATGTCAAACGAAATATATATATAAAATTGTCTGATACCCTTAACCAGACTGTTCTCAAGGGTTTTTTAGCGATTTAAAGAATTTTAACAATAAAGGACATGCATAGTAGCAAAATCATCAAAAATCATCAAAAATCACAAATCTGGTAAAAACCGAAAATAATCTTTTTTTTGCAAAATTGGTAAACAAGCGTTTAAGAGGTCGTCCATTTTAAAAACAGTAATAAATTTAAAATAAATAAAATACCGGATTCAATATGGTTGACAAAAATAAATAATTCAAATTAGTTTTTTTTATAAATATATTTATATATACATAGTTTCCGATTTTAACATTTTATTTTTACGGGAAAGCATTATTAGAATAGAATAGAATTTTTTTTTATTTATTGTAGTCTGATACAAATAAATGTATATTACATACGTCAATCTTACAAAATAACTAAGAACAAAAAGATAAAAAATAATTTAACAAGAAGTTAAAATTTGAACAAATCGATAGATACATTCAAAAACATTTAGTAAATACATTTAAAAATATTTAAATACATATAAAAACATTTAAGTACATTTTAAAAACATTCATATTCAAATTAAATGGCTTAGGGCTTATCTTTAAAGAATTCTTCTAAAGTATAATATGCCTTTCTTTCGAGCATATTTCTCAAATCCTTTTTGAATATTTTCATATTATTTGTGTTTTTTATTAATTCCGGCAGTTTATTTAAAATCTTTGCGCCCATAAAATTTATTGACCTTTCGTAAAAAGCAGTTTTATGCTTTTCAATCTTAAGAACACCTTCATTTCTTGTCCTATATTGACATTTGTTAACATCTGTATAAGTGTTAAGGTTTATTTTGGTATATAATGCTGTTTTTAATGTAAATACAGGGAAATGTCAATATATTTTTAGAAATAAAAGTATTCTTACAGGTTTCCTTAGGTTTCAGGTCAAAAATTAATCTAACAATTCTTTTTTGTGCAATAAGAATTCGCTCCATATTTGGAGTAGCTCCCCACAACAAGATGTCAAAGGCAATTCTACTATACACTAGTGAGTAGTAGACATTTAAAATTGATTTTTCAGTTAGGCATCTTTTCAGATTTAAGATAGCAAAATATGAACTATTTATTTTTTTTGATAATAGCTTCTGTATTTGGACCCCAAGTTAAGTGGGAATCAAAAATTGAGCCTAAATATTTTGTTTCATTTTCAAAATGTATACCTGTATCATTAATTTTTAAAACTGGGTTAAATGGCATTTCCCTTCTGTTACAAAAATTTAAGCATATTGTTTTTTTAGTATTTATGATTAGGCCGTTTTCAGCGCACCATTTTTTAAACTCGTCTATTACAGTTTGCAAAAGACTTGCCAGTTTATCTGGTTTTTTTTCTGAAATATTATCGCAGCCATATTCATTTTTTGTATTTTTTGTTTTTATATTAATGAAAAATAAATATGGAGTCATTCAAACAAATCAGGGAGGTATTTTATTGTCAAATTTATTTAAATATTTAAAAACCCTTGATAAAAACAGTCTGGTTAAGGGTATCAGACAATTTTATGATATATTTCGTTTGGATGTGCAAAGTTAAACCCCCTAGGCTCCACCACTATAGATAAGAATGAATATGTATTTTTTTATAAAGCATATGTATACATATATACATATATGTAGCAGTATTACATATATAAATTTTTGGCTGTATCTGTATTATTTATATAAAATTTTTAATGAAATATATCGGAAAAACACGAAAAAAGTGGCATATTTGGAATATGTCGCCTTGCAAAAAATTAACTAGGCTAGGTATTTAAAATCTGCAAAAAGTCCAAACCAATGCACAGTGGGATAGAATGTAGCGGCCGCGTTCAAAACTAATTTCCAGCTTTATTACTAGAGATAGAAAGTTCTTTTTTTTATTTTATAGAGGAATGTTTAAGCTAGAAAATTAATTTTTCCTAATTGGATTAGGGAGAAAAATAAGGGCCAACATGGAAAATATATTTTTTAATATCTATATTTATATCGATTTATATATCTCATTATATTGAAATTATTTTGCTTAGTTTTAGCTTATAATATATCAAAATACAACAATAATATTTTTCACTAAGTTAACATGGTTTCCCGTAAAATTCCAAAATTTCGAACTTTCCTTAAAAACCAAAATATCAATAAAACAGCCTCTTTAGCTAGAAAATAGCATAAAACCATTTTTATAAAGTATAAAAAATGCTTTCATTTGAGCTCTTGTACGTTAAAATCTTATTAAATTAAAATAAGCGAGATAAAAATAAAATTAAAATATATTTATGTTATATACATAATATTATTTACGCCTCTTGCTCCTGGTCGATTTGCCTCAAATATAATTGTTATCATCAGATTCAGTTTCAGTGACCTCAAAAACCCTTATATAGCAATTGTCAAATGTCTGTAAAACAATATTTTTTTCCCTTGCCCCACCCCAAAATCAAATCCAAGCGAGAAGTTTTAGTAACAAACCTGTATGTTAAATTTTAAGTCTCTAGCCTAAAGCGTTCTTAAGTTATCGTTTTAACAATATTTCCCAGACAGACTTACCGATATTTTTTTTTTGCTTAAAATCAATTTTGTTTGACATAAAATGACATAAAACACAAAAATAATAAAAAAAAAATATTTTTTCTTCACTAACACAAGGCTTTCCAAAATATTTGAAAATTTTCAATATGGGAAAGCAAAATGAAAAACTATAAATCTGTTTCCATTATTGTTAATTTTGTTTTTAATTTAAACCTCATTATATACCAACTGCTGATAGCAATGATTAGCATAACTGAGTAACAGGATACCAGAGTGCTGCAGCGCGCCTCGATGCACCGCCTCAAAAAATAGCTATATCTCCCGTCTATACTAAAAGAACGACACTGAATTTTTAGACAGATATATTACAAACACACTGATACCAAATTCGTATAAAAAGTGTACGGGGCTTGACGGACTTTTGGTCTTTTGTCTTGCAGATTGTATTAATTTTTTTGTACTTTAAAAAAGTCAAAAAGCCTTTTATTTTTATTTACAAGAATTTCTGCTCCTAGTATGTTTAAAAGACATACCAAGCCCAAAAAAGTAAACTTTTTTCCAACAATGAAGCAATGGCAGAGCTAAACAAATGTTTAAAAAAGTAAAATTATCGATCAATTTATGTAGGCCAACTTTACAGATATTTTTAAACTTTTTGGCCGTGACCTGTCCAAGTCATTCCACTGTGCAATGCATTGGTCAGTTAGCTTTTTTATTCAGCTTTAATTTGCTTTTTTTATTCTCTCTGCATCGATTTTTCGCTGAGATATCTGACTTTAAATGAAAAAGGATCCTTTTGTTTTAGATCATTGATATCTCAGCAACTATGGTCTGTTTTTTCAAGTAAGATAGTAAATTAAAAATCGATCAGTGAATATTTTTAAAACAGATTCTAATATTGGATGTGAGAATATACTGCTTAGTTTATTTTATAAAACATAACTATATTCTATATACAAACATATACTATTCAAACCTGTTGTAAAAATATTTACTGTGCGATTTTTAATTTACTATCTTGCTTAAAAAAACAGACCATAGTGACTGCATAGTAAATTAAAGGGCCGTTTTAAAAACTTGAATAAATTCTATACAAGGACTTATAATGATTTTAAAAGATTTTTTTTGATCCTTAACATTAATTTGAAAAAAAAAATAACTTTTACTGTTTTTAGAAAATCTACGGCTTATTTAGAAATTTTGATGAAACGACTAATATTGAGCGTAATTATTACAGCTCAATGTACCCACAATAATGCTCTAATTTTTAAAATTGATCCATTAAATCCTTTTTCCGGACCAATTGATCAAAGTTTTACAAAACAATTAACAATACAAAGTCCAAACAATACATAATATGTATTGTTACACTTGTTAGTAAACATTTTGTAATCACCAAAAAAAAAAAAATGATTTTATTTCGGATTTTTTCACAATTTGGCATTAGTTATTTGTTAAATTTGATAATTTTTTTTCTCGAAAAAATAAAAAAATAAATAAATTGATTTTTTTTTTTAATTTTTTTTTTAATTTATCTTTGTTTCTAAAATTTCCCAATCTGTGGACCAAAAAAAATTTTTTTTTTGTCTCACCTTATTTCTTATGATTGCGCAATAACCGTATATACAAAAAAAAATCCAAAAGATCTCAAAACTAGGAACTTAAAGATTAAAAATTATTTTTTTTATTCTCTTTACGAGTATTTTTCCATGAAATGCAGCCTTTCAAATATCACTAAAAACTTTAAGATTTTTTTTCGTTTAATTTTTTCCAGTAGTGTAGTATATATTATTTATATATCAAGGGCGTAGGGCAAAACAGGCGTATCTAAAAATTTTGGGTTTCTGAATTACGTTTGTTATTTGATAAAGAATAATATTTTTTTTGTTTGTGACAATGTACATTTATTCTACGATGTACATGTACTGTACAATTATTGTTCATTGCCACAAACAAGTAAAAAAAAAGAATATTATTATTTACCAGAAAACAAACGTTACACAGAAACCTAAAATTTGTAGATACGCCTGTTTTGCCCTCAGCCCTCAGTATAATACACATTTATAAAAAAACAAGACTTTCTAACAAAAAAAAATGAAATTCAACACCTTAAAAAAAAAATTAAATTAAAATGATGTATACCACAGTGTGGTATTACCACCCGACCATCTCTCTATTAAAAAACATGAATCTTTCCCCCCCCTGCCTCTACTGTGTCCCCTAAAAATATAAAATATATATCAAAAAAATATACCTATGGGTTATGTTGCTTTAAATTTTAAGTAAATATCTTAAGGTCGAACGTTAAAGGGGGGCGAACTCAAGACATGCACTGTAAAATGTCAAGCATTATATATCTTCACGGCTTGTTGTACGTTGCAGAATGCACAAAGAAGCAAATCCCGATCGTTTTGCACATTAAAAAGAATTAACAAGATTGACAAGTTCGCAGTATCATATCGGCAATAAGAAGATAGTGATTGTCTTCGCTTCGAAAGTGAATCGATAACATAACACGATGTCTGGGAATGCTGTGGCATAGTGGTAAATGGTTTTCTTGTCTTCTAGTGGATATGCACACAGAGAAATAATTACTAAAAACAACTACAGAGGTTAAGTGAATCACTAGGGTCAAAGTGAATCAAAGAATCAAACGTTCGTTGACTATAACCAAAAGTTTGTAAATCAACAGACATTATGTCTGAGACATGTTAAGTACTTTTAAAAATAAAATGTTTTAGTTTAGTTACACTGTGCGACAAAATTGAGGTTGATCGTTTAGGCAAGAGATCTGTCAACGTCATTCGAAAATATAGATCTAATATAGTCGAGTCCCCAAGGGTTTTCGTTACTTTAGGTCATTTAAGCGATATTTTTTAATTTAAAGTTTTCAATTCACGCTAATATGCAAGACCCATTTATCAAGTTAGCGTTTCAAAATTTGGTAGGTAATTTACTCTAAAAGTCCTATAAAATTACATGAAAAAAATTTCATGTAAACTTATGTCCAAAAATGCTTCGTAACCCTGCAAATTAGATTTTTGTTAAATATCTCAGAAACCCGTTAAGCTACAGAAACAAGTTTATGCATGTGATTTTATATTAATAAGGCCTACTAATATGTAATATTTTTATGCAATAACTTTAGTCAAGTGCCAAACTGGGAGAACCAAGCACTTTTTTGCCCATTTTTTTTTTTCAGTGTAACTTTTTTGCTATTTTTTAGTTTGTATCTTATACATAAAAATACATTAAAAAGGTCATACGATGTAATGATGTAAGACTCACTGTTTATGAGAAAAATGCAATTAAAAGTAACATCTTACGCTTTATTCACTAAAGATAAAAAACAATCCGTAAAAATATGTAATGCTTCGCATTCCAGTATAATCTTCACATTGAATAGTATGTTGCGTTTTTTCTAGATATAATTCCAAAATTATATTTGCTTTGATCTCGTGATCGTGATATCGTGAAGCTTTTTTTTTAATTGGTAAGAATATTTTTGTTTATGAAAGTTATCTTTTCTGAACGTTTCCTTTTATTTTTAAAAAGTTGGTCCCCAAAACTTTTTTGTTTTTTAATGGATTTTGTTTCAAAATTGGTAGGTTTGATCCTTAGAATAAAATTTATTTTTCCTAAAAAATATACCCCAATCCGACTTTTTCTTAAGCTTTTTTCGATTTTTTTGAAACATTTTTAAATGCACTTTAATGGTAAACAGTCAGTCTTACACTGTTACATCATAGTTTTTTATGCGAATTTCCAATCATAATCAAATTAAAAAGTAGCAAAAAGTTACACAGAAAAAATATAGACAAAAAAGTGATTGGGCCTCCCCGGTTGGCACGCCCTTGGAGAAAGTTATAAAAATATGATATAGTAGTTGGACTTATAGATGCAAGAACACATGCATAAACTCGTATCTCTAACTCTAATAGTTTGTGAGATATTAAATAAAAATTTAATTTTCAGGGTTGTTATTGACGGGACTTAGCTCCCTTACGAAGCATACTTGCAGCAAGTAAGTTAAAAATTATAATATGTGAGAATTGCACTGCAAAATATAATATATCTAAAAGGAGCTGAACTGCAAAAAAATAAAATTAAATTTTTAAAAACTAGGTATTTTACCCCAGACAGTCGAAATCTAATTTTTCTGGTTATGTCAAGTTTTACAGTTGAACGCTTTTAGATATGTTAAGTTTTGCAGTTCAATTTCTCATGTGCTTTTGTAACTAAAAAGTTACATATGAATTGAATTGTAAATTTCGAAAAGGGCTCATCTCCGAAAATTTAAGGAGACACATTAAATGAAATTCTGTTGAACCATTTGACTTATTTAAGCAGTTTTTTTTTTCTAAAATTATCGACCGCTGTGTACGTTATGGCAAAGCAAAATAGTATTACTGAAGGAAAATTTGATGGAGAAAATGATAGTTACAGTTGCCCGAGAGGAGTCCTTTTCGAATTTCATCTGAGGATTTAGTTGGTTTTAGTAGTAAAACGGCATTAGTAAAGGAGGCATATCACTAAAAATAACAAAAATACCGAGGGGCTGACCGCGAGGAAATCTTTTGTACAAGCCAAAGGAACTCAGGAGGAACTCAGGAGGAACTCCGAGGAACTCCGAGGAACTCTTTGCAAAAAGGAGGAATTCTTTACAAAATGGAGGAACTCTTTTCAAAATGGAGAAACTCTTTGCAAAATAGAGGAACTCTTTGCAAAAAGGAACTCTTTTGTACAAATTTCAGACGAGATTAATGTTCTCATGTTCAAAATAGATGAGCCGTTACAAATATAAAACATCCTACCTTTGGGCACCAATTTTTTTTCGAGGGGCGCCAAGTTTGGTAGAAACCGCCAGGGACAAAGCTTTTTTTCCTGAAGGTAATTTAATTTTGGGGAGCCAATTAATTTTTGTTCTGATCTGAAGGGGCGCCAAGTTTGGTAGAAACCGTCAGGGACAAGACTCTTTTTCCTGAAGGTAATTTCGGAGCGCCAAGTTTGGTAGAAACCGTCAGGGACAAACCTTTTTTCCCCGAAAGTAATTTTGGGGCGCCAATTTTTGTTCTGAAGGGGCGCCAAGTTTGGTAGACAAAGCTTTTTTTCCTGAAGGTAATCTTGTGGCGCCAACTTTTGTCTTGAAGGGGCGCTATAAGTTGGTAGTAACCGTCAGGGACAAAGCTTTTTTTTGAGGGTGCCTTATTGGCAGTAGTGCTTGCACAGCGGTAATTTATACGGCTTATTTACCAAAAATTACCGAGGAACTCTTAAGGAACACAGGAGGAACTCCCAAGGAACTCTGGAGGAACTCCGGAGGAACTCCGAGGAACTCCGGAGGAACTCCGAGGAACTCTTTGCAAAAAGGAACTCTTTTGTACAAATTTCAGACGCGGTCAGCCCTTCGAAAAATACTGTTAAAAATACAAAAAAATAAAAAAAATTATGACCACTGCAAAATTCCTTAATAATTATAGGTTTTTAAATTTCCCCGGTATGTATTGTCTTAACTTTTGTAGGTCATTTATTTTTAAGAAATTTAAATGAGAACGTTTGGACAATTATTTCAAAAAGTCACTATGAGGACATAAAAAAAGAACAAAAAAGTAAATTTTGAAAAAAACCCTAGATGAGCCCTTTTCAAAATTTACAATTAAATTCAACTTTAATTAAGTTTAACTTGATTAAAGTCATCAAATGCTTAAAAGCATTTAATTAAGTATCTACTTAACATACTTGCTGAATCCGCAAGAGTTTGGTGACTTTTAAGCTACTTGATCTAAATATTACGTACTTGAATTACTAAAATTATCATATAATTATAAAAATAATTATTTTTCTGTATGAAATATCACATACTTTATATTAGATTATTTTTTCTGTGTGCATTTTAATTATACACCGAGAACAATCTGTAATTAGATCAATAATGGATTTTGAGTTATTTATTTTAACTAAACTTGAAGTGGTCTAGACAAAATTTGTTAAAGGCAGTAAATTAATCTAAACGAATAAATTTAATTTCAGTTCTAATGCTAATTTGATAATAGTTATTTTGCATTAGTTGAAAGTAAGTTAACCTAATGGAACACATCTGACTTGGATCATCCAAGTTGGATGAGCATGAGGACATTCTACTAAAAATATTAAAAACTTAAATTTATTTATTTATTTTAAGAATAAAACAATTAATTCATGTATGGTCTGTTTTTTCTAGCAAGATAGCAAATTAAAAATTGTGAATATTTTAAAATGGATTCGAACATTGGATGTGCGAATATACTGCGTAGTTTATTTTATAAAACATAACTATATTCTTGTAGCATGTGTAAAATGCCACATTCTTTATTATTTAGAATACATAGAATACTTACTTTTGTTTTGGGGGTATATTAGCAAACTTGTGTTACGAGTGGTACAAATGGTCCTAATAACATAATTTCTTTGCTTATTCATTATCCGAGTTGGGATTAACTTATAGTTAGTTAATAACTTGCCTTGTATTGTAATTTCAGTTAGTAATCCTTGTCCTGTGGTTTTATATAAGTAATATCTCATAACTTTGTTTCTAAAGTAGTAAACAAAAGCTTATTCCTACACTAGTATTTATAGTATTATGGCTCCACTGTAATATTAACTTAAGCACACCACATTTATAATGTGTCTCATCAATTTTTCGAAATATAAACATTATCCTTAATATTATTGTTTATTTTTAAATAACTGTTTGGCAGATATTAGGTTATGTCAGTCAGTGTTACGTATGTCTGAACTAGGTTCGCCTGGATAATTCAACCGCTGTAGGATTGGAGTGAACAGATATACTAGAGTACGTCGTATCTTGAACTTGCAGGTTTCAAGAGCGTTTCCGTTGGCTATCTTTATCTGTGATAGTTTAGTCCATATAAGTCCATCGCTCTTAGTTTTCTAGAGATGTTTATCTGGAATCATCCATTAGATATTATGGTAAAATCAGTTTAAATTAAGTGATTTAGATAGTGCATCTATTGTTCTATGTATTGATATGCATTTTGTGTTGCTTAACTGAAGTATTTCGCTGATAAAAATGATTCCAATCTGTAAGTACGAACTTTCAAGTGACCATTTATTTTTGATGGTAAATCCTAATTTTATTTTAGTCTCGAGTGATTAAGACTCTATCAAAATCCAAAAAAACGACCTATGGCTGATTTGTTTTTGTCAATTTGGAATAATAAGAAAAACCTCTTCGAGAAAGGGTTCGTATATTTTGTTTTTAAACCAAAGGCTTTTACTTACTTAGGCCTATTGTTTCAGGGTTTTTCTTTTCGACCGAAGTTTTTCGTTGTAGCTGAAGTTTTAATTGTGGCTAAAATTGTGCTTAAGGCCTAAGATTTTTGTTGTGACCTTGACCGACAGCTATGGGGAAAATTGTAACCTATTGACCTATATATCTATAGAAGGATGCCTATGGGTAGTTCCGAAGTTCAGGACCGCTATTCTGATTTTTGTTGAAGTATACTCTGAGCCGCTAACGGTGTTTATGCTGCAGTGTTGACATATGTTGTCTGTATCATATCCGAGCTTTGTTCGAGAGGCTGGATGCTACGTCTGAAGTACCGACAGATAATGTTTTTGAAAATCCAGGATTTTAAACAGATATGTATCAGTTAAATTCAATTTAAAGCACAGGACAAATTTTATTAAGATTTAAGTTTAATTTTTAAACTTAACGAAAGGTTCTCGAAAGTAATGAAATTTGTTCTTATGTTTAATATTTTTATTTGTAACGGAATAATAGCTATTACCCGATTAAGTACCGTAAATCCTTAATGGATATACCTATTTTTCTATGTTTAATTTTCAGAAAATGTAATTATTAACTATTTAAGTACAAACAATTTCAAGTTTTGCTAATATGCATATTTTCGACTATGCATACATACGTATGTAATATATTTTGTTTTATTAAAAGTGTGCCATTAATTATATACTGTTTTTAGTTACTGTTACCAACCCTACACATAGTATTTTTGGATATATATATATATATATATATATTTAACCGATATGAGTATTTGGAGTTTTTTACTCATACTATAGTTTATTGTTTTGTTTTTCAAAACTCCTGGCGCTCAAGGCCTACCATATTTGCCGACTCATTGCCCAATTGCCCCGCTGATGCCTGCTAGCCGTCCGCACTCGAGTACCTTGGGAACAAGTGCCCAGTCTAATAACTTTATTTTATAGTTCCCCAAGAAAACTCGATACAAAGTGGCGCCCTTTAATACGTGGGTTATGCAAATGTGGTAGATTTTTTATATTTTTTTTGAAAAGATAGTATTTGTAAAGTTAGTATATGAGATAGTATATCAGTATAGTTATGTTTAGTAAAATTTGAACAATATATCCAAAAAGTATTTTGTGTGGTTTGATAATATGGGAAACTGTATATGATAGAAGGTACACTTTATCGGTACATTGCGGAACATTAGGATTAAAAAAAAAAAATATATTAAATATTTTTGAATTTTGGTTCCAAAAATAAGTTTTGGGAAAATAAGTATTTTTTATATTTTTTTATATAGGTTTAACATAGCAGAGAGGTCAATAGTTTTGAGATGCAGTAGAGTAAGAAATATCAGGTGTGAATATTTTTTATATTTATTGGTCAATAGAACAAATAAATAAAAATTTTGGTCAGAGGTATGTCGTTAAGCTGTACAGTCTTTCCGTTTATATGGATTGAGCGTTTTTTTCAATGAAAAGAAAAATTTCGCTGAGAATATAGTATTTTTTCTTTACTCTGGTAGTGAGGAAACATTTGAGGGTACTCTTTACAGACCTTGTATAGCCGAGATAGAGGCTACCAAATAGTATATCCTGTGCGTTTTTGTAACCTGAGTGGAGGGGGAATTTTATTTCATATTTTATAGAGCCAGAACACGGTTATACTGTACAGCATTTATAGGGTTGCCAGCCGGTAGAGGATGGTTTATAATTTGATTGCTTGAAATTTTAGGACACTTTAGCCGAAGCTATTCAAAATTTTAACCTTACCAAGCAACAAATTTAGTAGTTTTTTGTATACTTATTGTTCCAATAGAGTACAATAAAGTATTTTTTTGAAATTTTATGAGGCCAGTAGAGCACATATATTTCAATAGTTTAGATTAATATTTTTTTTTCGGGTTTAGAATACATAAATCTGGGAAATTATTTTTTTTTGGGTATTTTTGAGTACGATTTTGTGAGTTGTAGAAAAAATTTTGAGAAAAAAATTTTTTTGAGAATATTTGATAAAAATTTTGTGCAAGTAGAGTACATAACGCTATTAGTTTTTGCAAAGATTTAGCGTGCCATTCTTAAGCCAATAGAATAGAATTTTTTAGTATTTTTGGAAAATAACTGTAAAATATATACAGGGGTAAATTAAAAAGTTAGTAACTTTTATTAGAAAATAAAAAGTAATATTTTTTGGAAATAGTAGTATACAGGGTGGTACTAGCATACGCCGTGACATTGAAAAAATTTTTTAGTAGTAGAAAAATTAAATTTTTGAATTTTTTTCTAAAAATAAAATAGAAAAAGAAAGTGAAAATAATTTTGACAGTGTTTTCTTCTCACAATTTTAGGTAAAGATTAAATTTAGGTACAAAATTTTATACGAGGGTAGATATTAAAGTAAAAAATAGTTTTGAAATAAATTTCAGTTTTATAAAATAAATAAATAATTTTCAAAATGGAGGATTTAAATAAAATGGATCTTCGTTATTTAACAGTTGACCAATTAAATTATGAGCTACGCATCAGATCTTTAATACCGCGGAATGATAGAAATTCAAAAATTAAAACTCTGGGTAGGGCAATAGCACAAGATACTGATGATAGTAAATATGTTGATCCTGAATTCGATTATAAAGGGGAAATGAAAATTATAGAGGATAATATAGAGGTGGTTAGAAATTTAATTAAAGAAGTTAATGAATTTGAGTATGGTATGTCACAACTTATTCGTATTAAATCAAATTTAGCACATATTAATAAACGATTAAATAGGTTTCCATTGGTAAAAGATGAAGAACAAAATAGAGATAAATTTATTAAAATAAATAGAGCTAATTGTTTAGAAATAGAAGCAGATTTAGTGGACGCGCATGAAAAATTTGTAGCAAAAGGGGTTTGTGATAATAACATTAATTTAAATAGCACAGTAATTCAACCTTTAGCAAATACAACGGTCAGATTGGACCAAGATTTTATAAAACCAGTTCCAGTTTACAAGTGGGGGGTTAGTTTTGATGGAACATCTGATGTTTTATCATTTATTGAAAAAGTTGACTACCTAAAAATATGTAGAAATGTATCAGATGACATGTTGTTCAAAACTGCCTACGATTTGTTTAAGGAACCAGCCCTTTCGTGGTTTTTATCGGTTAGAAGTTCAGTAAATAGTTGGTCCGATCTGGTTGAGTGTTTGAAAAAGGAATTTTTATCTGCAAGCGTGGATGACCGTACTTGGGATGATATAAGAAGTAGATATCAAAAACAGGACGAGTCAATATCGGTTTTTATAGGTTCTATGGAAACTTTATTTAATCGGTTATTGCGAAAACCTAGTGATTATACAAAATTGAAAAGTATTAGGGAACGTATACTTCCGCATTACTTTACTCCTCTTTCATTGGTTGATATAAATTCATTAAATGACTTAAGAAAATATTGTAAAAAGTTGGACGATGCATATGCATGGAAACAAAAATGTGTATCAAATAAAAATGCGGTTGCTAAAAAAGTAAATCCAAAAATTAATGTTGTTGAAAGTTTAGAAAATTCAGTAAACTGTTGTGGTGAAAGGCCTGAATCAAGTAGAAATATTTGTAGAGAAGAAAATATTAGTCAAAATAATGTTTGTCAAGTCAGCTGTAGTCAAAATAATGCCAATAAAAGTAACACAAATAATAATAATTATAATGCAAATAATAAATATAATAGTTATGATAATACTAGTAATCGGTATAATAATTATAACAATGCCAACAATAGGTATAGTAACTATAATAGTAATTCAAATAGTAGATTTAATAATAATGTTAGAAACGGTTATAAAAGTAATTTTGGAAATAACAGAAATAGCGATAATACTAATAACAATGCTAGAACTGAAAATAATATTCAGCCTAAACAGATTATATGCTATAATTGCTCACAGCCTAACCATGTGTTTAGTAAATGTCTGGCTAAACGTAGCATATTTTGTTTTAAATGTGGAAAAAAAGATGTGATGGTAAAAGACTGTCCAAACTGTTCAAAAAACTAGTTGAAGGAGTGCGAATGAATAGCCGACATTCACATTATCCTAGGGCTGTGATCGATTATAAAAATGTAAATTTAATTAACCATAGTAAAAATTCAAATTTTGATAGAAATTTAAATAAAAATAGTTTTAGTAAAGCCGAGTCTAATAACTATTTTTCAAAATCGGAGTGGAAAAATTGGTTAGATAAGGTAAAGTCATTTTTTAAAGAATTTAAAAATCCACATATATCAATAGTAAATGTAAATCCGTTTCAAAAAGTAAAAGAAGATAATAGACCCTATATGAAAATTAGTATTTTTGATAATAGTATTATTGCGTTGTTAGATACAGGGGCAAATTGTTCAATAATAGGTGATATAGGTTTAAAATTACTTAAAAGTTTAGGTTTAAATATTTCAAAAAGTAAAATTAATTTTGTGACAACAGCTGATAAGAAAAAACAAGAAGTTTTAGGTATGATTGATTTACCTATAAAAGTTAATGATAAGGTGAAAATTTTATCATGTTTAGTAGCACCTACAGTAAAGACAAATTTTATTTTAGGTATGGATTTTATTAGATTATTCTCACTTTCGTTAAATTTTGCGAACGATTCTTGGAAATTTAATAGTAATAATATTAGTATGATTAGTGATAGCGATAGTAATAAAAAAGACAGTGGTTTAGTTGAGTTAAATGAACAGGAAAAAATTAAAGCTAAAGAAATTCATAATTTGTTTAAAAAGATAAGTGGGGAAAAGTTAGGTAGAACAAATGTAATGCAACACGATATTGATACAGGGGATAGTAAGCCATTTAAAATGAGACAATATAGTATGTCACCGTACATGTTAGATATTTTAGTTAAGGAGCTAAAAGAGATGTTGAAACAAGGCGTAGTTTCACCATCACATAGTGAATATAATAGTCCCGTTTTATTAGTTAAAAAATCAGATGGTACTCAAAGACTTTGTTTTGACGGGCGCAAACTTAACTCTGTAACTAAAAAAGATTCATATCCATTACCGCGTATTGATAGGATTTTAAAAACATTAGGCAAAGCTAAGTATATCTCGACTATCGATTTGAAAAAAGCATTCTGGCAAATCCCACTGACTAATTCGTCAAAAGTAAAAACAGCATTTACAGTTCCTGGATATGGACTATATCATTTTAATGTAATGCCATTTGGGTTGGCAAATGCAGCTCAACGACAACAAAGATTAATGGACAAGTTATTTGGGCCATCCTGGGAGCCGTATTTGTTTGTTTATCTTGACGATATAATTCTTGTATCTTCTTCTTTTGAAGAGCATATAGAACTACTTAAAAAAGTTTTTGAAGTTTTAAGAAATGCTAATTTAACAGTTAATTATGAAAAATGTAGATTATTTAGGGAATCAATAAATTATTTAGGTTTTGTTTTAAATAAAGACGGTTTACAGACGGACAGTTCAAAAGTACAAGATATGATAAATTATAAAAGACCAACAACTACCACTGAAGTTAAAAGATTTCTTGGACTCTGTTCTTGGTACAGAAGGTTTATCTCTCATTTCTCAACGTTAGTAGCTCCACTAAACGCGTTATTAAAAGGATTAGGTAAAAGAAAACCAATTAAATGGAATGACGAAGCGGAACTAGCTTTCAAAAATATTAAAGAAGCTTTAATTTCAGCACCAGTTTTAGCTACCCCTAATTTTTCTCTCCGTTTTACTATTCAATCCGATGCTAGTAATGTCGGAATTGGCTCGGTATTAACGCAGTTACAAGATAAAAAAGAGCGTGTCATTGCCTACGCAAGTAGATCATTGTCTAGAGCAGAAAGAAATTATTCGGTGGGAGAACGGGAACTTCTTAGTTTGATATATGCGATAGAGCGGTTTAGGGGTTATGTGGAAGGCGTTAGATTCGAGGCGATAACCGATCATTCTAGTTTAAAATACTTAAGTAATCTTAAGGACCCTACAGGTCGATTAGCTAGATGGGCTTTAAAATTACAACAGTATGATGTAGATATAAAATTTAGGAAAGGTAAACTTAATGTAGTGCCAGACGCACTGAGTAGAGCTTTCGATGAGGTTGAACCGGAAAAAGTTAGTTTTCCATCAGTTAGTTTAGTTTCTTTTGATATAGAAAATTGTAATAAAGATAAATATTATGTGTCATTAAAAGAAAAAATATCCAAGAATCCAGAGCAACATAAAGAATTTAAAGTTATAGATGGTAAAATTTATAAATATTATCCATCTAATTTAGGGGTTAAAAGTAATATAGTAGAGTGGCGGTTATTAGTTCCAGAATTTTATAGAAAAAATGTCTTACAAGAGTGTCACGATAATGTTTTGGCTGCGCACTTAGGATTTTTCAAGACTTTAAAGAGAGTTTCTCAGGAATATTATTGGCCGCGTATGAGGGGCGATATTTTAAAGTATTGTAAGTCTTGCAATATATGTGCAGAACAAAAAGTTAGTAATGTAGCACGACCTGGTTTTATGGGTAAAGAAAAAGATGTACGTTTTCCGTGGCAGGTTATTTCGGCGGACTTTATCGGACCATTTCCTAGATCGACAGGGGGTTTTACGCATTTGTTAGTCGTCTCGGATTGGTTTACGAAATATACCTTATTACATCCGGTAAGGGCTGCAACTGCTCAAGCAGTAGTTAAGTTTATGGAAAATGAAGTATTTTTAGTTTATGGGGTGCCGCAGTTTATTTTAGTTGACAACGGTACACAATTTGCGGGTAAAATATTTAAAAAGCTTTGTCAGGAATATGAAGTGCAAAAGATTTGGTATAATGCCAAATTTCATAGCCAAGTTAACCCGACCGAAAGGCAGAACCGTACAATTGGTACAGCAATACGTTCGTACATAAAAGATAATCATCGGCATTGGTGTAAAAATTTAAGTAAATTAGGTGTAGCATTACGTACAGCAGTTAATGAAGTCACAGGTTTTTCGCCAGCGTTTCTTAACTTCGGTAGAAACGTACCTCTTACGGGGACTTATTATGGCAAAATTCCGTCAACTGACGGCGTTGAATTAAAACCTGGCGACAGAGAACTGTATGGCAATGATTTAGCGGGGTTAAAGGATATTTTTAGCGACATAAAAAATCGTTTACATGATGCTTACGAGCGGAATAAAAAATCCTATGACTTTAGGAAGCGCGAAATTTCATTTATGGTAGGCGATAAAGTCTGGAAAAGAAATAAAGTACTTTCAAGTGCAGCTAATTATTTTGCAGCTAAATTAGCACCTAAATATACTTTATGTAAAGTTATAAGTAAAAAGTCAAAATTAGTTTATGAATTAAGTGATAAGAAAGGAAATTGTATTGGTGATTGGCACGTTAAAGATTTGAAGCAGCATTTTGGCTCTAATAGCGATGTGTCTGTAGGATAGAATTATGAATTTTTAAATTGAATGATCGATCATTCATTAACATTGACAGTATTAGTATAATAGGATCCTAGAAAAATTAAAATCCCGATTATGACAAGTACGTACGAAATATATAGTGAAGTTTTAGTAACTAGTAGATTAGGTTAAACTAAGTAATAGATAAGTTAATAGAATTAGTAATGTGAAAAAAGTTAATCTTTGTATAAAATTTAATTTAAGATGTTCATTCGATTAGGCTTTGTGAGAGACTTTTCCCGATTATGTCACTTTCTCGATTATGTCACTTTCCCGATTATGTCACTTTCTCGATTATGTCCCTTGTAGTATAACAAGGCGTGTGGTACACGAAGTTATCAAAAGTTCACAACAGCTGAAAATCATTTTGAGTTTTGAGGAGATAAAATTCTAAAGTATTTATCTTTCTGGTCTTGCTAAGATGTTAATTGTAAATTTATTGTAATGATATTTAAACTAAAAGAAGTTTAAATATAATAGTAATTTTGTTTTGAGTTTTGATTGGTTAATGATTTAAGTAGAAATGTTTGATGTAACTTTAAAATAATTTAAAGTTCACTATTATGGTTTTCATAAAAAAGGAAATTCCTTTTAATGAAAAAATATTTTTGGGAATAAATATTTTTTATTTCCGGGGAGGAAGGCTGTGTAGCATGTGTAAAATGCCACATTCTTTATTATTTAGAATACATAGAATACTTACTTTTGTTTTGGGGGTATATTAGCAAACTTGTGTTACGAGTGGTACAAATGGTCCTAATAACATAATTTCTTTGCTTATTCATTATCCGAGTTGGGATTAACTTATAGTTAGTTAATAACTTGCCTTGTATTGTAATTTCAGTTAGTAATCCTTGTCCTGTGGTTTTATATAAGTAATATCTCATAACTTTGTTTCTAAAGTAGTAAACAAAAGCTTATTCCTACACTAGTATTTATAGTATTATGGCTCCACTGTAATATTAACTTAAGCACACCACATTTATAATGTGTCTCATCAATTTTTCGAAATATAAACATTATCCTTAATATTATTGTTTATTTTTAAATAACTGTTTGGCAGATATTAGGTTATGTCAGTCAGTGTTACGTATGTCTGAACTAGGTTCGCCTGGATAATTCAACCGCTGTAGGATTGGAGTGAACAGATATACTAGAGTACGTCGTATCTTGAACTTGCAGGTTTCAAGAGCGTTTCCGTTGGCTATCTTTATCTGTGATAGTTTAGTCCATATAAGTCCATCGCTCTTAGTTTTCTAGACTATTCGATTTGGGTGGAGAAATTTGAATTCGGAAGAGATTTCCGGCATAGATTTTTAATGGCCCGAGCGGAAAGGTCTGCGAGATGTTTATCTGGAATCATCCATTAGATATTATGGTAAAATCAGTTTAAATTAAGTGATTTAGATAGTGCATCTATTGTTCTATGTATTGATATGCATTTTGTGTTGCTTAACTGAAGTATTTCGCTGATAAAAATGATTCCAATCTGTAAGTACGAACTTTCAAGTGACCATTTATTTTTGATGGTAAATCCTAATTTTATTTTAGTCTCGAGTGATTAAGACTCTATCAAAATCCAAAAAAACGACCTATGGCTGATTTGTTTTTGTCAATTTGGAATAATAAGAAAAACCTCTTCGAGAAAGGGTTCGTATATTTTGTTTTTAAACCAAAGGCTTTTACTTACTTAGGCCTATTGTTTCAGGGTTTTTCTTTTCGACCGAAGTTTTTCGTTGTAGCTGAAGTTTTAATTGTGGCTAAAATTGTGCTTAAGGCCTAAGATTTTTGTTGTGACCTTGACCGACAGCTATGGGGAAAATTGTAACCTATTGACCTATATATCTATAGAAGGATGCCTATGGGTAGTTCCGAAGTTCAGGACCGCTATTCTGATTTTTGTTGAAGTATACTCTGAGCCGCTAACGGTGTTTATGCTGCAGTGTTGACATATGTTGTCTGTATCATATCCGAGCTTTGTTCGAGAGGCTGGATGCTACGTCTGAAGTACCGACAGATAATGTTTTTGAAAATCCAGGATTTTAAACAGATATGTATCAGTTAAATTCAATTTAAAGCACAGGACAAATTTTATTAAGATTTAAGTTTAATTTTTAAACTTAACGAAAGGTTCTCGAAAGTAATGAAATTTGTTCTTATGTTTAATATTTTTATTTGTAACGGAATAATAGCTATTACCCGATTAAGTACCGTAAATCCTTAATGGATATACCTATTTTTCTATGTTTAATTTTCAGAAAATGTAATTATTAACTATTTAAGTACAAACAATTTCAAGTTTTGCTAATATGCATATTTTCGACTATGCATACATACGTATGTAATATATTTTGTTTTATTAAAAGTGTGCCATTAATTATATACTGTTTTTAGTTACTGTTACCAACCCTACACATAGTATTTTTGGATATATATATATATATATATATATTTAACCGATATGAGTATTTGGAGTTTTTTACTCATACTATAGTTTATTGTTTTGTTTTTCAAAACTCCTGGCGCTCAAGGCCTACCATATTTGCCGACTCATTGCCCAATTGCCCCGCTGATGCCTGCTAGCCGTCCGCACTCGAGTACCTTGGGAACAAGTGCCCAGTCTAATAACTTTATTTTATAGTTCCCCAAGAAAACTCGATACATTCTATACACAAACATATACTATTCAAACCTGTTGTAAAAATATTTACTGTGCGTTCAAACGCATTAACCTCCCAAAACCGCCCTATATTATTCAAATAATTTCCCAGAGATATACATATAAACAAGCTCTACTACATTTAAACCCTTTCGGTTACAAAGTGAAAGTGAAAGTGTGCATAGACCGACAAACCAACAGACGAAATAATTTTTATAACTTTTTTTACATTTTTCTATGAATTATGGAAAAATAATACTCATACATATATAATTACACAATGCTGAGAATTATGCGGGAAAAATTTGCTGTTTTCATAAAAATTTGCTGTCTGGAAATAATTACTACCGACGTCCCTGAAGTAATTATTTCCAGACAGCAAATTTGAATGAAAACTGTGAATTTTTACCGATAATTAGAAGAATCATGTGTAATTCGGAAGATTATTTTTTTAGCGATTTTTAATATGTCAAACCTACTTTTATATATTTTTTATCGCAAAATGATATAAATTGTTTTATTACCTATCTAAATATTTTTACAGGCATATTCTTTGATTTGCTTAATTTAATTCCATTCTCAATTGCTAAACTAAAATCTTTTTGTGAATTTTTAAATTGCAAATTATGGTTCTGTCAATAGTTTAGTCACTTACTGCAGTACTGACTAGCTCGGTACTGCGCTAGGCTTGCAAGCATGTTCATAAAAGTCAACCTATAAAAACTGTCATTACATTTTATAAAAAGAATATTTTGTGGTACTTTTTGGTAAATAATAAAATAATAACAATAATTATAAATAGTAATATATTCATATTTAATTATTAATTAGTTTTAGGTATGAAATATGCTGTAAAAGAGAAATACTGAAAAACTAAATACTACAGCGATTCTCACTAGAATTTTCTACAGTAGAAAATTCCCAATATAACTGTAATATGATTGGACAGAAATAAACACGTGGTCAGAAATATTATTAAATGATTGGTTGTTAAAAACGATAAAAAATAATCTTTGGGAGACAATAAAACTTGAGATATACAGCTTGGATAGAAGACTTTGTACATAAGACTGACTAGACAATATCCTTCATTACGTATTCTGTTTAACGTTCTATTTAACAAATCCTTATACATGACTAAATATATAATTAGATCAATTTTAATATTATTTATTTAAATATTTAATAAATTTTGAACGAATCATATTGATAATAAGTAGTTGTCGGAGAGCTGGTGCCCATTTTTATTTAATTATTTTCTCCCGGCTGTATTGCATTCAAATTAAGCTATTTTAAAATTGCTAGGCTCCGGATCCGGTTCCTTTGAGTGCTAGAAGCACTAAAAAATAACTTCGCGACCGAAACAACGTAAATTTTAATTTCGCAAGAACAAAACTTCGTATTGACATTAATTCGCTAACCAAAACCTCGCGAATCATTATATCGCATAAATAGTTAGTTCGCGGGCCATAATTTCGCAGAATGCCAATTGTCGAGGTCAGTTATAAAAAAATTCTTTATGTGTTTTTTTTTAATGGCTTTAAGTATATTTTTATAAAATCAATCGAATTTAATTTAGTACGCTGTTTGGTTTGCTTTCAAGAATGTCGGTCACCTATGTTAAAAGTGCCAAAAACACAAATTTGGTTTGTTGATTTCAGGATGGAACAGAATATGCGTGGCGATGTTATATTACCGATGAAAAAATTTAAAAATCGTGCTAATCGTTTACAGAAAATCGTCTTCACATATAATAAAAATAATAAATTGACTTATTGAAGGCGCATATGCCACAATTTGTTTTCTTTTTCTTTTTTTGTATTAGACCAACTTTATTAAGTTTGTTGGTTCGGTAGATTGAATTAATTTCATTGTTGTTTTTCCCTTTATAATATATATTATACAGGGTACATTTTTGGGTAGGTTCTTTTTTTTTTCGAATTTTATAATATTGTGATATTAAAAATTTGGTTGTCATTTTATTTATTAGAAAAAACAATAATATGCTATATTGTTGTATGTGTCTAGTTTTGCAATGTTTCGTACCATGCGAAATTTTTGATACACACTTATATCATAAGTATGCGTAATTTTGGTATGCGATGTAACGGCCAGGCGAAGTTTCGGTCGCGAAGATATTTTTTGGGAATGAAAGACTACCCAATGAGCTACCAATAAATCCATTTTTAACTTGCTGTGTGATATACGTTACATTTATTACATTCAGATAAAGCTATTTTAATAGTTATATACAATAATTTTGGGGCCAAAGGGTAAGAACAGTCTTTAAAATGCGCCTTTGACAAATGTGATACTCAATATTTTAACCCTTCGTTAGGCGCGCGGTCTACGATAGTAGACCATGCTTTTTTTAGCTGGGTAACTTTTTACACGGAGTATTTACGCTTGCGCCCCTTCGAGTAGCTGTGCATTATGCATCAATCTATTAGATCAGTAATAATTCACACTTTGAATGGGTATAATATTGTTTTTATTCATATTGAAACCTGCCTTGTCTACAATTGTAGACCGCGCGACTAACCACGTTACCTTTTTTATTTTTGCATTTTTTTATTTTGTGTAAGTTTTTCTTTTTGTGAATATTGTTTTTCAAAGTTAGTTTTGTACCGCGTTTTCCTGTCTAGAATAAGTAAAAACTAAAAAATTATCAGGCGCTGCCCTGGTTACTTATTATAGAAAAGAAAATGTACGGTTGCGATCGGCTAACTGGCATCAGTACGGGCACAGGGGTTCATGGATTAAAAATTATGATAATAAGCTTAGTTTAACACCTTGGGCGCCAGAATCTTGTAAACATACATGTGCTTGGCAGTTTATGTGTTAAGATTCAAACACATAAAAAATAATGTACTAGAATATTAATTATCTTTTACAGCATGTATAAACCTGAAAAATAACTATGATTTGAATAGATTTGTATATCTTATGTTGATTATAATTTAAACAAAAACTCAAATATGTGCTGTTACAATGTTTATTTAAAATGACAAGTAGACAACTTTAATTAATCATATTAATTAAAATAAAATTATAAATTACCAAAAGTATGGTGAAAAGACCCCATTGCGAAATATAAAAAAAAATGTGGTGAACTACCCTATTGCAAAAATGTTAAAATATGTATACCAAAATTATTATGGTGAATAACCTAAATAAAAACAGTAATATAAGGTATGTGTTAATAAGTGAAAAATAGTAATCTAGGCGTACTGCCCAAAGTTGCAACTTTGTTTACAAACCAACCTAGAATATTCATAATAAAATAGAGCACCTTAATAAATATTAAAATTTGAGAACTTGGATATTTTACCAAAAATAAATATAGTAAACCGCATTTTCATTATTTACACTAAAACTATAAAAACCTGTTAATTAAAGTTGTCCCTGGAACGACCAAATACGTTGTCCCACTCCCTGATGATGTACGTCACTGTGCAGAACATTTCCTTGTCCTTGCCTTGAGAACTCCTTACAAATTTGAACACGTTTGAAACTCAAACGCTTGAGGATCCATTGAAACGTTTGTAAACCTCTTGGCTTAAAAACGGTACTGCAATTTACTGAACATCTTGAAAAATCTTGAAAACTCTTGAAAACTAATGTGGAAAATTGAAGAACACCTCAATGAAAATTGAAGTTAAAGTTGAAATGGAAAGCTTCGCCATCGATACTCGTAAAATTTGAGATAACGGTAATGTTGTAAAATATAAAAGCTTCACCAACAATATTCATAAAATTTGGGATAGAGGTATCGTCAAAACATTCGAATAACGTTAGAACAGAAATGGAAAAGCTTCACCAATAATCTAGAAAGAAAGAACAGCGACTTTAGAACTCAGCCATCGATATGAAAAATCGAAATCCGTAATTAGATTTAAAATAAACTTACCCAGTCCAAAACTGAATTAATTGGAGCAGTAAGTGCTGAATACTAGAATACTCTGCAGCCTGAAGCCTTCATCTGTACGCCTCTAATGAAAATAAAGAAAACAACGTGTTAAACACTTGTAACTTAGGTAACCAAAAAGCGACTTACTTTGAAAGATGAATATTGTGGAATTTCCATTAAAACTGCTTGAACTAATTACGTAGGATTATACTACACTTCATTACAAACTTATTGCAACATTTTTACACAAACATAAACCACGGATGGTTTCACAAAAATCAGATTCTGATTTTACGACCTGAACGCCATTGCTTGTCGTTTTGAAAAAGAACGCCACTCCCTTCAACTCCGGCAAGGTACAAAACTCCCCCCGTGGCGAAACTTGGAACTACGAACAACAAATCGATTTTGAGGGTAGGCAACACAAAAAACATCTATTCATAATCTCAATAATACTTGAAAATAAAGAAAAAGAATACTCTAAATAAGTTTAAAATGCCTAGCCATACATCTAACAATCGTTTCATATGGTTTAAGAAATGATACGACGAAAATAAACCAACTTGAAGTCATCAGCTGACCATGCAATGCATACTGTATACCTGAATGCGGGTAGAAGTAAAACTAACCTCAAAATTAGGTAAACAATCTTTGATAATGATTTTATCCGACTTCCAGAAGCTTTAGCTGTGATTAAAAAGGTAAGACTAGCTGAAAAACATCAGTAGCTAACTCAAGTACTGAATGTAGTAGATTACTAGACGTTTGTTATTATATTTTAGGCTATCAAAAGTAAACACCAAAAATAAGACAAATTCTGTAATAAAAGAAAAATGACCCAGCAAATGGAATCAAGGACCATCGCAAGACTTCCACAAGACCATACAATAAGTCTGTACTCAATCTTATATGTGCAAATAGAAAGAAATACTAACTTCTGAAAAAATGGTAACATCGTATGATTACGTGACACAGATCAGGTAATCTTTAAAAACAGTGGCAGTCATAACTGCTACACAGCCCTCCTCCGAATAAATAAAAAATATTTATTCCCAAAAATATTTTTTAACCCAGAGTATAAACTCCAATAGTTAACTCTAAATAGAACATTACAATATCACAAAGAATAACCCCGTAACCAAAAAAAATTACTCCTAACTTATGCTACTAGCATATTCTGATTCTGTAACCAAAAACTATTAAATTTACTTATTATTTATTGTAGCTTTATTCCCCTTTCCGAATATATACAAAAATAAAAATATTTATTTATTTTTCATTGCATTTCTATCCAATTTTTATGAATCAATATTGAATCAATGTTTATTGAACTTGTTATTGAATGCATTTTTATTGAATTTTTAGTTAAGCCTGATATCTACGCGTACCACACGCCTATTTACTAGGGACAAATCCATGAATTGACAAAATCGAGTTATAGTTACACAATCGGGAAGTTACATAATCGGGAAAATTCTTATTAACTAAAATTCAACAACAATGACTTTTTAATATCAATAATCCTTATTATTGACACTAAGTCCAAAAACTTTTTAGTCCATAGTTTTGACCGTTATTAACCTTTTAATTTTTCAGGTATTCTAATCAAGATCTCAATCAAAACTGAAGAACACTCACTCTACACCCATCTACTAAAATGTCGCAGCAATCAGTTCTAGACCTGATCCCTCGAGCATCAAAGAAAATATTTTTTTTTTTTTTTTTTTTTTTTTTTTTACAATATTTGACTTTATTTTATTTAAAATAAAATTTAACTATTTACACTTGACTTTTACTCACTCTTAGCTAATATTTACAATTAACGGTTTTATTTTTCTTTCTGAAATTTAAAAACTCATGCATGCAGTTATCCGACGGATACATCACTATTCGAACCCAAATATTTCTTAAGATCTTTAACGTGCCAGTCTCCAATGGATTGACCGTTTTTATCCTGTAACACATAAACCAAATTTGACTTTTTACCTATTATCTTACATAACACGTACTTAGGCGCTAATTTTGACGCAAAATAATTTACTGCGCTGGAAAGAACTTTATTTCTTTTCCATACCTTCTCACCTATCGTGAACGTTACGTCACGCTTTCTAAGGTTATAGGCTCTTCTATTTCGCTCGTATGCTTCATGCAATTTAGTTTTTACATCCGCAAAAATGTCTTTTAACCCAACTAAATCCTTAAAATACATTTCCCGAGAATCCGGTTCCAACTCAACGTCTTGAGTGGACGAAACTTTGCCATAGTAAGCCCCTGTTAAAGGTACGATTCTTCCAAAATTGAGAAACGCCGGCGAATGTCCGTGGACCTCATTAACTGCGGTACGAAGCGCAAGACCTATTTTACCTATATTTTTATCCCATTCCCGGTGATTTTCTTTTATATAAGACCTTATCGCCGTTTCTACCGTTCGATTCTGTCTTTCTGTAGGATTTACTTGTGAATGAAATTTGGCATTGTACCAGATTTTTTGAACTTGATAGTCGTCCGCAAGCTTTTTGAAAGCTTTCCCAGCAAACTGAGTACCATTATCGACAATAATGTACTGCGGTACGCCATATATTAAGAACACCTGATTTTCTATAAATTTTATTACACCTTGAGCAGTAGCTGTTTTCAAAGGTTGTAAAAGTGTATATTTTGTGAACCAATCAGATACTACTAATAAATAACAAAACCCTCCATTCGATCTAGGTAATGGACCTATAAAATCTGTTGAAATACACTGCCAAGGGAAACTAATATTCTTTTCTTTACCCATCAACCCATGACGTGCATAATTCGGAACCTTTTGTTCAGCGCAAATTTTACAACACTTAACATATTTCAAAATATCTGATCTCATACGTGGCCAAAAATATTCTTGTGATACCCTATTAAAAGTTTTATAAAAACCCATGTGAGCTGCTAAAGGATCATCATGACATTCTTTCATAACAAGCACCCTACAGAGTCTCGGAACCAACAACTTCCACTCTTTAATATTCGTTTTAATACCTAAATTAGAACGATCAAATTTATATATTTTATCTTCTACAATTCTATACTCTTTATATTGATTTGGACTCTTCAATATCTTTTCTCTTAATGAAACATAGTACTCATCTTTACCATACTGTTCCGAATCAAATGATATTAAATTAACTGACGGAAATACTGGTTTTTCTGGTTCAACTTCTTCAAAAGCCCTACTTAATGCATCTGGAACTACTTGTAAACTACCCTTACGATATGTAATATTCATGTCATACTGTTGGAGTTTAACCGCCCATCTAGCAATTCTTCCTGTCGGGTCTTTAAAATTTGCTAAATACTTTAAACTAGAATGGTCTGTTATAACATTAAACCTAACTCCTTCAATATATCCCCTGAAACGATCAATCGCGAATAAAAGAGCTAAACATTCTTTTTCACCGGTGCTAAAATTTCTTTCTGATCTTGAGAGAGTTCTTGAGGCGTATGCAATAACCTTTTCCTTTCCCTCCTGAACCTGTGTTAACACTGCTCCCAAACCTACATTACTAGCGTCACATTGTATGGTGAAAACAAGGTCGTACCTAGCACTGGTTAAAACCGGAGCTGAAACAAGAGCTTCTTTTATTTTAACAAACGCGACTTCAGCTTCATTATTCCATTTAATTGGTTGTTTCTTTCCTAAACCTTTCAGCAAAGCATTAAGTGGTGCTACTAACGTTGCAAAATTTTTTACAAACCGTCTGTACCATGAACATAACCCTATAAACCGTTTAATCTCTGTAGTTGTACTAGGACGTTTATAATTTAACATATCCTGTACTTTTTCTATATCTGTGCGTAACCCTTCTCTATCCAAAACAAAACCCAAATACTTTAATGATTTTCTAAAAAATTTACACTTATCAAAATTTATTGTAAGATTAGCTTCTTTTAAAATACGATAAACCTCTTTTAGCAGACGTATATGTTCTTCAAAACTAGATGATACTATTATTATGTCATCTAAATATACAAAAATATATGGTTCAAAGGCAGCACCAAACAATTTATCCATCAATCGTTGTTGCCTTTGCGCCGCGTTAGCCAACCCAAAACACATACGATTAAAGTGAAATAGACCATAGCCAGGTACAGTGAAAGCGCATTTTTCCTTTGACCTTTCAGTCAGTGGAATCTGCCAAAAAGCTTTTTTCAGATCGATTGTAGAAATATATCTCGCCTTACCAAGCATACTTAAAATTCTATCAATTTTTGGTAATGGATAAGAATCCTTCTTTGTTTGAGCATTTAATTTTCTACCATCGAAACAAAGCCTATGCGATCCATCAGATTTTTTCACTAACAATACCGGACTATTATAATCGCTATTCGAAGGAGAGACTACCCCTTGTGCTAACATATCTTTTAATTCTTTAACTAAAATTTCTTGCATATACGGAGACATTTGGTATTGTCGCATTTTAAAAGGTTTGTTATCCCCAGTATCAATATCATGTTTCATTATATGAGTACACCCTAACTTATCTTTTTTTAGTTCTTTGAACAAATCTTTAACTTTATTAGCTAAATGTTCCTGATCACTACTTAACTCTAAAATTCCAAATTCATTACTAGAATTAATACTATTTATTTCTACTTTATTCAAAAATTTCCAAGAATTATTTTCGAAACTTAGAGATATAGAAAATTGTTTCAAAAAATCTACTCCAAAAATAAATTCTGTTTGCAAAGTCGGTACTACTAAAATTTTTAAAACATTTACTGTATCATTGACTGTAATTGGTAACTCCACAAAACCTAAAACTTTTTGATGTGCCTTATCAGCCGTAGTTACATATGGTATACTACTATTACAAATTTCTAAATTTAAACTTTTAATCAAACTAATTCCCAAATTTCCTATAACTGAACAGTTAGCGCCAGTATCTATTAATGCTACTATTTGCTTATTAGCGATACTTGCTTTTATATAAGGCCTATTATCATTTGGTAAATTTTCAAAAGGATTTAAATTTACTAAGGAAATTAAGTGATTTTTATAAAATGCTTTTACTTTTTCTAGCCAAATTGTCCAATTGAACCAATTGTCTTCGTAGCTACTAGTTATCTTACTATCAGGTATGGCCTTATGAAGTAGTGAGCGTCGGCCGGGATTTCCCACTACTGCTCTACATTTTTTTGACAATTAGAACAATCTTTTAAAAATACGTCTTTTTTTCCACAACGGTAACAAAACTTAGTCCTTTTTGCAAGACATTTACTAAAAACATGATTAATTCCATTACAATTATAACAGACTATTTGCTTTACTTGATTACTACTATTTACTGTACTATTATTTTCTGAACTGCTATTTTTCTGATTTTTATTACTATTAAAATTACTGCTACTATTACTACCAAAAGATTTATATCCATTATTTCTGAAATTTCTATTATAGTTACCATTACTATTATTATTATTTCTAAAATTGTTACTAAAATTACTATTTGAATTTATCTGACAACAGTGCCCTTCTTTACAAACATTTTTACTACTACTTGCTTTATTTACACAACTACTTTCCTCTGCAAAACTACTATCTTGAGTTTCTACCACATTTACCCTAGGTACTGATTTCTTATAAATTGCGTTTTTATTTGTTACACTTTTTTGTTTCAAAATGTAAGCTTCATCTAACTTTTTACAATACTTTCTGAGGTCTTCAATCGAGTTTACTTCTACTAATGATAACGGAGTAAAATAATGTGGAAGTATCCTTTCCCTAATTGTTTTCAATTTTGTAAAATCACTAGGATAACGCAAAAGTCTCTTAAATAATGTCTCCATAGCCGCTGTAAAAACTGAAATTGACTCATCTGGTTTTTGATACTTTGCCCTGATGTCATCCCAAGTATGATCATCTACACTAGCAGACAAAAATTCTTTCTTTAATAATCCTATTAACTCTGACCAATTATTAACTGAACTTTTAACTGACAAAAACCAAGAGAGCGCCGGCTCTTTAAATAAGTCATAAGCTGTTTTAAATAAAATTTCATCTGAGACGTTTCTACAAACTTTTAAATAATCTACTTTTTCAATGAACGAAAGTACGTCTCCAGTACCGTCAAAAGAAACACCCCATTTATAAACAGGTACAGGCTTTATAAAGTCCGGGTCTGATCTAGCCGAAGTATTAGCTGCTGCATGAAACGTTGTGTCATTTAAAGAAATTCTTGTCATATTAGTTTCATTGACCTTATTCTCATGCGCAGTATGAGCCTCAATCAAATCCGCCTCTAATTCTAAACAAGTGGCTTTAGAAATCTGTAAAAATTTTGTCCTATCTGCTTCTTTATCCTTTACTTCCGGAAACCTATTTAAACGCTTATTTATGTGCGCTAGATTTGACTTTATACGAATGAGTTGAGAAATTGAGTACTCAAACTCCTCAAGTTCTTTAACTAAAGTTTTTACAATATCAATATTATCATTAATAGCTTTTACCTCATTATTGAAATTAAACTCCGGATCGACATATTTATTGTCCTCCGTTTCCCTTGCTATAGCTCTACTCAATGTTTTAATTTTCGCATTTCTATCATTCCTAGCCGTTAAAGACCTAATACGCAATTCATAATTTATTTGCTCTACCGTCAAATATCTAAGATCCATTTTATTTAAATCTTCCATGATTAAAATTTTAATTTATTACTAAAATTTACTATCAAAAATCTGTCAAAATCTGTCAAAAATCTTTCGCAATCTCTCTTTAAATAGTCAATATTCTTTCTAAAAATATTCACTCTCAAAAATCTTTTGAAAATCTTTCAGAAATCTTTCAAAAATCTCTCGCAATCTCACTCAAAATTTGCAATATTTTTTCAAAAATACTTGCCCTGTCCGCCACTCTTTTTTAGATTCGGATCGGAACCAAAAACTCCACGATTTATTCTCGCGTACTACTACACCTTTTTTGTTCACCCTGTATATTTCAGAATTTCACAAACTCAAAAAATCTCTCATCTTTCATCAAACTTTAATCCATTCTATATATTTTAGAATTTCATAACCAAAAACCTCTCAACTTTATTTTCTCCTATATATTTTAGAACTAAAATAACTCACTGGCCAAACTTTTCTCTCTTTATTTTACTCTATATATTTCAGAATTAAAATAATCAAAACTATGCACCAAAATGTTTGCTTTTCAAAAAAAATTCTCTCTAACTTTTATTTTTACCCTGTATATTTCAGAATCAAAAATAACCAAAAACTGTACCACTGCGTCCAATACTTTTTTTTATTACGATCCTATATATTTTAGAATTCGAATAAAACTCAAAACTTTACCCTTTTGGTACTCTCAACCTATCCGTGGTTTCTTTTCTCCCTGTATACACCAAACTATTTTTTAAACATTGCACACCTATTGTTTAAATCAAATCAACAACCATATCCAGTTTTGTCTAAATATCTTAAAAATATCTTAAAAATATCTCAAAAAAAAATTTTTTTTTTTTTTTTTTCTTTATATTTTTTTCACAAACTTCAAAAATTTAAAAGTTAAACTAGCTTAATCCCACGTTCTTTGGGCGCCATTGTGTACCGCGTTTTCCTGTCTAGAATAAGTAAAAACTAAAAAATTATCAGGCGCTGCCCTGGTTACTTATTATAGAAAAGAAAATGTACGGTTGCGATCGGCTAACTGGCATCAGTACGGGCACAGGGGTTCATGGATTAAAAATTATGATAATAAGCTTAGTTTAACACCTTGGGCGCCAGAATCTTGTAAACATACATGTGCTTGGCAGTTTATGTGTTAAGATTCAAACACATAAAAAATAATGTACTAGAATATTAATTATCTTTTACAGCATGTATAAACCTGAAAAATAACTATGATTTGAATAGATTTGTATATCTTATGTTGATTATAATTTAAACAAAAACTCAAATATGTGCTGTTACAATGTTTATTTAAAATGACAAGTAGACAACTTTAATTAATCATATTAATTAAAATAAAATTATAAATTACCAAAAGTATGGTGAAAAGACCCCATTGCGAAATATAAAAAAAAATGTGGTGAACTACCCTATTGCAAAAATGTTAAAATATGTATACCAAAATTATTATGGTGAATAACCTAAATAAAAACAGTAATATAAGGTATGTGTTAATAAGTGAAAAATAGTAATCTAGGCGTACTGCCCAAAGTTGCAACTTTGTTTACAAACCAACCTAGAATATTCATAATAAAATAGAGCACCTTAATAAATATTAAAATTTGAGAACTTGGATATTTTACCAAAAATAAATATAGTAAACCGCATTTTCATTATTTACACTAAAACTATAAAAACCTGTTAATTAAAGTTGTCCCTGGAACGACCAAATACGTTGTCCCACTCCCTGATGATGTACGTCACTGTGCAGAACATTTCCTTGTCCTTGCCTTGAGAACTCCTTACAAATTTGAACACGTTTGAAACTCAAACGCTTGAGGATCCATTGAAACGTTTGTAAACCTCTTGGCTTAAAAACGGTACTGCAATTTACTGAACATCTTGAAAAATCTTGAAAACTCTTGAAAACTAATGTGGAAAATTGAAGAACACCTCAATGAAAATTGAAGTTAAAGTTGAAATGGAAAGCTTCGCCATCGATACTCGTAAAATTTGAGATAACGGTAATGTTGTAAAATATAAAAGCTTCACCAACAATATTCATAAAATTTGGGATAGAGGTATCGTCAAAACATTCGAATAACGTTAGAACAGAAATGGAAAAGCTTCACCAATAATCTAGAAAGAAAGAACAGCGACTTTAGAACTCAGCCATCGATATGAAAAATCGAAATCCGTAATTAGATTTAAAATAAACTTACCCAGTCCAAAACTGAATTAATTGGAGCAGTAAGTGCTGAATACTAGAATACTCTGCAGCCTGAAGCCTTCATCTGTACGCCTCTAATGAAAATAAAGAAAACAACGTGTTAAACACTTGTAACTTAGGTAACCAAAAAGCGACTTACTTTGAAAGATGAATATTGTGGAATTTCCATTAAAACTGCTTGAACTAATTACGTAGGATTATACTACACTTCATTACAAACTTATTGCAACATTTTTACACAAACATAAACCACGGATGGTTTCACAAAAATCAGATTCTGATTTTACGACCTGAACGCCATTGCTTGTCGTTTTGAAAAAGAACGCCACTCCCTTCAACTCCGGCAAGGTACAAAACTCCCCCCGTGGCGAAACTTGGAACTACGAACAACAAATCGATTTTGAGGGTAGGCAACACAAAAAACATCTATTCATAATCTCAATAATACTTGAAAATAAAGAAAAAGAATACTCTAAATAAGTTTAAAATGCCTAGCCATACATCTAACAATCGTTTCATATGGTTTAAGAAATGATACGACGAAAATAAACCAACTTGAAGTCATCAGCTGACCATGCAATGCATACTGTATACCTGAATGCGGGTAGAAGTAAAACTAACCTCAAAATTAGGTAAACAATCTTTGATAATGATTTTATCCGACTTCCAGAAGCTTTAGCTGTGATTAAAAAGGTAAGACTAGCTGAAAAACATCAGTAGCTAACTCAAGTACTGAATGTAGTAGATTACTAGACGTTTGTTATTATATTTTAGGCTATCAAAAGTAAACACCAAAAATAAGACAAATTCTGTAATAAAAGAAAAATGACCCAGCAAATGGAATCAAGGACCATCGCAAGACTTCCACAAGACCATACAATAAGTCTGTACTCAATCTTATATGTGCAAATAGAAAGAAATACTAACTTCTGAAAAAATGGTAACATCGTATGATTACGTGACACAGATCAGGTAATCTTTAAAAACAGTGGCAGTCATAACTGCTACAGTTTATTAGTTTAAAGATAAATTAAAGATACAATATGTCTTTACCACCAAAAAAAATAGCGGTTTATAGGAAGACACTGGCACGAGTCTTTTTGGGCATGAAAGAGCTCATACGTAATGTTTTTGATAAATAAGGTAATTTTCTGTTCTATAAAACTAAAAATTACTTTGGACACTAAATGCTCAAAATATCAATTGCAAAGAGCACATGTAAAAGGCGCATGAGTTACTAAAATATTGCATGATTTCGAGTTAAATTTTATAATATTTTTTTCTTTTAATTTAGGTTTTTTTTATTTTTTTATAATCGTACATGTTAAAAAAAAAACAAATGTTTTAGTTTCAGAAAGTTTGTTAAGTTATTTTTATTTTTTTTTACAAATTACCTTACAGATGTGTAATATATGTTAGAATTGTATATCATTTTTCTTTTACCCTTAACACTTACTAAAACAATAATAATTTGAAAAAAATATATAAATAACTTTTAAATACAACCAAATAAATAAGATATTTGGTTTTTAAAAATATAAATGTGTTTTTTTTTTAAACAAAAGATAAAATGGTCTACAAGTGTATACCACGCGACTAATCTCGTAACTAAAACAAGCGCGCCTAACGAAGGGTTAAAGAAATGAGAATTTATGAAATGAGATTTTGATTAAATGAAAATTTGTTCGACTTTATAGTATTGACATATGTCAAATTAACTTTTTAAAGTATGTTTTTACCCCTTACTTGTAAAAAATTATTGCAGTTAATAAAATATTCTTTAATTTCTAAACATATATGCGATTTGTTTTAACAAATAAAATTATTGTTTTTTTTAATAATGTCTAAATTAAAACGATATAAGTAAAACTACTTGGTTCTATTTAAAGAAAAATATTTTTCCTAGTGTAGTATAGAATGTGGCATGTGTGTGATAAACAGAATTCTTCTGAATTAATTAATATTCTTAAAGCTTTAAAGGGAAGAAAAAATGAGACAAAGAGGAGCGCGACAAATACATTTTAGTCATTAATAACCAGTTATATGTCTGGCAGCTTTTATAAAAGCTATAACCATGCAAAAACTTAAATTAAATTAGTGCGTTTTGAATTTTAAGTTGATCATAAAATTAATACTATTGTAAAATAAATCTTCATTAAGAAAAACGCTATCGTTGGTTTCATGTCAGGCTTCATATTTTGTTATGTATTAATTTAATATAATTAATATATTTACAGATCAAAGAATACTGTAGTTGCTTATTTTTTCATGAAACAAATTTATATCCAAGAATTTTTTTTCCAGGACGATTTTTGAAATTTTTTGGAAATTCGAAACTACCGTATAATATTATTCTAGCACAGGCGCTGCAGCGCGATGTGAATAATATAATAATATAAATGCAATATAGTTAACTATAATTAACTGAAGAGTGTTCGAACAAAAGGTAACATTTCCATCGTTGCTTTTTTTTTTCAGAAATTACTAAAATGTGATGTATTTTTTTTTAATATTTTGTTTATACAGAAATATACATTGAAAAAGTTACCTAACAATTACTGTTTTGCCTATTTAGAAACTTTCGTATTAATGGAGATAACTAAGTTTGAAATTTGGAAATGTTACCTTTTGTCAGAAAGTATTGGAAATGTCACTTTTGAATAATCATTACTACGTTATTCAAACCTAAAACACTGTTATCATTCTCTGCCATTATGAAACATGAAATTTCTTTTTCTTTGAAGATTTTGGCTTTATCTGCTTGGGATATCCAGCCAAGTATTAAATAGGGAAATGTCACTTTTTGTTAGAACTGCAGAAACATTTTTATAATTTTCGAACAAAAAGGAACATTTGGACTAGGTTTTTCTCGGGGAATTATTTCTATTTAATACGCCAAATTCAACTAGAATGTGTAGTTCATAGATTTAAGTACGATTCTGCAAAAAAAAGTATCAAGCCAAAAAGTCCAATTGTTACCTTTTGTTCGAACACTCCTCAACTAGTTAGTATTACATGATAAATCTTATATATCGCCTTGTAAATTCCGAAACATCGTATCTGAAAAATGACCACTTGTGAATAACAAATTATCCTTTTTTAAACAATTAAATTTATTAAGAAATTTATTAATTACATATAACCAAGAATATTATTCATATAAATTAGTCTATTACTACCCTAATTCCATAAAAAAAGAATAATTTCTAGTCTCTGGCAAGTTCCCATTTTTCAGATACGATGTTTCGGAATTTACAAGTAGATATATTTACTATAATTTTATCCCACAAAGCAGTACTTATTATTATGAAAATAAATATGTAGTAAAAAAAATTAAAAATAGAAAGATGCATTCGCGCGGAATTCCCCCGTATAAGTATATACTGGGTAATTCCGCCTAACAATTATGGAATTAATAAACTTTTTTAAATTATAATAAAAAGGTACTTTATAGAGTAAATCTCTATGAATTAAATAGCGCACGGTTAGCCTTAAAAAATTTAAATGAAAAGTCAAACCACCCTGGATTTTTTGATTTTAGGTTGTTTTTGAGACAAAAGTCCAAACAGTTTTTGACAAAAATTGAAATCTCTCACGAAGCCGTTTTAAAATAAAGTCATTCTTCTTCTTCTTCAAGTTTTTCCTGACATCGCAATACGGAGTTTTTTCTATGACACATCCTATAGTATAGGTACTACCCATGATACTCAATATAATGTCGACCATTCACACACCTATTTTGTTAAAGTCCAAAATTACGGTCGTTGTATTTTAGACATAAATAAAGTAGGCATGTGAATGGTTGTGATTATATTGAGTATCATGGGTAGTACCTATAGTGTGTGTCATAGAAAAAACTCCGTATTGTGATGTCAGGAAAAACTTGAAGAAGAAGAAGAATGACTTTATTTAAAAACGGCTTCGTAAGCGATTTCAATTTTTGTCAATAACTGTTTGAAAATGTCCCAAAAACAACCTAAAATCAAAAAATCCAGGGTGGTTTGACTTTTCATTTAAACTTTTTAAGGCTAGCCGTGAGCGAGTGTAAAAAAGTTAATTACTAAAACTATTTGTAAAATATAAAATCAAAATTCTCCACACTAAATAAATATTAGGATCAATATCACCTAATTCATCATCTTGGCACTTTACTATACTCACGGCATCCCCCCCCCCCCCGAAGAACACAACTTAACCTTAATTAAAAAAAAACTAAATAGAAATATGATATTAATTAAAACACAAGAAACACTACAGGTTACAATCTCAGTTAAACGGCGGATGGTTGTTTACAGTTGTGTTACGATATGGAGCAAATGGTTTGTTTTTTAAAATAATACAGGCCCATAAATGATATTTCATGATATTCCTATGTATTTTCGCCCGATAAAATCGAATCTGAACTCAGTTTAGCCTATACACGTCTGGATTTTTCTCTGCAGCCGCACTGTGATATAAAATGGGAAAAAAGTGACCAAAATTATTGTGTATTTAAACTTTAAAAGATTAGTAACACATGAAAATATTTTTTTTAATTTTTTTTAATATTTTCCACTGAGAATTTAGACCAAAAAGAAAAAATGGGAAAAAAGTAACCAAAATTATTTTATTGTGTATTTCAACTTTGAATAATTAGTAAGACATAAAAAATATGTTTGTTAGTTTTTAATATTTTTCATTAAAGATTTTATTATTATTAAAATATTTAAAAAATAAAAAACATTTTTTATGTCTTACTGATCATTTAAAGTTGAAATACACAATAAAATAATTTTGGTCACTTTTTTCCGTTTTTTTTTTCTTTTTACTTTAAATTCTTCAATGGAAAATATTTAAAAATTAAAAAACATATTTGTTATGTCTTACTAATCATTTAAAGTCATTTGAAATACACAATGAAATAATGTTGGTCGCTTTTTCCCGTTTCGTGGCATAGTGCGGCTGTAGAGAAAAATCCAGACTGGAAGGGGTTAAACTAAGCCCAGATTCGGTTTCAGCGGGAGAAAATACATAAGAATATCATGGAGCAAACCACTTTTATTTTTTTGTGGGCCTGTGTAATTTTTAATATTCGCACGGAATTACCCCCCTTTCCCCTACACTTATTATGTAAGAATCTTTTTAGAAGTCGCTTAAAAATGCCTTTTTTCCGTTATATGACTGTACGAAAGTAAATAAAAGAAACGTGGAACGGTATTTCATATTATTAGTATCGGATGACATTCAAAGAGAAAGAATCATTATTATACGAGTTTTGTTTTGTTCTAGTTTTCTCATTTAAATTTTTCATTCTAGATATTATTCATGACAATTTGATCTCGTGCAGAAAATCTAATTGAGCCAGTACTTATTTGTACATTTTAACCCAGATACAATCTTAGTTAGTTGAACGTTTTTTAGTAGAATGGATCTTTTTACACTAGAGTATTTCAAAAAACAAGTTTTTTTTTTGAAAATTTTAAGCACCCGTACGTCGTGAAAAATGCCATAACAAAATTCTATGCCAAATTTAAGGTCAAAAAATAGTATACCGGGTGTCCCACCAGGTTCTTGACAATCTATATCTCCGTTATTTTAAAACATAGAATTTTTTGTAAAAAACCGCTTTAAATGGGAGCCATTGAAGTTTTTATTGACGTATTCAAAACCACCCCTTGCTTAGCCACCTCCTTAAAACCACCCCCAACTTCTGTTTTTCAAATAGCACCCCTCCATTTTTATCAAAGAATATGCAAGTAAATGTTATTCTTAATTCAACTATGTATTATAAGTAGTATCTTATTTCTTAAAGGGGCTCCAAATAATAACTATTATTTATTATTAATATTGTCCCACCAGGTTTAAAACGGGCTATATCTGCGTTGATTAAAAAAAATCGAAAAAAAACAAAAGCAAATGCGATTAAAAGTAGAATTTGCTGACTTATGCAAAAATTACCCCTTACTTACCCGCCCTCTTGGAACCACCCCCAACTTTTGTTTTTTAAATAGCACCCCCTTATTTTTACTAAAGTATATGAAAGCACATTTTATTCTAAATTCAACCATGTATTATAAGTGATATCTTATTTTCTAAGGGGCTCCAAAGTACAACCCCATCAGATCACAAGCAATATTTTTCATCAATTTTTTTTCCAAAAACAAGTTAGATTATATCTAAAAGAGAACTGATTAATGTATCCAAAACCCACCCTTAATAACCCACTCTCCTGGAATCAACTGCAACTTTGTTCTAAATACCACCCTATTATTAATAAATAATAATTGTTATTTGGAGCCCCTTAAATAATAAGATACCACTTATAATATATGGTTAAATTCAGAATGAAATGTTCTTTCATATGCTTTGATAAAAATGGGAGGATGCTATTTGAAAAACAAAAGTTGGGGGTGGTTTTAAGGGGGTGGGTAAGCAAGGGGTGGTTTTTGATACGTGAATAAAAACTTCAACGGCTCCCATTTAACGCTGTTTTTTGCAAAACATTCTATCTTTTCAAATAACGGAGATATAGCTTGTCAAGAACCTGGTGGGACACCCGGTATTGTTTTACTAAGAGGAAAAGTAAAGTGAGTCCGGAAACTACACACGAGTAAAAAAAGCACTTTTCCTCTGAGTAAAACATACTATTTTTTCTTCAAGCATGCTATATATATTTTTTAAATATTAATTTTTGAATTTAATTTATTCACTTTTCCTCTGAGTGAAACATACTATTTTTTCTTCAAGCATACATTATATACATTTTTTAAATATTAATTTTTTAATTTAATTTATTCAGTAATAAAGTATGTTTTTTTTTATTAAAATAGGCCAAATAGGCCTTTGGAAATAAATAAACCTTCCTTAGATCATTTTTTTTTTTCGTATTCTAAACGTACACTTTTCGCGATTTCGATGGTAACTTGTCTAATGTAGCATTTGCAATTTTGGAGAGATTTGTAGGTATATAAACCATATATCATTTTTAATCAATTTAACACAAGGTTTTTGCACAGAATCTCGAGTCAACCACCTGTTTACATAATAAACAAACAAGTTTGAAGTATGGCTGTTATCAAAGTCAAAGAGTGCTGCCACCAGTGGTGGTTTTGCTAACTTTTTTTTACGGCGTACAATAAACTCATTTTTTTACTGTAAAAAATAGATCACTTCTAACTAGTGTGTTCAGTTATAAAATATGAACATTTTAGTACGCTTGAAGAAAAAATAATTTAGGTTGCGCCCCACTTCATTTAAAAATTGGAAAACATAAAAATAGTTATTTATGGTACTAGTGGGTAAAGTAAGATATTGTCCATGAGAAAATTAACCTGCGAGGCGTCAGCCAAGCAGGTTAATTTTCGAGAGGGCAATATCGGTTTGCCCAAGAGTGCCATACAAGGTTTTATCCAATAAATAGCTTAGGAATTCATATTTTTATTAAAAATTTGATGAAATGACATTTACAAGAAAATAATTTAACAAGTGACAGTTGAGTGGGTAAAATAAATAATTATCCACTGAATAAAGCTGGTATTTGTCTTATTATCTGTATGTATTGGATAAAATATATTTTTTTATTAGGCATGATTTTTTTTATGAAATATATCTGGTAAAAAATACAAAAATTTATCTGTGTTAAATTTTAGCACAAACAAATAAAATTTCGCATGCACCCACTTCATTTGAAAATTAAAAAATAAATAAAAAAATAATTGGTATAACTTCTTTTTAATCGAAAACGAGATTCCCTGCCAAATTTTGGCTTAAAACATAAAAAAATAAAATAATAATTTTTTATTTTTAAGTGAAGTAGGCATATGCCAAACTTCTCTTTTTTGAGTTGAAATTTGGCATACTGGGTGAGACAAAATATTGGTACACAACTCGAACTTTTTTGTTTATTAACTTATCAAAATAAAATTTAGAGGTTGTAAATAATTTTTTGACGGTTTCGCCCGAAATTACTTTTGAATTTTAAATGGAACACCCTGTATATATTTACATATTTTCATTAAGAATTAAAGTGTGAGTACAACCATGTAATGTTTGTCAAATTTTGACAGAACATGTCCTTTTTTAATTAAATTTAATAATATTTATTTAGTTTAGTTTTAGTTGTTTCATATTTTTCCTAAGAAAAGTACTAATCCAAGAATAATTCTGCATATTTCAAAGCTAACTAGATTTAAAATTAAAATTCAATTAAAAATGACATGTTCTGTTAAAAATTGACAAGTTATACATGGTTGTACTCAGAATTGAATTTTTAATCACAATAAGTAAAAATATACAGGGTGTTTCATTTAAAAATCAAAAGTTGAGGTCATTTCCGGCGAAACCGGAGGTGACAGCTTTTTTTTACAATATCAAAAAACGCAGTTCTTTCAATTATTTACGTCCTCTAAATTTTATTTTAATAAACAAAAAAGTTATAGGGGTGTACCAGTATTTTGTCCCACCCGGTATATGTTCTTGAATTTTACCATACCAGATATATTTGATTAAAAAAAGCGTACCTTATAACAAAAAATATAATTCTTTATTTTTTTTTTCCAATTTTCAAGTTGTGCGGATATGAATTTAATATTTTTTTGAGCTCAATTTTATTATGGTATTTTTCGTGTTTTTAAATGTCTTATTTTACACATAGATAAATAATTACTAAAATCAAGTGTACACGTAATATTTAGATGTAGTGGGTCAAAAGTGTGTATATCCCAACTAACTAATAACTCTTCTTTCTAGAATACCCATACCGTTAAAATAAAGTATCGCCAACATCTAGGTTTGTTTGTAAACAAATAGTATGTATATTCAGGCCGGAACAATAACAGTTACCAGTAACTGGTATTGTTGTCTCTGTTAGAACAAAGATGAGCGAGTAAGACAGACGAATGTTTATGTTGTCGACGTTTTTGTCAGTTTTAACGAATGAAATGCCTATTCTAGAGAGAAGAGTTATTAGTTCGTTGGTATATCCGCAAGTATATAATTAAATCTAATCTTTTGCTTTATTGAAATTGAAAAAATATCTTAGACCAATAGTTAAATAGAACAACTAAATAGCCATTTTTCTGGTTCCTGCAATAAAAAATCTTATAGAGATATTGTAGAGATTTTAATTTTAGTCTAAAGAAGAAGGAAATATTCCATCGGCAACCCTTGTTTTTTTTTTTGTTTTAGTGACCTTGTATCTGATTATTTTTTTTTATCCAAACTTATTATTAGTATTTATTTGGGAAAACAAATATTTACATACTAACCAATTTTTGTTTTTTAATACAAATGTATCACGTAAACGTAAATTATAAAATTATGTTTGTGATGTAAACAATATAGGTTATAAAAATAAACTGAAACTGTTAAAATCGATAAATTCAATTTCCTAAACCATTAGTCATGTTATGTACATAGGTAACGGAGTGTCTCATCACAGCAGGTAATTATATATTTTGCTAAAATTCTACACAAAAAACAGGTAAAAACGCCCCTTCTAAAAGTTTATGGAACATTAACCATTAAAATGTCATAAATAAATTACATATATTTTATATACAGTACCATAATATTAAAATTATAGTATAATGACATTATAATATATTATATGTATGTGTTAACCCATCAGAGACTACCGTCTTAATAGTCATACAGATTTAACAGTTTCTGTAGGAAGTGTTTTAAAATGTAGTTTCCAATTTATTATACAGATGGCTTAGCATATCGTCGTGTTACCTTAACTACCTCGTATCTCCAAAAATTCGATTTTTGTTTTTTTGCACTAATCAATTCTGTACATGATTAGTAATGACCTAAACAAAGTCCTAATTTAAAATTCCAATTGGTTTATAAGTTATGTGGAACTAATTACCTCGTACCTCCTTTACTACTTAAAATAAATAACTGTAACTACCTCGTATCTCAAATATTAGGCCTAGCAAATAAGGAATTTCCCGTAGGTGAAAATATCTAAGAAGATAAAACTTTGCATACTTATGTATTTGGATGCGGAAAATATATTGGTGAACTAAAAAAGAGACCTACCACCCCTCCATCTCACCCCCAGTGGTGAAAAATATCCATTTTATCGTTTTTTTTTCTTAAAATGTTTATAAAATTTATATCTAGGGACTCTTCTATCAGGGTTACGACTTGGAAATAATAGTGTAACTAACTGTAACTGTAACTAACTCGTATCTCCATAATTTTAATTTTTGACTCACGTAACTAATAATTTTGCACTCTTTTATGCTTGAAAGGTCCACAAGAAATAACTACACTTATATTTGTCTATATTACAATAAAAAAATAAGAATTTTAAAGTTAACCGGTTTTATGTGTCCCCTGAAAACCTGTGAATTTGGAGATACGAGGTAGTTAAGGTAACACGACCATATGCAGAAAGTATGGTATTTATTTTCCAGCCAGTAAATTTTTTATATTTTACTTATAATCTCGTATATAATACAATAAATTCGTGGGTCAGTCTGTAATGGGTTAATATGTTGCCTCAACATCCGAATGCGATATACGGGCAATGCCCATTCGTCGTACCACACGAGTTTGTTATCGGATGAGCTAAAAAAAGGTAAGAAATTATTTAACTAATTAATTTTGAATTTTCAAAATCTTAAATTTCAACGTATCGACGGCTTTGTCCATTGTTGATCCAAACTTTTCTCTTTCTCATAGGGATACATAACCTAAAAAATATACACAGTTACATATCCTGGGCATACGATCCATTCATGTAGGAATGTTAGGGAGTAGGGAAATTAAGAAGGGTTTGGACTGCATAAATTACTTTACTTTCTTAGAATAGGTGCTCATAAACTCTATAAAATTGATCAGAAACACTAAAAAAGTTAAAATAAAATAATATTACTTTTTCTATAATAGCTAAAAAAATATTTTGTATTTACAAACATTTTTAGTACCAGCACGGTAATTTTTTTAGATGTTTTTTATGTAGGTACAGTCTATAATACCAATTAATTTTCTCATATATTGTGGGACAGTATATAAAATAACCAAGTAATGAAGGTATTTTAATAGAAATTATAATAATCTTCGATTTATTCTATCTACGAACAACTCATATTAATTAAAATAAAGAAAACAGATAAACCTGCTACTTATATTCATATAAGTACAACGTATATTATACGTACCTATATGGATTAATATTTAAAAAAATTAAACTGCATTCCAATCAGCTTCGAGTATCTTGATCTACCGTGTTACTTATTCAATGTATCGTAATGAAAAATATAAGATTATTTATTATTATATCAAATTACATAGTAAGTATATGCATTTATTTTAAAAAAAGGCCGCAAATTTATTTACGCGCAACTAAACTTACACCTACAGAAATTACGTAAGTTCAGTAACATATGCCTGAAGTTATTTTTGTTAAACAATATTACTTGTTTTTCATAAACTTTTTCCTGAAAACTTCGACAGACGGATGGACGTACATATGGACATTTTAAAATCTGTACAGTATTTAAGACGTAAAGATATGTAATGTTTCGGGTTTCATAGTATACTTTTGAAGTGGATAGTCTATTGCAGTTTCTTCTTATACAGAGCGTGTCCAAAGTCCGCCTCCCCCCTTTAACTTTTGAACGGCTTAAGACATCAACTTAAAAAAATTAAATAACATAACCCAAATAATTTTTTAGTATATATTTGATATGTTTAGGGGGCACAATGGAGACAGGGGGGCAATGGGGGACATTTTTTCAATTTTTTTTTGCAAAATTTTTTCAAAAATTGTTAATTTTTTTTAAGAAAATTTACGAAAATTCCCACTTTTGGGGGTTTAAAATAACCCTAAAAATAAATGTGCAAATAGAATATTTTATAAGCTATAAAATGATGTATCACACGACCCCCTTTCCATTTAAAATGTTTTCCCCCTTGCCTCCCTGTCTCCATCGTGCCCCCTAAGCATACCAAATAGATACCAAAAAATTATATGGGTTATATTATTTATGCGTTCCAAATTTTAAGTTGATATCTTAAGCTGTTCAAAAGTTAAGGGGGGGGGCGACTTTTGACGCGCTGTGTATACTTCCCAAAATATGATTTTTTTAACACATAACTAGGCGCATTTTATTAAATAATTATTTTAATTAATAGTTTAATATATAATATACAATGTATATTTATTTATTTATTTTTTTATTTATTTACATAAAAAGATTACAATTTTACAGAATTTGAGTTCAACCGCGTAAACCTCGAGAGGTTTGCGGAAAAAATACATAGTAATTAATTATATATAATAAATTTTAATAACAATTTTTTTTTTAATCATTCGTTAAAAAGAAAAAAGAAAAAAATTAATAAACACACTAATATTAGATGACATAGCTGAGAGACGCAGCATAAAACACAAAAAATACACTGCCAGTAAAAGAGCTTTCCCACTTTTCACCAACGCGCATAAAATAGTTTTTTTATTATCAAATTCATTTTTAGCAACCTTAAAAATATACCAATTTTTACAAAAACTACCCCCCGCCTCTTAGGGGGTGAAGTTAGAATTTTTTTTATTATCAAATTCTCTTTTAGCAACCTCAAAAACCCGTACACAAATTTTCACGAAAACTACCCCCCGACACTGTATTGTATTATCAGATTCTCTTTTAGCAACCTTAAAAACCCCAATATACCAATTTTCACAAAAACTACCCCCCGCCACTTTGGGGGTGAATTTTTTTATATAGCAATTTTCAAATTTTTGTAAAAAAATGTATTTTCCCCATTTCCCCCCTTGTAGCACTCCAATGTTCACCAAAAACAATCCCGAGCGATAACTTTTGGTAACATACCTGTGTGCCAAATTTCAAGTATCTAGCTTAAAGCGTTCGTAAGTTATCGTTCTTACAAGATTTTCCTAACAGAACGATCGACCGTCCGACCGATCTACCGACCGCTTGACCGACATTTTTTTTTACTTGAAATTGATTTATATCGACATAAAACGTCATAAAACCCAAAAATACGCAAAAAAAATATTGAAAATTTTTGCACGAATACAAGGCTTTCCAAAATTTTGAAAATTTTCAAAATGGGAAAGCAATAATGCTCTTAAAATGTAAAAAGCTAGGCATTAAAAAAATGCAAGACTTTTAAGGAGTTTTGTTTTATTTGCTACATATAAAATAGTATATTGTTTTACTAAGAGGAAAAGTGAAGCTTTTTTTTACTAGTCTGTAGAATTTACGGACGACGCGAAGCGTTGTCTTGGCAACAAGCAGAAAAGTAAAATACTAATAAATGGGTTATTTTGCGGCCTGAAAACTTCATTTGTTTTTGTAGAAATGTTAACTTTTCTATTAGATCGTAGAAAAACATATTATTCTAGTTATGGAGCTGCGAAGAGTAAAAAAAACAAATCAAGGTGTAAAAATAAATTGGATATGTGTCAGTGGACATTGTAGAGTCAGATAGGTCTAATAAATATCTGGGTTATATCTAACGAATGTAATAGGCAATATAAGCTCAAGTTATTTATGTTTTCGCGTAAACTGTTTAACTATTTTCTCACAAAATAAATAACAGAGATTTTATTTTGTTGCGTTTTAAAAACGAAATACGTAACCCCTATAAAATCGCTGGGTTGCCAGACCGTTTGTCTCTTGGTCCCTGGTCTTTCGGTCACAGCCGCTTATATCAGGAACTTTTAGGAATCTGAAAGGCAACTCTATTTGTATAGATACTTTTAAGTGATTGCCTTAACCCTTTCGTAGAAATATGTGGTTGTAATAACAATTTAATTTATTTATAATAATTATAATTTTTATAATAAATATAATTCTCGAGCAAGCTTTCCAGACAAGACTATTTTCGAAAGACTGATAGAATTAAGAAACCAATTATACCATTAAATTTTTTTATGTATTATAGGGTAAAACCCCCAATTATTGGCACTTTAAGAAATTTTCCACATATATTTCATTATAACTTATTAAATATTTCATGTTCTCAAGAATAAAATATTTTACATCATTTAGTAGTTATTCTATTTTATATATTATATAAAATTTAAACTGAGATCTTTATAATATTAAAGAATTTTTTTAATTAATTACAAGAATACACAATTTCGTATTATTGGCACCTTTTTGCTAATAATTGGCATCCAGATTTTCCTATTATTGGCACCTAATTTTTGCTTTGAAGCAACGGAAAAAAATTACTGAGTACCTACTTTTTGTTGAATAATAAACATTTTAGTATCAAAATAAAATATTTAAATTGGAATATTGCAGTTTTATACATATTAACTAAAGGCTGTAAACAAAAACTCAAATTTATTTTAGAATTACAAAATTTTAAATATCTATATTAAAATTAAAATATTAGTTACCTAATACTAATTTGTATCCATAAAATAATGCCTAGTTACCTAGGTACACTTATCTAAAAGAATTATTAGGTTTCAAGACTAATTTTGATGCGCAAGTTTTGCATACAATAAACCTGTGCCAATAATAGGAATTTAATATAATTTGGACGCCTATTATGGGCACCGTGATAAAAAATAAAATTCTAAAGAAAAATTAAGTTTATAGACAAAATTAAGTGTAAAATGTATATACGCACATATTTATTGAGGAAAAACTGTAAGTTTTTCATTAATCGCTGTTTAGAACTCATTTATTTGAAATAGGTTTTTGGCAAAAACTGTATCTTTTGTATAATAGCCCACCCGCTTTAAAATATGGATTTGGTTTTATCTTATATAAGATGTGGCAATACGTATGTATATTTAACCGTACAAGTAATAAATCTATTCAATTTAATTTAATTTATTCTATTAATTTAGCATTTTAACTGGTTGCCAATAATTGGAATAGGATTTTTACTAAAGAAGCTAATTATTGGCACCTGTGCCAATAATTAGAATTTAGTTTAATTTTGTATACCAATTGTTGGCACCGTCGAAATTAAATAAAAATGTAAAGAAAAATAAAGTTTTTAAGGCTAATTAATAAGTAGAATGCATATACTTACTAAAATTATCGAGAAAATATAGTAAGTCCATCAATAAACGTCTTTTACTAACCTTCTATTTAAAGCACTTCCTTAGCACAAACCTTAAAAATTCACACTTTCGTAGTTCACACGAAACTGCTAAGACTCTAGTGTCCAGGGAGGAAAAAATATGTTAATCGCATTTAAAGTATAATATTTAGAAATATTGCCACTTCGTAAAAAATATAGTTAGATTAAGGTACCAATGGAGATTTTTTTTATATAAAAGAAAATATCACTCCAGTGACAATAATTAGCGGAGTGACAACGATTGGGGGTTTTACCCTACATATTTATAGTTTTTTTTACTAATTTATAGGTCAATAGCTGTCAATAATTAAGTGGATATCATATATATTATTTTTGAATTTAAAAGGCTGAATCCAATAAAGTACATATTATTATTAATAATAAATTTTTTTAGCTTACGTGTTTATAATTTTGTTTTTAGCTCAACATACTTAATAAATATTATATTTTTAATTATACATAATTCATGACAACTACAATAACTGAATACAATACGATACATTGTAATGAAGTGTCCATAGAACCTAACAATTCTCACTGGCTGAAAAGTATACTTCCCAGCCCCCACGAAAGGGTTAACGATAAGTAAATGTTTATTATTTTTTTTGTATTTTTTTATGTAAAACATTTTGTCAAAATATTGTTTTTAGGGATCCCCATTGAGGTGGGTATCGTATGAGGTTTTTAATTGTATTTATCTGTATAATAAAAAATTTACTAAAAATAGTGTCAGTTTTTGTCTCCCTCTATCACATAAACTTTGAGAGGTACAATTCTGAAAAACAAATATGGATAATAAATAATAAACTATAAAGTAAAAACAAAAATAAAGTGTACCAGGAGATGCAAAAACCATTTTCATCGATAACACTGGTCGACAAATCTGAAGATTTCTCTAACTGAGATTCCGGACATAGTTTTATACTAATTTTGGGTTGCTGAATCCAAATCCCTCAGATTTTTTTATATCATAAAAAAATTAAAATTAGGAAAAACGATTTTGTGTAATTACAAGAAAATGCTTTGACTTATCACATTAAAATTAAGTACGGTTAATAGTGGTAATATAAGTTATTTATTCCCCTAATTACCCAAAAATATAATTGTGTGTATGTCAGAGGCGTGCGTTCTAAAGTGTTTCTGTAGTATATTTCTCCAACAAAATTTATGTTTAAGAATTTTATTTTTTTTATTTTTCGATAAAAAATTATTATTTATTGATTAATTTTACGTAAAAAACATATTGGACCTTTTGATCAAAGATCAATAGTTTTTGAGAAAAATAGGTTTAAACATATCTCTGCAAGTTCCACTAAGAAAAAAACTGCTGCCAACAAGATAATACTTTCTCCTACAGGTCTAGGTTTATTAAAATAAAAATAAATAAATTAAAAAAAAAATTAAATTTTTTATTTTCCAGAAAAGTCACTTTTTTCGTTTTAACGAAAAATAAATTGAAAAAAAAAATAAAAAAAGTTTTAACCCCATTTTACCCCCTTACCCCACCCCGATTTTTATCAAAAAAAAATATCCTGGCCACACAAAAATAGGTCAATTAGTTTTTTCCCATGTATTTTGAGGCGCTGAATCCGAATTTGAGGTCAAAATAGCACATCACCTGGAAAACTAATTGGATAAGGTGCTATTTTGACTTCAAATTCGGATTCAGCGACTCAAAATACATAGGAAAAAAAACTATTGACCTTTTTTTGTGTGGCTAGGATTTTTTTTTTTTTTTGATAAAAATCGGGGTCGGGTAAAGGGGTAAAATGAGGTTTCAGTTTATTTTTCACTAAAACGAAAAAAGAGACTTTTTTCGGAATTTTTTTTTTTATTTATTTATTTATTTTTATTTTTATTTTAATAAACCTAGACCTATAGAAGAAAGTATTATCTTTTTGGTAGAACTTTTTTTCTTAGTGGAACTTGCAGAGATATGTTTAAACCTATTTTTCTCGAAAACTATTGACCTTTGATCAAAAGGTCCAATATGTTTTTTACGTAAATTAATCAATAAATAATAATTTTTTTTTTAAAATTGTAAAATTCTTAAACATAAATTTTGTTGGAGAAATATATTACAGAAACACTTTAGAACGCACGCCTCTGACATACACACAATTGTATTTTTGGGTAAGTAGGGGAATAAATAACTTATATTACCACTATTAACCGTACTAAATTTTAATGTGATAAGTCAAAGCATTTTTTTTAATTACACAAAATCAATTTTCCTAATTTTAACTTTTTTTATGATATCAAAAAAATTGAGGGTGATGGAGACAAACGGCCTTCGGATTTGGATTCAGCGACCCAAAATTAGTATAAACCTATTTTTGGAATCTCAGTTAGAGAAATCTTCAGATTTGTCGACCAGTGTAATTTGTTTACTGATTATAATATCATAATTTTATAAAAAAAAAACAGAGAAAGCTTAAATAATTCTTTATCAAAATGTCCTTTGTCGTGGCAGATCCAGGAATCTGACCGTGGTTTTGTCTTGGTGATAAGTTTAACTCATAATATGAGATCCTTATCCCTAGTAACAGTTTTTGTCAAGTCTTGAGCAAGTCTGGCTCAAGATTTTTGATCAAGTAACTGCATACAGATTTTGATAATTCTGGCGAAAGATACCGTCGACAGATTCTTGCTTAATAATATCATAATATTATAATACGATTAAATCTTATAAAAAAAAACAAAGAAAGCTTAAATAATTCTGTATCAAAATGTCCTTTGTCGTGGCAGATCCAGGAATCTAACCGTGGTTTTGTCTTGGTGATAATTTTAACTCATAATATGAGATCCTTATCCCTAGTAACAGTTTTTGTCAAGTCTTGAGCAAGTCTGGCTCTTGATCAAGTAACTGCATACAGATTTTGACAATTCTGGCGAAAGATACCGTCGAAAGATTCTTGCTTAAGAATTATCAAAGAATTGCTACAGATACTTCGTCAAGAATCTTGGACAAGTCTTGAGCAAGAGTGTAGCGAGAAAAATTGAAAAGAAATCGAAAACCGATCTCTATCATGATCAAATCGTACTTGTTAGGAGATTCTTGACCAAGAACCTTGTCAAATTGCTTGCTACAGACTTGACGAACAGACTTGACAAAGTATTGCTAAACGCTGTGCTTCCAGAATCTTGCTAAAGTCTTGCCCGAGTCTGGATACAGAATCTTGATTAATTCTCTTGCTCAAAAATTGTCCAATTCTTTACAAAGAACTTTGTCAAATAGTCTAGTCAAAAAACTTTTCCAAGTTAAATGTTACTAGGGATGGGTATATATCATATTATTATGGGGTTCGAGCGGTGTACAAATCACGTAAGGCATTTTTTTTATAGATTTTTGATCTTCGAACCCCCAAAAAAACTAGCTACTTTAGTAGCAAATTTATCGCTGTAAATAAAATGTAACTAGATCGCAACTGCAATCGATAGTTTCTTATTCAAGTTTATGTTTCTATTACCTTTAGGTAATTTAAAAATGTTTTAAAAATAAAACGCCAAACGCAAAAAAATAGAAAATATAAAATCCCAATTAATGGTGAAATAATAAACATTTTATTTCCTCGTTTTTTTTTTAATACACTACTTGTCTTTTTTTTTTGTTTCCCGAGCAATTTATTATCCTTGAATTTAAGTGGATTAAATACTGTAATTTTCAGAATATAATTCAAAGGCTTAATTATTTTCATCCTTTGAAATGTATGTAATTAACTAATAGAACGAAAACGCACTAATTTTCCTATTGAAAATGCCCAGATAATGTTTAGGCCAATCGAAACTGGTATTTGACAAGTTTTAACACAAAAACTATGATCTTCAGTTTGGTATAAGGTATTACCATCTATTTTGTCCAAATCGTTCATACCGTGTATTGTAGTCGGCATAGGCGCCGACTCCTGGGGGCCGAGGGCCATGCCCCCCCTGGACTCATTACAGGGGAGAGGGGCGATTCCCCCCTGGAAAATTGTCTACATTGTCCGAATTCATAAAAATTTTCGCCTGTGGCAATTAAATTTTCTAATATTTTTGTAAAAAGTTCCAAATTATAAAACTTGGTACTTAAACCTTCATATCGGTCATGAACAGCAATACCTCCTAACTGACATTTTTGACCAATACCTCCTAACTTCATGTAGTACACAATATAAGATATAGTTTAAATAAGACTAAAACATTTAGGGACCTTACACAACTTTATATTGCTATAAATATTAAAAATAGAGTAAACCGCAACTCTAAGAACTGTTTTTCGTCGCTCCTGAAAAATTTTACATTTCACACTTAGAAGGTATTGCAAGTTCACGGTCGATATTTAAAAAAAATTGCCCCGGCGCTAGGGATTTCTTGCAATTTTGTGAAATTTCAAATGTTTTAAAACTAAAATATACCCTAAAATTTGTACAATTTCTCAAACATGTTTTAATTTAAGATTGTAAAGCTTTTAAATGTACATCGCAAAAATTTTCGTCTGTGGCTCTAGCTTGTTTCCATATTTAAATATTTTATTTTTTTAAATTAGAACTTATTGCTATGGTCGACAGTCATATCTGGTCAATTTTTTGAATTTTGGCGGGGACTCTGGATTCTTAAATTAAGTTTTGTCTGTATTGAGTACGCTGTAAAAAATCTTTAAAAAGCCCTATGATACCGGAATAATCATGATTGAAGTTTCTGTTAATTTATTTTTTTTATTTATCCAGAGGAGTACCTAGTCGGACATTTTTGCCACAAACTTTTTTATTTATATATTTTTTGTTTTTTCTTTTTTGTAAAAAATATAGATTCGTTCGGTATATAAAATACATAATACATAAAAACTGTCATATAGTGCAGCATTAAAATTTTATTGGTGCTTTTTTCCCCATTCAATATGTCCATCTTCGAAGAGCCGCAGCTCCGTTAGGGCTAAGTTCCGGACCAACCTTTGTAGGAACATTTTTTCATATTTTTTAACGAAGAATCACTTCTTAAATTTCTCGAAATTATTTCTAAATAACCCTTTATAAGTATAGGGTATACCCTGTACAATAGAGTGGGTCGAAAAACAAAAAAGTTTTTGGATTAAGATCTAATAGCAAAAAAAAGTTGTAGCACATAAAAAACCATGTTTAAAAAAAAATTGGTCCAAATTCATTGAATAACTTAGGAGCGCAAAGAACACAAAACTTTTATTTTTTTTTAAAACGTGCAACATTAAGAACAGGATAACTTGAGAATGGTTTAAGATAAAGACTTAAAAATTGAGACACAGATTTTTAAACTCAAAATTTAATTTTGATTTTTTTTTTTTTAAATTGATGTCCCACAAGTGGGAGAAAAGGGGCAAAATTTATTTTTTTGCAATAATGTTCTTAGTTTTAAAGTTAGGTATGTAAAATTATATATCAATAAAAAGGTCTTGAAGAGACCTACAAAAAAGTTTATATCAATTTTTGGTGTAAATATTACCGTTTTCGAGATATTTGAGAAAATAAATGAATAAAACATAGGGAAAAAAATAAAATTTTATTTTATTGTTTACGTACCAAATTTTAATTAATAATAATAATTGAAAATAATTGACCGATAGATGGCGTAAGGGTTCAATAGTCTTCCAAAAAAAAAAATAATGTATACTATGATAATCATTTTTAAAATATAAAAAAATTTGGGAAAAAGAAAGCCAAATCTAGTATTTAAAACAAGACTATACATATTTACTTATATCCTATTAGGGTTTATTAATTCTTAGAATTGCTAACACTTATTTCGCAGAAAATTAAAAAAAAATTTAATGAAAATTTTTAAAACGAGAGTCAATAAAAAGAACTTTTATTATCTATTTCTTAGAATTATTTAAACTTGCTTCATTTTTGCAATTAACTCGTGAACATTGAGAGTTAAGACATTATAAAATTGTTTTTCGTTCTTGCAAGACCTGTCGGAAAGCATTCGTGTAAAATTTATCTGTTAAATTAATATTAGTTTTTTAATTATTTTGAAAAGTTTTGTCATGGGAAAAACTAGTAAAAGTGTGTGTCCTATTTTTGGTGTTTCCAAGGACTTAATTTCATACAGACTCCCGACTTACGAAGACGTAATAAGATGTTGGTTGGAAGAAAAAGGTAAAACGAAAATACATTTAAAAAAACATAATAATTCTACAATACATAAAATAGTGGCGGAAAAAGTTTGTAAAGCTTATGAGAGAGCTAATGTTCCTCTAGTGTCACAAGTAAGAGTTGAACAAATGGTGGAAGCTTGGTAAATATAAAAGTATAATGAAAAGTTATAACAGAGATAAAAATAAGGCTTTTTGGATTGAAAGGCAAAAAAAATTAAAGATACAGCGAAGAATAGTCTTTTTGACATTACAGCTTGTAAATGTGAAATGCTATTTAACTGTACCTACATTTTATTATGAGATATTATATGCCAATGTGGTTTCAAATTAAAACAAATCCTTTAATAAAAGACGGGTCAAAGCACATATTTAATTTAATTAAATCAACAAGATACATGACGGAGGATTTAGACGAAAGAGTAGAAAAAAGGGATATTGCATATAAGAAAATTTTAGAAGCAAGGCAAAAAGAATGCAAATCAGTGCGTATATTTATATGTCCTCAATTAAATTTTAAAGCAACTGATTATACAGATTTAATTGACTTTACATCCCACTTTTGTTCACCTCCAATTTTAAATAGTGTATCTACAAAAGAAATTGAAAATCTTTTGCTAACAAAGTCTATCCCAAAATGGGATTTTTTAAAAATTCCTTGTCACACACAGGCGGTAGAACGTTGTGTGAAATTGGTCACGACAGTATCCAAGCAAGTTTGTGGTTACCAGAAAAGAGATGGTGTTATTAGAACCACGTTATTATCACGTTCTACCCTAAAAAAATTTGACACAAAATCTAAATTTTAAATTTTGTTTAGGAAATATATAAATTTGAAATATTTCATACAGTAAGCTATTTTTTTATATAAACAAAATTGTTATATAAAAGAGTTCAACGGCAGCCATATTTAAAAGTTTACAAAAGTTTTACAAGATGAGACTGCTGGCAGGCGTACTCCGTGTACGAAGAAATCTATTATAATAAAATGTAGGTATATATTAAGCACTATTGAGGCGATTGAAAGAATTCTATAGTGCACGAAGTCTGCCTGCCAGTAGTGTCATCTCATAAAAATTTTGTTAGCTTTTATATATGACTGTTGTTGAACTCGAAAGTTGTCTTTTTTTCTGTTATATTTAAGCACGTAACCAATAAAGTAACATTTTATTTTTTTCCTATATTTATTTATTTATTTTATTAAATATCTCGAAAACGGTAACATTTACACAAAAAATGAATATAAACGTTTTTGTAGGTCTTTAAAAGACCTTTTTATTGATATGCAACTTTATATACCTAACTTTAAAACTAAAAACGTAATTGCAAAAAAAAAAAAAATTTGCCCCTTTTGTCCCACTTGTGGTACATCAATTTTTTTTTTTTTTTAAATCGATATCAAATTTTGAGTTTAAAAACCTATTTTTAAATTTTTAAGTCTTTATCTTAAACCGTTTTCAAGTTAACGTGTTGAAAAGTTGCACGTTTTTTAAAAAAAGATAAAAGCTTTTTGTTCTTTGCGCTCCTAAGTTATTAAATGAATTTGCACCAATTTTTTTTTAAACGTGTTTTTTTGATGTGTTACAAGTTTTTTTTGCTATTAGATCTTAATCCGAAAACTTTTTTGTTTTTCGACCCACTCTACTGTACAAAAAATAATAAAATAAAACTGCTTCTAACATGGTTATTTTTTAAATTTACCCCTCCTCTCAGGAGGACTGATTTTGTAGATCTGCCCCTCCCATATACAAAAACCCAAATATCTTATATATATATATATATATATATATATATATATATATATATATATATATATAAAATCTTTTATTTTTGGAATATGATTCCTCAGGTCAAAATACATATAAAGTTACTCTTATTGTAATACTGTAGGATTAACCGTTTTCGAGAAAATTACTTTGAAGGTGAAATTTCACTGTTCGATGACGAAAAATTAAATACTAAAATATTAAAAATCAAAATTTCAATGATGCAGCGTGAATGTACATTAAAATCTAAGAAAAAAGCCTTATACAGGTACTTCCAAAAATCAATCAATCAAGGGAGCTATGTTCTGCTAAAAATGCACCAATGTTAAAGGGCCACAGTAGCTTTAAAAGCGATTTTTCGACCTACATGTATAGAAATCTTTTTCTTACTTTTTGATATAGAATAAGCCTGCGTCATTAAAATTTTGGTTTTAAACATTTTAGTATTTAATTTTTCGTCCTCATAACGTGATATTTCACCTTCAAATTATTTTTTTCTCGAAAACGGTTAATCCTACAGTATTATAACATGAGTACCTTTTTTATGTATTTTGACCTGAGAAATCATATTCCAAACATAAAATTACAAAAAAGTTACACAGAAAAAAGTTTGGGAAAAAAACTGATAAGGCCGCCCATTTCGCACCAGGGGTGTGTTAAAATAAGTACATGAAAATAACATACGAAGATGGGTCTTGTTAAGATTAGTTCAAGTGCAAAACCTCGTTGTTATATCTTAAAGGGTTTCTGAGTTATTAAATAAAAACCTAATTTTTTAGCCACATTCAAAGGGGCGTAGCTCCCTTACGACGCATTTTTACACATATGTTTATAGGAACTTTTTGTCATATTTTATGATGTAGAATAACCCCTTAAAATTTCGGATCCTATTTCAAATACACCGTGTATATAGAACCATGTTTATTGAATACAAATTGTTACAATAACAATAACAGAATAATTTCAAATTCAATAAATAAAGTAGATTAGGGTTTTATAAAAAATCTTTCAGTATTTAATACTACAACTAATTCTCAGTGTAATGTCATACAAAATTTCCATATTATAATAGGTAGTAGGCTACTATAGGGAATAATTAACATGGGCGTAACACTTCAAAATGACCCCCCTCCCCTAGGAGCGTTACGTAATACTTGAACGTGCCCTTACGGGAGGATTGGTGTAGTGGTCTACCTTGTACAGACGCGACATAACAAGTCTACTAGCCAACTAGAATGAGTTCGATTCTCACTGGCGCCGATTTGCCTTTTTCAGTTAATTAAACATTTAAATTTGGCGAAGGCGTAAGTGAAGCGGACACTCTCTATAAAAACTGGTTCGAAAGTCAGTATAAGCCGGTAGTTTCCTCTACTACTAGCCCACACAAGCCCTGGACTTAGGGGATGCTTAATTAAGTAGAATAGTACGGGCTTAAACAAACATGTAATGTAAACAAACATGTAATGTAATGTAATCCTAATATGTGCCTCATATCTATCCAATATTCTTTATTTTTAAACGAATAGAGTCTGAATTTACCGTATATGGTATGTATGCGAAGTTGGATAAAATAGATAAATTAAATATTTTTTTAACATCTTCACATTGCATTGAAATATAAATTTTCTGTTTTTATTATCACATTGATAATCTCGCAATAGTTTTGGTTAATCTCAAATCTTCGATGCTTAGTTATTGCCACGGCGAAGGCTGAGGACAGTTTTAAGGGTAGAAACTAAGGTTATTAAGCAATAGAGAAAATTGTAACTGATGGTTTCTAAAATAAATATTTTTTTGTGATAATTATTTTTTGGCTTACTCAACAAATAAAAAACAATTTTCATTTTGCAAAAAATCTATCTTTTATGCCCGAATTACATCAATTGGCCTAGAACCCCATATCAAGCTTAAAGTTTAGTCTAGGCACATACTAATCCAGATCTAGATATAGATTTTCGGTTAAACTAGGTTAATACTGAATTAGCATTTAGTATTATCTTTATGTAAAATAACTATCTACCGGGTGTTTCAGGAAGGTGGTTCACCCCCCTTAGCATTTTAATTTTTTTAGATATAATCCTAAAAATTTCCGGAACTAGATTATACATATAGATTATATATATAATTTATGATTTTTTGACATTGTTAAAAAAAATTTGTCACTTCCGGTTTCGCCGAAAATTAATCGAACTTTCTGTTTTTTAAATGGAACACCCCGTATATATTTACATCTTTTGACTTTTTGACGGGTCATATCATATTTTATTTAAATTTTTATTTTAATGCCAAGTTTTTCCAAATAAACCATTCATGTGTGGTATCAAAATGTTCGCAAAAAAATTCTCTCATTTTAACCTAATGAGCCACCCTCTTTTCGTATGAAAAAAAACTATTTATGGACCAAAGTATGATTTTGGACTTTTAAGAGCCCACCAAATTTAGAGTTTTGGGAAAAAATCAAAATATCAGTATTTTTCTTAAGATACTAGATCAAAAATTAAGCGAATAAGCTAATTCAAGGCACTCTAGATTTAAATAAAAAATGACCAGACCTGTCAAAAATTGACAAGTGAAAAATGCTTGTTCTCAGAATTGACTTTTGAAACGAAATATGTAAAAATATACAGGGTGTTTAATTTAAAAATCAAAAGTTGGATTAATTTCCGGCGAAACCGTCAAAAAAATTCCAACTATGTCAAAAAAATTTAAATCATATATACATGATATAGATCCTGGGAATTTCACGAACCTACCTAAAAAAATAATAATAAGTTAAGGGGGGTGAACCACTTCCTGAAACACCGGGTATAGTGGGAATACTGTACAAAAAATTAAATATTTAAAAATTGTATAAGATTAAACATTTTTCAAACTCATTCTTTGTTTTGTAAATAAACTAAAAATATTTGATACGATTCCCGGAAAGTTTAACATCACAAACTCTAAAACGGACGAATTTGAATTAATCCCCAAACAAAACAATATGATATATGATAAAATAAGTAAGTAACTTAATTCATAACTAATAAAGGTACATGTTGCACTAACTGTACATTCTAAACTATGTGGATTTTGATTTCACAATGTAAGTGAACTTTATTTTAATTGTACTGTAAATGAGATTTTTTGAGGTTGACGTTATTCTCGCCGGGGATCGATATGTATAAGAATTTTTTTAATTTCAATTAAAATAAATATGGAGATTTAAAAACACATAGAAAAAGAATAATAAAATTAATCATCCATACTGATATTCTTATTTACCCGATTCATTGTCCAAACCAAACCAATCCAATTTTACTCTATAATTATAAAAGATAAAAAAAAATTCTATTTACTACCTTTACACACAGCACGAAAACAACATCAATACACTGAACACGGCTTTCCTAGACCACCCCCGCAGTACAAAACAAATATTTTCAAAAAGGCTAATACTAAAAAAATACACGCTTAAGGCAACCACTAATATAATATATATTAATATAATATATATTAATATAATATAATATATTATGGCCTAAACATTTTGAAAAAATGGTGACAACTGAATTTGGGCCAGACTGTACGTGGGCATATTATTAATGAAGATAATTAATAGCATATTAAGATGTAGGTAAAAAGCACATTTTAAAAAAGTACATAGTAAAATTTTCTCTTGGTAGATTGAAATTAACATAAAATTAATAATTTATAATTAATTATTATGGCAATTAATTATAATTAATAAAGTAAAAACGGATAAAACATTAGGCTATTTTATTCATAAATAACAAATAAAGTTTAATAAATAATACACCCATTAGGTTTATTTTAATATTTAACAAAACCAATTAAATTTACTCAATAATCGATTGATATTATGCCTATAAACTACCGTGCTAAGCTGGAACATCGGTCACACCCATTTTTAAATAATTATTTCAAAAAATATTTTACAAAATATTTTCTTCATAGCATCTTTTTAACCGACTTCCAAAAAGGAGGAGGTTGTCAATTGACGTGTGACTTTGTTTTTTTTTATGTTTGTTTCCGTATAACTTTGGAACGGCTGAAAAAAAATACTAAAAAGAAGTATGACAGCAGTTTTTTTAATAGTGTAAATATACGTGTATTTCTTCTTCTGCTTCTACTAAGAAATCAGCTGCATGCAATGATGTCAATAGCAATTTTTATTAGTTGTTGCAATAGGCAACGTCGATTGTCAATAAATGACGATTCTTATACATAACCTCAAATAATATACCTTATCATGTAATGAGCAACTCTCCGTCAACATACTATGTACGTCTAAGACAGGACAGCCTTACTTCTTCTTTGCGCAAAAATTAGTGTCAAGCATGGCATAACCCAATATTAAGAGTACAATTTAAATTGCTAAAATATCGAAAATATGTAGGGTTCGTTGCTAATTTCTTGTCCCACTTCTTGAGCTAAGTATACTCAGCTTTACCTATAGGTATAGAATTTATCATAACTCAGTGTTCTACCCCTTACCTACAAAGGGTGTAACTGAGAATTCATAACAGACAAAGAAAAGAAAGAAAAAGTATTTAGAGTTTCTTTAGATTAAAACAAAAATTTATTAAATTAGGTTTCCTTTTAAATATTACTTAAGAACTTGAAGTTTAGCGATTGGTTTTAAATTGACCTTGAACTACGATATAACTCTTAGTTGTCGACTAAGTATTTATTTTTTTTACAACCATATTTGGGCTGTGTTATGAAATAACCCACATTGTGAGATTACAGTAAATTGTTGTACTTTTTCCCTAATAACTTTTCAACGTTTGGACTAAAACACTTAAAATTAAACATTTGTTTTACTTGTTCATGTATCAGAACATGCACAAAATATGTAATAGTTAATTCAATTCCTTTAGAAAATATTGGGTACCTACAATGTTCTGTAATTTACTGTAATTTCACAATGTGGCTTAGACGGTTATTGCATAACACCGCCCATTTGTAAATGCCTGTTTTTGAACTTCTTTTTGGTTTGTAAAGAATCACACTTGCGTAATTTTGAGAAAGTCACGATTATGGGATTTTGTTGATTCCTGAAATTTATGTTGGTACTTAACACGTTCGCTGCCTTATATATATATTGTACGAAGGATTTTAAAAATATTTAAGAAGATTTTTAAATTCTTTAAGAACGCATTCTTTAAGGAAAATGTAACAATGGTAGTTTCATAGAAAAATGTAGCCGCACTCTGAGTAGAGACGGTCCGGAACATACATGCCCTGAAACGCAGCGAACGTGTTAAAGTACATTGTTTTCTATATTTTAGCGTTTAACTCAAAATTATGCAATTGTCAGTTTTTATTAATTTTTAATTTTTTTTGTTGTTTTGTATTTTTTTATAGATATTTTTATACTCACAAAATGCTAGTGTTTGAAAGTAACTTCAGAGTAGTTGAATTTCATTAATTTGACATTCAAAACAAAACTGTAAAAGCTTAAAAGAAAGTGTTAATTTGCTTTTACAAAAGTTGCGATATCTATAACACTTTTTTTATTTTGCAACTCTTATAAGCTCATAATCACACGCATTTTGCTTGTTCCTATAGGCCTATAAGAGGTCTCTACTTTTTTTTCTTTTGGGTTGGCAACAGACAAAAGCCTATCGCTTGACGTTTTCCTTGCAAATGTCAAAGTCGCTTTAAAGTTTAATTTTCTACAAAATTTTTTGTTTTGGTTATTTTTTACCGTGTTAAAATTGTGGCTTGGTTACTTGCAGTGCAAAAGAGAAGACATGACTACAAAATATATCAAAATATAATTTGTTCTTAGAATTTTAAACATGGAGAAAACTGTAATGTCAACCCGAAACAAAAATCCCTAAATCAGTCATCAATTTAAGCCGTTTTTGAAAAAAAATATTTTTTCACTAAAAATTGGGGAAATAAAAAAATAAACTCATATTTTATGGTAAAATATATTTTATTAATTAGAGATTTTATTTTGAAAACATATTATGATATTGTTTAAGGCCATATAGTAACTATTTAGGTAACCATTTTGCTGAAAAAATCAATGATGTAGATAAATAAAAAAATCAATCTTTAAACATTTATTTACTTATTTTAATAACACAGGCCAACAGTGGTTTTCCACTTTGAAAACTAGTTACTGATTTTTGTAGCTGTAGCAGTACTGATTATAATATGATAATTATCAGAAAAATATAAAAAAATCCATCAAATCAGCTTTCCAAGAAATATAATTTTAAAGTTTCTTGAGTTATGGTATACTATGCATGGTTTCCGGGAACATAACTTTAGTCCAACTTTCCAATAACCCACTTTTTATTTCATACCTTATTTACTTACGTCGTAAGGATCATTTTAAGCCAAAACTTAAAATAATATACAGGGCTATTTTTTTATTGACGAAAAACCTCAAAGTTTAGATATTATAGGTATAGATATTGGACATAACGTAATATTATGCAATTTTCTCGAAAACGTTGGCCCTACAGTGTTACATAAAGAGTACCTTTTTATGTATTTTTAATTAAGGATTAATATTTTATTGAAAAAATGTCAAAAAGATTTTGGATAAAAAAGTTTGGAGCACAAAAGCTACATCTCCCCCCCCCACATTTCGCACGTCCCTGATTAAAATTACCAAATAAAAATTACATGAAATGATAGCCTTTACCAGTGTTAAGGCATGTGCAAAAATTCGTTACTGTGGTTTATAGGGTTCCAGAAATATTAAATAAAAACTACTTTTTAGATGTACCTACCTGTTAGTCTATTTGGGCTTATTTTCAGACCAAATATAGGATTTTTTTTTCATATTTTTTAACGTAGAATCACCTCTTAAATTTCTCGAACTTATTTCTGAATAACCCTGTATAGTACATTGAGTTGTAAAGCATTTACGCACTTAGGAAAAGTTACGAACTCACCTCTGCGCGCCATCATGCTTAATTTTTCCATGCGAGCGTAACTGCTAAAGGCTCGCGTGACAAGCATAATACATAAGAATGCGATGCCGTGATTGGCTCGATGTGCCTTCGTGTATCTTGTAAACCAATCACGGTATCGTATTTTTATGTATTATGTTTGTAATGCGAGTCTCTGGATGTGTCTAAATTTACAACTCTTTTATGTAATATACTATTATGCATAGGCCCAATAATTTCGCCTTCGCATAAACAGTATACAGCGGATAAAGTGACATGTTTACAATATTTTAATTTTTAATTTATCACTTTATCAACTTATGTACCGAATCATTTATGCGGGTGTGAAAACATCGGCCTTAACCAAATATTTTTTCCGTAACTAGAAATTATTTAACCATTACGTAATTTTGTATTATTTAAATACAATAATATTTAATTGCAAGGCAGTTTTACAAGTTTAGGTAATTGTTGGTCAATAATTCGTATGAGAATAACGCTAGACATTACAAGACATTATGTTGATATACCTTGATAATTATTTATTATAAAACATAAATAGTTTTGTTCAAGAATTGTAAATATATAAATATAGGTAATAATCAAGTTAACAGTGCAAAAACAAGCAATTTGTTTTATAAATTAAGGTCACTTTTCGATTAAAATAGTAATAAAACGTTTACTTCACTAGTAATCATATGAATAGTATAATAATAATGCATTTATTCCGGGACTTAAGCCTGATGACATAAACAATAATAAAATAATATTATAATACGTATACACAAAAATATATACATAAAAAGGTGTGAAAGTGCAGTAAACTCAGATGAAAAATCAACATAATTTTAAGTGAAATATACTAAGGCCAATTTTTTGATATGTCGGAGAAGCTTAAATCCGGATTAGGATGCGCCTAAAAATAAAAAGTTATGGTTATACATAATATTTACCACAATCAATAGCGTAGTTAGTAAAACCGGGATACTAGTATTTTAAGGCTTTTTTGCCTCTAAGACGTCTTCAGTTTGAATTCCATCCCCTCCCACTTTTTTTTAAATTATTTTATTTGTTCTGAATTTTAAATAATTTTAACCTGGCTTTAAGTGTTTGGCAAATGCAATATTCTAGCCACTGTAAAGAGTGCGTTTTGGAATGTATTTTATAAGTTAAGATTGTATATACAGGGTTATTCAGAAACAAGTTCCAGAAATTTAACAGGTGATTCTACGTTAAAAAAAGAAAAAAAAGTTGCTATAAATGTTGGGACGGAAATGAGCCCTAAGGGAGCTGCGGCCCTTCGAAGACGGACATATATTTATTGAATGAGGAACAAAAAAAGCACCAATAAAATTTTAATGCTACAGGGAGATTCTTCATTTAAAACTAAGCAAAAAAGTATTCTTCACCAACACCTACATTTAATAATATAGGAATAATAGCCTTTTAAAAAGTAAAATTTTGGCACAAAATTTTACTTCCTCTTAATTGCATTTTTTTTAATGGTTGCTCCTACAGTGTTACACTATATGATACTTTTGATGTATTTTTAATGAAGGAATCTTATTTTTTACAAAAAATCCAAAAAAATATACATAAAAAAGTTTGGGACAAAAATGTGTTAAGCCTCACATATTTTGTCCGTCTAGGCACGCCTCTGGATAAATTAAAAAAAAAATTAATATAAATTTATTACCCTTATTAATACTAGTACACATTCAAAAGCTCTTCTCTCTAGCTTAAAGGGTACAAAAGTTATTAATTAAAAAATCTTATTTTTAAGTTTAAAGAGCTGCAGCTCCCTTAGGACTTATTTCCGGACCAACCTTTATAGGAACTTTTTTTCATGTTCACCTCTTAAATTTCTCGAACCTATTTCTATATAGATGAAAAATAAATTCATATCAAGAATAATATAAATTATACCCCTCTAATAATGCTAAACAAGTATTTGGTTTTTTAGCTTTAAATTAAAATGTAAACAAGCTGTGAGGATATGTAATACTACGCATTCCATTATACAGGGTGTTTCAAAAACATGTATCATCGCTCGAGGAGACTCCTCACTTAAAAATAAGACTTTTTTCATATCAACGTAGGTCCGATTCTGCTTTGTTTCGTAGCTACAGGGTGTTAAAGATTTATTTTTATTTTTATTATTCTAAATAATTTTTTAAACATAAGGTCATCGATGGATAAATCCTTTAGATTTGTATTTATGGGGGAATGTAAAGGAGCTTGTTTATGAGACACCACCACAAACATTGGAAGAACTTTTACAAAGCAGAACACTAGAGTTCGGAAAGATCCTCGCATTTGTGCCAGAGTAAGAAGATCTTTGCTCCGACGATTGAGGGCTTGTAATGAAGCTGCAGGTGGCCATTTTGAACATTTCTTGTGATTCCATTCAGTTACTTTTAACTAGTAAATAGTCATTTTTTAAATCAGGAGAGTCTAAGGGGCAAAAAAAACTTTTTTCCTTTTTTTAACTGATCACGGAAAAAAAAAATTATAGCTAGGAGCGCTATAACACACATACCAAGCAAATTATAATCGCTTATTATATAAATACAAGGCTTTCTCTTACAATTATGGCAGTCAGTGTAAAAATTTATATGAAATACTTTAATTGTTTAGTGAATAATAAAATATAACAAATAGTATGGCATTTATAGCTTAAATAGATTTAATTATTGTCCGTGCTAATAATTTTTATAATATAATAAAATTTCTGTAAATTTATAATAGTGCCTGTAATAAATATAATCGTGTCTGTAATATATATAATCGTTTCCAATTTATTTTTAACATTATTAGTTATTGTGTCCCTTATAATCTATAGCTTAAATCACTATAATTTGCCACTGTTACCAAATATCTTATAATGTATAGCGCAGAGCCCACTAATTTCTTTCCGTGATTTCCTCTAAACGAAACTTGCACCGAATTGATCCTTATTATTAAATTAAATTTTCCCAAAAAAAATACTTAATTCGGAATTTTCTTTTAGCATTTTTCGATTTTTTTAAAAGTTTAACCCCCCATAATTTTTTTTGTAGGGGATTACTTTCAAAAACAATAGGAATCTTCACCTCGTAGAACTTTATTTTTACTGAAAATTTCAAGTCAATCGGATTATTCATTCTTGAGTTCTCGTGTTTACAAAAATCGTGATATCAGAGGGACATTCGAAAAAAAAAAGTTGATTATTTTTTTTCATGAAACAAATTTATATCCAAAAATTTTTTGTCTAGGACCATTTTTGATTTTTTTTTTAATTCGAAACTACAGTAGAGGAAATGCGCCTAATTTCGGATGGTTTCCAAATTTCGGATAGTAGTGTATTTAAGATACTGTCTGCAAAGGTAAACAGAAACCTACTTTTATGTGAAGCCAAAAGTCAAACTAAATCCGTCCTGTAATATGATAACGCTAGAGCTTCTCCCCTTTAAATGGCAGCACAAATCGTTTATATTGCAAATGGCAGTTTTGTGCTCAGTTGCATTATTATGCTTGTTTATTTTATAAATAATCATTATAAAAGTTCGTGATTCTGTCTTGGGTAAGTTATGATGTTAGTTAAGTTGATCCACTATTCATAATTAAGCAATTTGAAAACGTAAACATTCTACAAATTTCTAATCTAAAAAGCAGAAAGTTGCCTAATTTCGGATAGACCATTTTTATGCATTTGATTCCCAATTTCGGATATCCGTAAGGTAATTATTATTCAGGATAACCAACCATTAATTATTTTTTTTATAATGATACAACAAACTAAGATAAACAATTTTGAAAAAACGAAAATTACCTAAGATACTAAGATATTCGAAATTGGGAATCTAAAATTATAGTTCCTATAGTATTTCGTAGAAAATCGCTTAATGATTAAATTACGTCTTAAATGTGAAGGAATAACAAGAAACATAAGCAATGGGATCCAGATTTACTCTTGAAAAAATTTTTTCGGATATGTCCGAAATTAGGAGCCCTTTTTTAAATGCACAAAAATGTGCTGATTTTTTTTAACCGTGTTTTTTGGAAAAAATAAACTGTAATAAAATTGCTTTTATAATAAATCATGGTTCGCTATAATAAGTTGTATCTAGTTATATAAAAAAAATATCAAAAAGTAATACCGAGTATTAAATATTGAATACATTGTAAATGGTAACCGAAATTAGGCGACTTTCCTCTATATTATTCTAGCACAGGCGCTGTGAATAATATAATAACAGCTTCTTTTTATAAACTTTAATAAAAGCTTTGATAAAGGTATTACTGTAACTAAATAGATCATACGGCCGAAAGTTGTACGGCCGAAGAAATGCTTTTACCCCCTCTACTGTATTCTCCAGAGGTTCTCAATATTTGATTAAAACAATGAATTTCTTATGTACAATATATATTGTTACACCAGGCGAGCATTTATTATTTAATTAGCTAAAGCTAAATTATTTAGCCCAAATATAATCCTATTTGATTCTTAAAATATATCGCCTTCTAAATTCTGAAATATCGTATGTGAAAAATGCCTCCCATTAAAAAAATACACCAAACCAGCAAACTACCAAACCAAACCATTATTAACATAAACCAATGCCTCCCATTAAAAAAAAAACACCAAACCAGCAAACTACCAAACCAAACCATTGTTAACGTAAACCAATGCACCCGTTAACCCACTAACCAGAAATTCGTGAGTATTTTAACAATTTTTTGTTATAAAAATTTTAACAATTATTTTATTATATTTATTAATTTTCAGATAATAGTAATAAGAAACCAGTTATATATCTCAATGTATAAATACTTGCCTACGCTTTGAGAGCCACTGAAATCAGTGCTGCCACTACTACAAAACTCGCTTTCGGCCTTATGATCTTAGGCCGTAATACCCACCCCGACTAAATATATGATTCATATAGAAGTTATTTTTTCTACGACTGCTTTAGAATGTAAGAAAATACACACACTTTTCAAACACAGAATGAATCCCTTCTAACTCTAGATACGGTATGAATATTCCGTATCAAGTGTTAGAATGAGCACATGTAGTGCCATCTCTTGTTAAAGAAAACTGTAGCAAAATTAGCAAATATATATATATATATATATATATATATATATATATATATTACCATGAAACATTGAATAATTTAAGGCAATTTAAAGTTTTGCGTCAAATTTACATAAAGTTTATTAGTTTTTCTTAATATTTGACCAGTTTTTTATCAATTTAGTTCAAAAAATTAAAACTGCTCCATCTATTATTAAATATTTAAACCTGATATCTGTCACAACAATCTGACATAACCTTTAATTTTTGCATTATAATTTGTAAATATGTGCTAAAATTAAATAAAAATCTTTTTTAACTACTGATTTTATAAAATTATTAAATAACATTAATTGCTTTATTTAAAAATATATGTTTTTTTTGCATTTACAATGTCGAGTCACAAAAAACATTGTTTTTAACCTTGTCCGCAGTTTAAAGCCATACAGTGTTTCATATTTGCAGTCGAAGAAAAATTATAGTCTACAACACCTATGGAATAGTCATTCCGCGCTCGCGGGACCGTCATACTCGCCTGCCGGCTCGTAAACTTTCCGCTCGCGCGGAATATTGTCTATTCCATACTAGTTATAGAATATACTATTATTACATACCAATTCTGCACAAGGGTAGTTTGCAAAATAATTTCGATAAATAGGTACATTTAAGGAATCAAACTGAATAACTCATTCGTATAAAAACAAAACAAAACTTAATATATATTCCAAATTGAAAATCTGAGGTAAACTATTTTACCAACAAAACAGCCAGCTAACTGAATTACGTACGAGCGAGATAATTCACGTTCCACCGCGGTTTTCTAATTCATTGATCGCTTATTTTAAGCGATTATTCAATTTGAAACGTTTAATTTAATTAACAGTAATTTGTTTCCATTTAACCTTCCAGCAGGCGCGCGTATATTTCGTAGACGGTAACGTTCTATATTATCATTTATCTATTAAAATTTTAATTTAAAAATAATTAGGAACGCCCAATTTTAGCCATAACACTAGGCAACCAATCTCAACTTTTTTTTTGCCCCGATCGGAAAGTACATTTTTCTAATTCGAGGGCGTAGAAACCGAATCTGACCTTAGAAAAATTTCAACACCTAAAAGTTTTAAGATATAAGTCCAGGAAATAATGACGCTTTTTTTCAAAATCTTAAAAAAGAAGGATTTTGAAAATTTTAGGGTATATTCAAAAAAAATACGAGGAACTCAAAAATATATATATATATATATATGCCAAGGACCTACTGTCAGAGTAAGTACGCGAAAAAAAAAATAAAAAGCTTAAAATCAAAGTGCAGAGTTTACTTAATTGCTCTTTTGTGGCAAAACTATCAAATCTGTATAAAAATTTTATAGGACTTAATTTGTAAATTATAAAATTCTCTACAAAAATATTTATACAAATATTTTTTTATTTTGCTTAGTTTGTTCGTAAAAAGTAAATAAATGAAAAAGAAACAAAATTAAAGTACACAGTGTAAACTTTTTTCCCTATTTCCCTAGCATAAAAAATATATTTTTCTTATCAATTTAAAGACGCAGAATTGTTAGTTTATTACATAAGAACCATATTACGTAACATTTTTTTAGTTAATTTTTGACCCCCTAGTAATGATTTTTGACAATTTTTAGCATGAATACGTGGCGATAAGCTTGTCCCCTCATACACCCTTCTCCTTACCCTCCACCCCTACTTAGTTTTGTCACATTATCCATTTTTTTTAATGTTTTTTTTTCATAATATCTTTATTTATTCTACCTATGAATTTAAAGTTTTCATGTTTTGTTGCGTATTTTTTAACTAGTCGCCGAATCTAAATTTGTCCTCGGAATATTTTTATCTCCCATGATTTTAGAACAAAAGAGGGATAAAATAATGATTTTTTAACATTTTTATCTCATTCTCAGAAAAATTAGGTAATAGAAATATTCTGAGGCCAGATTCGGTTTCAGCGACCCAAAATTAGTTAAAAAACATATGACTCCAATCAGGGCAAGAAGGCAATAGTGTAATTAGCGACAATTATTAAGTCTCTAGCTCAAACAAATCAGTATAGTTTCGACAGGCTTAATCTGTAATTCTTGAGAGGAATAGTGACAATATTTTTTTAATAGTAATAATAATTTTATCCTACTAGAACGTTTTAATAAAAACTTATTTTGTGTTTAGTTATGTATATTATAATAAAATGTAACTTCATGTTTTGTAAAGAAGAAGCAAAAAATCTTATATTGCCCTATTTGTTTTTTAGTTTTTCAATATCAAATCATAATTTTTTTTATCTATCAAATACGTGCGAACGTTTACGTAACTTTTAGGGAAGTTGCTGCTCGAAGGTTAAGAGCACTAAATCAAAAACAATTTACCTGTTTTTAGATGTTCGAAATTGGAATCGGTAGTAAATATATAAAAAACTTTTTTTAATTAAATTACACTATTACTATTATTTTTCTAAAGTTGGTTGTTCTTTAATGATCAGTACACTAATAAAATAATATTATATTATTACATACTGAGCTCATGGGGCAAAGGAATTTTCATTGGGCAAGTTTAGTTTAGAGGAAATCAGTTAAAAAAAAGAAAAAAAAAATGTTTTTGCCCTTTAGACGCTCCTGATAAAAGGACTTTGATTTTTTGCGGAAATGTACCGTTTTTTTTTTGGTCTTTTTGGTGGTAAAATCAAGCTTGGGAAATCTGTTATCACTGCCAACAAACCACTAACTAGTAACGGTAACACCGTAGAGACAATTTCACGTTCTGAGCATCAAAAATAGGAACTAAAAAATGCACCTATAAAAATTTCAATACGGCAGGGTGATTCTACATTTAAAACTACGAAATAACTTTCCACACACAAATGTCCACAAATCGCTTCTAAGGGAGCTATGGTCCCTTAAAAAGTGTTAGTCTTTAAGAGGCTTTAGTACTCTTAAAACTGATTTTCGAACCCAGATGTATACTAGCTTTTTTTACAGTTTTTAATGTAAAATCACCCTGCAGTATTAAAATTTTTATTGGTGTATGTTTTATTTCCTTTTTTTGATGCTCGGAATATGAAATAGCTTCTTTATTGCAATTTTCTCTAAAACGGCTGGCCCTACGATATTACAGAAAGAGTTTTTTATGTATTTTTAATTAAAGAATATTATTTTATTGGGAAAATGTCAAAAAAATTACGGATAAAAAAGTTTGGGGCAAAAAAGTGACATCGCCCTCCATTTCGCACGTCCCTGCTTTCCAAACAAAAATTACATGAAATGATAGCCTTTATCAATGTTAGAGAATGTTTAAAAATTCATTACTGTACTTATTAGATGTAGCCTTAGGAGGGTCAGAGCTCCATTACGACTCATTTCCGGACCAACCTTTATGAGAACTTTTTTTCATATTTTTTATAGTAGAATTACCTCTTAAATTTCTCGAACTTATTTCTGAATAACCCTGTATAAAGTCCAGAAGTTATTTAAGATTGAAGTAGAAATTGTACAAAAATTTAAACGATTTTTTTGAAAGGGGCCAATTTTGCCTAAAAGGACATTTCTGCACGTATACAATGTTATTTATACGTTGAGACTAAGCATGAATGGGGCTGTACGCATAAGGTTACATATAATTATAATTAAACTGAACAACTTGCCTGTAAAAGATAGATACACGATCAGAAAAAGGCTTACAAATTCGTCCGTGTAGACCTGAATTGACACAGAATCGTGTTATAATGTGCAAAAAAGTAATTTTAACACATTTTCTCATAAAGTTTACACAAGCACACATTTTAACACAATTCCCTGTTAATCCAGGTCTACACGGTCGACTGTGTAAAGGTTTTTCTTACAATTTAAAGACAAATAGTTTCTAATGGGGAATGGAGAATGTACTTTCCTACAATTTATATCTCAATTTTTTTTTGTATCCCCTACTGCCAAAATAGTGCGTGACTGTAATTTATTTTTGAAGATTTTTTAATTTATGGGTAGTATCCGGTTTGCCCTGAGTAAATCTTTTGTCCATTTACTACTGTTAGGCTAAGTTCTAGCTACCCCTAAAAATTTATTTTATTGGTTTATTGGATTATGTTACATTAGAAACCTAAAACCTATTAGTCCTGTCTTAGTTACATCAATCCGAAAACTTTATTTTCCCTTTTAGATTAGGTTTAAGCCCAATAAAACCTATGAACATTCAAAAATGTGTAAGATATTTTTTATCTCATACATTTATTACATTTTGAACTGTATATAATATTTAGTAGTCAGATTAAAAAAATATTTAAGGCATAATAAGCTCATAAGCACGCAAATTTGATTTTTCTTGGTTTGGAAACAGTACCTACAAACAAACAACGTTTTTTCTTTTTGGAACTAATACATTTATGCCTAGAACTATAAAAAATCACGTTTGTTACAGTTTTGACGTTTTTTTTTTGCAAAATATTGAAATTTTCCCAAATGCATATTTTTGTTTTTTTTTTTTGTAAAAACCAGTGAAATAAAAAAATAGTATAAAATACTTTTTTCTACGATCTAATAGAAAAGTTAACATTTCTACAAAAACAAATGAAGTTTTTAGATAGCAAAACCACTGTCAAGTCATGTGTCAAGTATATGATACGAGATGTGGTCCGCCATTTTTTTCATAACATTTTTTTATTTATTTTGAATCAAATCTCAATTTCGTGTGCTAAATATTTGTTGTTATGAAGGAGTTTTGGAGAGTGGCAGTGATGAGGATTTTAGTTCAAAACCACCAGATTTGCGAAAAACTGAAGTGCTGCGACCTCGTAAGGTTTACTGCCTGAAATTTATTTATTTATATATTTTAGATCGTAGAAAAAATGTTGTTTGTGTTAGGAGCGCAAAACGTGATTTCTGCTTTCGCGCGATAGCCTCGATAAGCAAGTTCCACGCTCAAGCAGAAATCAGTAATTTTACGCTCTTATACAAAAATAACTATTTTATATACTACTGGCGCACTTGTCCATTAAAATTGCACGCGTGCCCCAAAAAAGTACATAATGAAACTTTTAATATACTATAATTCTTTAGAAACTTATTACGAATTCCAGCAAATCCTATTAGGTAACATGTTGAACACAGCAATATCCTATTTAAATGTAATAAACCTTCAAAACGCGCTGTCATCCTATCGAAACGCACAATGTGACGGTGTATATAACAAATAGTAAGCGATTAGCGTTTAATTAGTTTTAATATATTCCTAAAAAATCTCATTGTCTATTTATCTAGATAACCATATGAGATTAATACTGTTTATATAGTTCTCTTATTTCAAACTGTTATCTTGGATCTTGACATTTAATTATTCACTACCTATTTCAAGCTCTGCTCATACTGCCAACATTTGTATCATCAACCTATATGAACAGTAGGGTGCCAGTCAAAAATTAAAAATTTTCGAACTCGGCCTGTTTTGAGATTAATACGGTCCCAATAAACCCATCATCAAATTTTATCCGAAACAAATAAAATTTAATGGTGTCAAAAATGGACTAAAAATTAAAACAAGCCGGGAAGTTATGTAATGCTTCATATTCTATTATATATTATTATACTTTAAAGTAATAACAACATATTGTTTAAGTGCAGGGATGGATCCAGTACTCGGAGATAGTAATATCCCAAAATAATTCTCAGATTTTAGTAAAGATTATAAATTATATAATTATATCTACAGCTAGATAGAATGGCTCTAATTTGAGGAACAGCTGGATAGCCACAGTATGGTAGAAAATACTTTTCAACAAAGTTAAATTCTGTGGAATCTACCCGCCTAGAACTTATAAAAATGTGATTTTCTCCGTAATGCAAACAGATAACTCAATTTTATAAACTGATTCGAAATCTAAATTAAAAGAAGGATAGAAATAAACTGAAAGATAGGAAAATGGTTTAATTTTGGTTACTTCTGAAGAAATGTTAAGCAAAATAGAACCTCTGGGTTATTGTGACTGTGAGTGATTCTATAATGACTAGACCTTCCTATACAAGGATCCATCGTCCGTTTTCTTCGTCAATTTTGTTCATCTTAATATTTCTGGCTTAAACAGTTTTTTTCTAATCAATTTAGTTGACTCGATATATACAATATCATATTTGTTGTAATGACAATATATGTCATACACCTTAAATTAGCTCCAGCGCTCTAAGGTGCTGATATTGAACTCATATTCTGATGAGTTGTTCTTATTATTTTTAGAGGTTTTATCAATTAATTAATTAATTAATTAATATTAATAATTAATCTTAACTTCTTTAATTTTCGTTTTTTTTTTTCAAAAAAACAATTGACAATTTTTTTTTTCTAAATTATAAATATGAATATGGAATATGATAATATATAAAAATACACTGTCCAGTAAAAGAGATTTCCCATTTTTCCCCTCCGCTCGTGAAATGGATTTTTTATTATCAGATTCACTTTTAGCAAACTTAAAAATATACCAGTTTTTAAAACCCCAATATACCAAACTACCCCCCACCCCTCAGGGGGTGAAATAAAAAAAAAATATCATAAGATTCATATTCGTCTACCCCAAAAACCCTTATATACCAATTTTGAAGAAAAATATTGAAAATATTTAAAGATATTTACCCCCACGCCTGCGGGGATGGAGTTAAAAATTTTTTATTATAAGATTTAATTTCAGCAACCTTAAAAACCCCTATATAGCAATTTTCAAATTTTTCTAAAAAAAATGTATTTTTCCCCATTTGCCCCTTGTCGCACCCCAATGTTCACCCAAAACAATCCCGAGCGAGAACTTTTGGTAACATACGTGTATGCCAATTTTAAGTCTCTAGCTTAAAGCTTTTTTAAGTTATCGTGCTTACAAGATTTCCCGTACAGAACGATCCACCGATTGACCGATCGACTGACCGACCGATCGACCGACAATTTTTTTTTGCTTGAAATTGATTTATATCGACATAAAACTTCACAAAACGCAAAAATACGCAAAAGGCTTTCCCAAATTTTGAAAATTTTCAAAATGGGAAAGCAAAATAAGGAAAGAAAGTTATTTTTTTTACTGGCACCCTAATGAACACTGTTCAATGAACAGTGGCAAGCAGAAGAGAACTATTAGGAAGACGTTGTCTAATTATAATTAAAGACGTTAGTGGATGAAGGCGCTAACTACAGTTAGAAATAGTAAAAGACAAGGGATATTTTTATCCGTAAATTACGGAATAATTTTGTATTAACTTTGCAACTTTGAACGCAATAACTTTGTATTACGGACCGTAATACAAAGTTATTGCAAAATATTAAGGACTAAAGCATTATTAAAAACTTTCTTTAGTTCTGGTCATAGCAAGATTTTAATTTTTAAAATCGGTTCAGTAGTTCTCGATAAAATGTATAATAAAAATTTAAAACATAATTAATTTAAAAACATGATATTTTTCATAATAAAATTTTTTTTTTCTTTTTTCGATTTTTTTTTAACGAAAAAATTTTGAATTTTGTTTTTTTTTTCAATTTTACATGCCACAAACACAAAATATTATGTAATTTATTTTTTTTATGAATATTAAATATTTTTATTTTAAATTTTTGTTATACATTTTCTCGAGAACTTCTGAACCGATTTAAAAAAATAATACTTTGTTATAACCAGAATTAAAGAAACTTTTTAATAATGTGTTACATGCAACACTTGGCTCCTGAGTGGTGGGGATAGTTATGTCAATTATTTGTTACATGTCAAAACATGTCCCCCTTAAAATAAAAATTGAAATGTTAAAATTTTCCTTGGATCACCCAGTATATTTGTGTGCCATATCACTTTGTATGATTGAAAGTAGATTAATGAGATATTTAACTATAATTTTTATAAATAAATAAAATTAACAAAATTCTGCCACAAATGACATAGGTCTCATCCCTTTCCGAACGAAAGCCGTTTTTGGCTTGGTTCTTTGTAAAAAAATTCAGGCTCTCGATATTCTGATAGTTCTGTCACCACAGAACAACACTGTCAGAATAACAACGGTCTCTAGCACAATGATTCTGCAAAATAATTATTGTTAATGTGTACTTTAAACATATTGATTTATTCAGTTTTGTTCAATAAGCTAAATATTAGGACATACATTATCAAGAATGTTTTAATACCAATAAACAGTATTTGGTATAAGTTAATGTCATAGCACTTGACATTTATTGGACCATATTTTCAAAACACAAACATAGCAAGTTTGTTAACTAAACAACAACAATAATTTTAAATATAGCTTGTTGCAATATTAACGCGTATAATGCATTTTGGCATGAGTATTTCAAACTAAATTAGGGGAAACTGGGGATGTTTCGACCTCTTAGTGTTTAAATCCTTTTATAAAATATTTAATAAATTATTTTATTTTATTTTTTTATACCAATCTGTAGTTTAATATGTTTTCTATTAAATGTAATTTTCTGGTTTGTAAAAAAACTCAGATTTTTTTGGCAGGTTTTAATGCGTCACTTTATTATATAGCTAACGTTTCTCCCCTCTTTGGGGGCTTTATCAAAGCTGAAAGATAACAACTATTTTTAATAATAATAATAATGATAATATATAACAAAAATATTTTTTGACTGTATTGAATCACATTTTCAGGTAAAATGTGTAAATTTCTTACCTAAAAATTATGTGAGCGTAGTCATATATATTATAAAATTAAACATTATGGACAAGGAACCTTTTACAACATAAAAATAAATATTACATTACAATATAAAAATTGGTTTACACCATGTCGAAAAATTTGTAGGTTAAAAGCGTCGTTCGCAGTAAAAAACATGTAACATGTTTATTTTTGTGGGTCGAACCCAACATTAGTCAATTCTCTGTGGTAACATCGGTCAAAAAGTACGTATACCCCCCCCCCCTGTTTCACTGATGAGATGAAAAGAGGGAAAATGAGGCCCCAGTTAAAGGATATGCATCTCACCCCCCGTTACACTAATGAGATGAAAAAGAAGAAAGAAACACACTCCCCCAACATGGTTAGTAACCACTGTTCCACAAAGAGTTAGCTATTAATTCTGTAATTAGACAAAAATAAAAATAAATATAAGGCAATCGATGTCCGTTTTAAAATTTAAAGTGTTTTTCTTGTGTTGGCAGCTTTTTGTGGCCACACTGGTTAACGTATCCCACACCTCGTTTCACTAATGGGATGAAAAGAGAGAAAGAAACACCAGTTAACGGGTATGTATCTCCCACCTCGTTTCACTAATGAGATGAAAGGAGAGAGAAATACACACTCCCTCAATATGGTTAGTAACCACTGCTGCACAAAAACTACGTATCTCACCCCCGTTTCACTAATAAGATGAAAAGGGAGAAAGAAAACACCAGTCAACGGGTATGTATCTCCCACCCCGTTTCACTAATGAGGTGGAAGGTGTTTCTTTCTTCTTTTTCATCTCGTTAGTGTCAGGGGGGGTGAGATGCATATCCTTTAACTGGGGCCTACTTTTTCCTCTTTACATCTCATTAGTGAAACGGGGGGGGGGGTATACGTACTTTTTGACCGATGTTACTACAGAGAATTGACTAATGTTGGGTTCGACCCACAAAAATAAACATGTTACATGTTTTCTACTGCGAACGACGCTTTTAACCTACAAATTTTTCGACATGGTGTAAACCAATTTTTATATTGTAATGTAATATTTATTTTTATGTTGTAAAAGGTTCCTTGTCCATAATGTTCAATTTTATATATATATGACTACGCTCACATAATTTTTAGGTAAGAAATTTACATATTTTACCTGAAAATGTGATTCAGTTCAGTCAAAAAATATTTTTGTTATATATTATCATTATTATTATTATTATTAACAATAGTTGTTATCTTTCAGCTTTGATAAAGCCCCCAAAGTGGGGAGAAACGTTAGCGATATAATAAAGTGAAGCATTAAAACCTGCAAAAAAATCCGAGTTTTTTTACAAAACAGAAAATTACATTCAAAGTTTGGCAACCTATATGGTATTTACCTACAATTTTCTATTAAATAATATAGTACAAGTTGTAGTTATAAATTAAATTAAAAACAGTTACATTTGGTTGAAACATCCCTCTAGGGTGGGAGGTTTCAACCAGATGGTGGGGATGATTAAACCAGGGTGAATAAAATTATAAATTTTATTAAAATATTTAAAATTTATTATTAAAACTTTATAATATAGTTCTAATATAGAACCAACATTAAAATGAACCAAAAATTATTAATGTTTTATTAAAAATAACTAGAACATGAACAAATAATATTAGACTAATATTAATAGGAACCAGAAACGATTTAACTATTATAAAAAAAAAATAAAAACAATACAAAACTACCTAGTAAGTAGCAAGTAATCTGAAAATACGAACCAATATTAAAAGTATATTGGAAAAAAAAAACGGATTGGATTTTTAATATTATTTTAAGTTTTCGAATGTTCTATGCAGTGGTCGAATCATCCCTATATGCTCATATTTTAAATAATATGATGATACCCGGTAAAATAAACGAATTAGGTTAGGTTCAGTGCATGAAAATGAAGCCAATATAACACTTGTTTAATCATATAAAACCGATTTTGAATAGATTTTACCACTAGAAAAATATCAATAAAAAAATGTAGAACCAAAACCTTACCTGATTTTCACAAAAAATTGATTTTTTCGTAATTTTTCTTAGACCTTTCCGAATTTGACCGAACTTTAACTAGGCACTATAGCCACTAAACTTATTAGTGGGCACTACTGGAAGCACGCAAAATTTAAATAGTTTTTAAATAAAATCAAATGGTTGAATCCTCCTACTGGTCGAAACATACTCACTCTCCCCTAAAGCAAGATCAAGCCGCAAATTCAAGTTGCTGACTAAATTTGAATATTTTTTCTTAGTTCATGAAATTAACTTTCAGTAACTTCAATTTTAGAAAATTTGGAAGGCAGTGTAACGTATTAACTCTCGAGATCTCCATACTTTATAATATCTTTATATTACACAGGCCTGCAACAAAAAGCTGTCCTAGATTTTTAAATAGACTTTTGGATAAAAATTATTGAAAAGAAATTTAAAAAGAATCTGTCTTACAGTTCCCAATTTTTTTTATTTTGATACACTGTAAAAAGTAAACTGAATATTCAGTTACAAATGGATAGGAAATCGGAAGTTATTATCATATACCATTGTATTTTAATTTTTGTTAAAAACACGCAATATTTCATGTCCGTCCTTAAATATTAAAGTACGTGACTTTAGAAATATGGTGTTTTAACAAAAATTAAAGTACATTGGTATAGGATCATAACTTTATATCCACTTGTAACTGAATATTTAGTTACAAAATGGCCACAAAAGACCCTAGACAATAAATACTTGGATACAAATATGTTTCATAAAAAAATAAGAAACTTTGAAAATGTCCCTCTGTCTGTCCGTCCTTCCAAAGTCGCGTTTATTGTGGACACGATAACTTAAGAAAGAATTATTTAATCGACTCGAAATTTTCAGGAAAAATCAAGTTCTATGAGAGAAAGATCCCTATTGTTTTTAAAAATAATATCCCCAAAAACTAAAAAGTTATGGAGCTTAAACTTTTAAAAAAGTCCAAACAAAAGTCTGATTGGCGTATTTTTTTTAATTACTTTTATTTTAAGGGTCAGTATGCTCAATTCTGAAAAAAAAAACATTCAAAAACAAATAAAGTTATAAGGGACACCTGACGTACATATATTGTACTAAACCATACCAACAAAGGAGGGTATCGTATTTTGGGCTAAATCGCCTGCAAAGATAAAATTTTACATGCTTACAGATACATAAAAAATAAATACTTAGCCAAAATTTAAGCCCTTTTTACATCCCGGAACATACTTTCATTATTTTAATTACGAATTTTGACATATGGTAATGCTGAATTTGGCAACATTACACCTGACGATAGTTGAACTGTTAAATGTCATGTCATATCAAAATAAAATTAACTTTGCAAAGTGTGCTGTGTAAACTGCCATTGACTCTTAAATTAAAATATTGTGTTGTTTTTTATTGTTATTTTACGAATTTAACATAATGTAAAATACAAAATGTGTAAGTAGGCTAAAATTATCTGCCTAGTGTCTTAAGTTTCAGTGAGATTATGGAGCTATTTTTGAGGTACCAATAATATTGTAAAGTAAGTTACATAGACAATTTCTCGGGCAATTTCAAACTGCAGTTAAAAAAAAAACATTTAATTTGATATTGTGGAGTATTTTTATTTGACATTCTAAATGAATAATTATGTCGATGTTTAGTTAAACAAAAGATATAACTTTTTTAAGAATAGTGCGTAGTTGTCACGTTTACTATAACACAAAATTGTTAACAAATGTTTATTTTAATTAATATCAGCAAATAAACAGTTTTTCATCATTTCTTTTCATCATTTTTCACTTTTTTTTTGCACAAAAAGATATTATTCCTATTTAGCCCAAAAAAACTCACCTTTAAAACGATATCTTTCTTTTAACGGTCTGGAGCGCCATGGAGTGGAGGTCAGTGTAACCGGCTGCTATCCGAAAGGTCCCGGGTTCGAGGACCATCCCCAGTAAAATGATTATTGCTCTCGGTGCAGAGAACAAATTGCTTGTACTAAAAAAATGATAAATAATGATATGTTCTAAAGCTAGTATCGAAAAAACAATGTTAACAATCGACTCGTGGTAGTGGTACAATTTCTTTAAAATTCTGGTACCAATAGCCTGTAAATAAATTGCAGGAAATATTTTTACATGGTATGTATTAGAGTGGGCCGTTAAACCACTTTTTCCAAATCGCCTTTTTATTTTAGTGTAAAACATTAGTTTAGTATGTATACATACAGAAGTTACTTATTACATGCAGTGAGTCAGAAATGGCAATGAAACTTTATTACAAAAAACTGAGTAAAAAATACTCATTGTGTGCTTTAAAAATAAAGTTGCCTATTTTTTGACGTAAGTGTACACTGCCTCATTAAGGTGTTAAATACCATATGTTGAGATGGACCGGTTTAAAAAATTAGTTGGGCGCCGTATAGGTCCAGAATGGGGTCGGGTTCGTAGGGAAGCAAAAGATAAATTCGCACTCTTCACTGACTTTATTGGTGACAAATACCCAAATGTCTGCCAAAACTCCACGAAGTAAAATTTAAATGTAAGTAACTAAAATAAATATATTAAATGTAAAACTGAAGAAATACGGTTTAAGTAGTTCTTACCTAAACACCAGGATCTTATTTAGAAATAAATAAGTACAAAATCCCTGAGGATGAATAATTAAAACAAAGATTTCACTTGTTGAGCATAAGCAGCAACAGGCTGTGGAGTTCAGATGTCAAGTGTCAGGTTGGTACCTCAAATAAATGTCCCTAAATATATTAAAGGTTATTCCTTTATGGAGTTTTGACAGACAATAACAATGTTGACATTAATAATAATTAAAGAATAATTAAAATATATAACTGCCAACAGAGTTGCACTGTTTTTTTAAAAATTGGCGTGTTACAATGTGTCCAATGGATACTCTCCATGATTTATGAGTAAAATCCAATTAAATGTAAACACAATAATTTTATAATGAGACTTTTGTATAAGGTTTTAGACCTAAAAATATGAGATTTTATATGATTTTTTTGAGCTCAGGTTATTTAGTCAATTTTTTAAATTTTTTGTATTTTAAGAACCTTTTGTTTATACAATTAAAGCAACATGACAACCAAAATAAAGAAAACATTGATTTATTATTAAATTGGCTAATTTTGACTCAAAAATCAAAACTTTAACCGATTTGCGCAGACAAAAGATGTCGTTACAGGAAAAAAGCTCTGGACACAGCTTGTTTTACATCTAAAGAAAAAAATTTATCTCTGATCCGAAGGCGATTTCGAAAAAAGTGGTTTAATGGCCCACTCTAATAGGTATATTTGCTTGTATGCAATGTTTTATGCATGTAGATACCTAGGTTAATCTAAATTGCAGTATTATTGATATAATTTATGTTATATGGAACAACCCAGAAAATAATAATTCTATGACACATATTTCACAGTCTACAAACAAAATTTTTATACATTTCTACAATAAATTGCGAAACGATACCACGCCTAGAGGTTTAATAAACTAACGGTGCTTAAATAAATGCATGTTTTACATTTGGATTATATAGTTTATTTATACAGGGTTATTTAGAAATAGGTTCGAGAAATTTAAGACGTTAAAAATAAGAAAAAAGTTCTTATAAAGGTTGGTCCGGAAATGAGCCCTAAGGGAGCTGCGGCCCTTCGAAGATGGACATATTGAATCAGGAACAAAAAAAGCAAATTTTTCGATTCTTCATTTAAAACTAAGCAAAAAAGTATGATTCACCAAAACACCTAAATTTAATATTAAAGGAGTTATAGCCTTTTAAAAAGTAACATTTTTAGTGGCACAAAATGTTACTTCCTCTTGATTGCATTTTTTTTAAACAGTTGTTCCTACAGTGTTACACTATATGACATTTTTTATGTACTTTTACTGAAGGAATCTATATTTATTATAAAAAATAAAAATATATATATATATACATAAAAAAGTTTGGAGCAAAAATGAGTTAAGCCTCACATATTTTGTCCGTCTAGCCATGCCTCTGGATAAATTCAAAAAAATAAATTAACATAAACTTATTGCCCTTATTAATACTAGTATATATGCAAAACTCGTCACTCTAGCTTAAAGGGTAATAAAAACCTTATTTTTATTACAATTTTAGAGAGCCGTAGCTCCCTTATGACTCATTTCTGGACCAACCCATATAGGAACTCTTTTTCATATTTTTTAAAGTAGAATCACCTCTTAAATTTCTCGAACTTATTTCTGAATAAACCTGTATATTATATATTAGGGTGCAAGCCATTTTTGAACTCGTGTGATTTTGGGATCCATACGGTCCCAATAAACAGCCCCATAAAATTTTATCTTTGAAGTGTAAAACATTGACAAAAATTAAAATAATTTCTAAAATTTAAACTATACCATAATGTCATATCAAGTAACTCCTCGTTTGAATTCTTGTTTCAACAGTTTTTTGTTTTTAAAAGTCGTTTTAGTGGCTTTTAAGATACACAATATTTTTACTAATAACACAGGTCATCTTAAATGAGCACGAGAAGTCTATATTGGGCTTGTATCCATATGATTTTTTTTTCAGACGTTTTACGGATTCTAATTAAATTGTTTTGATTTCCTTTTTTTTTTTTTAATGACAATCATTTTTTTTTCTTATAAATTTTAAAAATTAAAATGGAATATGGAAACACAAAAAAATAAGAAATAAAGTTTTTGTTGACACGGGTAGTAAATTATCTTGAAAAATGCTAATTAAAAAAAAATGAGATCAAGTCGGGCCTTGATGCCAAATTTCAATATAAACATAAAAGTCCAAACATTTGGAAATATTCTTAACAAATGACGTAGAGAAGAAATCCAAGCGAGTCCGATCGAAAAGCGAAGAAAAAAATGCTTGCACACTATTATATATAATTATCAAATTAGAACAAAGTTTACAGGTCAAAAAATTATAGGATTTGGACCAACAAAATTTTCTACTACAAAGAAAACAGAACCTTTATTTTACCATTACATGTTGGTTTCAGTTATTCCAATATTTTTTGCTAAACAGGCACTAAAGTCGTAAAAAATTATTTTCTATTTTGCGACTCATAATCACACGCATTTTGCGTGTTCTTATAGGCCTCTAAGAGGTTTGTACTTTTGTTTCTTTTGGGTTGGCAATACAGGATAAAAAAAATCGCTTGGAGTTTTCCATGCAAATGTAAACGCCAAGTTTAAGTTTAAGTTTAGTTTTCTACTAAATTATGTTAGTTTTTACCCCGTTAAAATTGTGGCTAGGTTACTTGCAGCGAAAAGGAGAAGAGCTGACTATAAAATATATTAAAATCGTTTGTTCTATGAATTTCAAACAGCGAAAATTGTAATGGCAAGCCAAACCGAAAATTCCTAAATCGGTCATCAATTTAAATGTAAGTTTTTTTTTCATTTTAAAGCTAAATAGAAAAAATAGTATAAAGCACTCGCCACAAGCGGCTTGTTTTCTAAACTTGTACTCTTGAGCTAAAAACGGGTGTTACGAAACTAGTACTTTAATATACTGTTATTACTTAGGGCATATCCACAGGCTCGCATAACAACATAGTACATAATAATGCGATGCTGTGATTGGCTTGATGTGCGGCCATGTATCTTGTAAGCCAATCACGGCATCGCATTCTTATGTTTTATGTTCTTATGCAAGCTTCTGGATAGGCTATTACATAGGCTGTATAATACTATGTAGCAACAGTCCTTTCTACATTGGACAATATTTAAATTGCTTTTATTGCTTTTAAAGAACTACTAGTATTTTTGTCCAAGTCATGATTTAAAATTGCCTTCAAAGTATAAGAAGGATAAAATCAGTTTAAATGGTAGATAAGTAAGAAACAGTGACTAAGTATCGTAAATAGTCTATAATTTGCCATACAAATTTCGATATGATCTCATCGATACAATGCGCCACTATGTCGTTGCCTGAGCGCACAGGAGGCCAGATTATAGACTCCAAGAAACAAAAATGTAAACAATAATAAGCCGTGAAGATATGTAATGTTACTCATTCCATTATATACTATTCACAGTAAATGGTACATTACATTACAAATACTTAAAAAAAAATAAAAAAAAATGAATTTTTTATTTTTTTTTAAACTTGAAAATATTTTTAATTTAAAAAAAAATTGAATTTTTTATTTTTTTTTAAACTTGAAAAAATTTTATTTTTTTTTGTTTTTGCGAAAAACGAAAAAAATATATTTTTTTTCAAAACATTTTTGAATTTTTTTTTAATAAGATCTTTTTTTGAAAAACAAAAAATTGAAAAAACAATTTCGAAAAAAAAAAACTAAAAACAAATTTCAATTTATTTTTATTTTTAAATTTTCTTTTTGCGAAACGCGAATTTTTTTTTTGTTAAAAATTATAGTTTTTTATTTTTGAAAAAAGTTTAACTCCCCATAACTTTTTTGTTTTTGGGGGGATTACTTTCAAAAACAATAAGGATCTTCCCTCATAGAACTTGATTTTTCCTAAAAGTTTCAAGTCGATCGGATTATGTGTTCTTGAGTTATCGTGTCTACACTGATAAAAAGGTACTGAAAATTACAATATTGGTTCTGTGAAAAATACCCAACTTATTTTGAATTTTTACAGATTTATTATATTTTTACCTTTTTTTTTGGAATTTTACACAAAAACTGTGATATTACTAATTAATTTTGTGATATCACTAATTAATTTTATAATTTTTAAATATCAATCTTGTAATTTCAAAATGTATTTTTATAATTTAAAATCACAAATTATGTTTTGTAAAAGTATAAAGTAATTTGGCAATATTCCTACAGAATTTTGTGATTTTACCAAATATATTTCGGAATATAATATTCCAACACCCTGGGCATGCGCTTCAAGGGCGCTTCCATGATTGATTTAATCGATTATCAAATAACATTTAGTCAGGTACACATCGCGACGCTCTACTATTTTTGAGTGTTATAACTTGTTTAATCGTGAAAATTATGTGCAGTGAATTGTTGTATGCTCAATATATAAGATAATATCTATATAGGTGTTAGTATTTACGTATAGTCATTAGGAAAATAACATTTTGTTTTATTTAGATATCAATGATATACGTGTTTGGTGCAAAATTGATTAAACTAATTTGGCCCATCCGTTTAGTAAGTTAAGCATTTAATATATAAATATAAAATAACTTCGTCTTTTTGTGTTTATTAAAAGTTTAATAAAAAATTTATTGTTTGTTTTATTTAAAATATTTTATATTATATGTTATTTAATTTTTGATTTTAAATGCAACACTTGGCCCATTTGATGCAACTGTGTTACAACTAAAAAAATAAATAATATTTATTTTTAAGTTATTAGTACAGTAACGTTGGTATTTTATTTACCTTCTTACTGTGCTAAAGACTAAAAAATAGAAAGGTTTTGAGTTGTGACATTAGCTTAGTTTACACCATAGGTATTATATTTTAAGTCCAGGTACTTTTTTCTACCTATCTCTGTTTACAGGATTTTGTACACAGAGCTAGTAGATAAAAAGTATCTGGACTTAAAACTATGGTGTAAACTAAGCCATTATTGCACCAAACGAGCGGGTTGTAAATTTACAAGGTAAATTCACTAGTGAATTTTACAAAATTTGTATCTAGTTTTTAAGGAATATATATTGTAATATTACATTTAAAAACACTAAAAATTTAATTTTTATTCCTGAAATTTACAATATAAAATGTGTAAAATTCAATTTATTTTTGTAAATGTTTTGTAATTATAAAAAAATCCAATTTTTATTCTGGAAATTTACAATTTAGAAAATGTAAAATTTAGATATCTATTATTTAAATAAATAAACAGTATATATTATAAAAATTGCTTTTCACAACTTTTTTGTAATTTTCCCGAATATGTTGTGGCCACAAAATTACCCACGATACATTCGGGAATTTTACCAATTCGTTTTTACAGTGTACAAAAAACGTGACATCGGACAGACGGACGGACAGACATACGTTCGGAGGGAAGAACAGACGGAGAGACGGACAGACCGACAGACAAACAGACGGACATTTTTAAAGTTTCTTATTTTTCAATGAAACACATTTGTATCCAAGAATGTTTTGTTTAGCACGTTTCTTGGCGATTTTGGGAAATTCTAAACTACCGTATTATACTATTCTAGCGCAGGCGCTGTGAATAGTATAATAAAGCTAGACATTTTAAATTGTTTGAAAGAAATAAATTAGTCCGGTCAATTTAGCCATTCGAAGTTACATAAAGTCCCAACAAGCTGAATTTCTGTGAAGTTGTTCAAAACATAATTATAAACAATGTCTAGAAGTTCCCCATCATTCCCCTGTAAGGAAAAAATTTAATTCAAGGTCAAAGGTCAAAAAAATGAGTTTTTCGCGATTTTCAGCAAAACGGTAAGTTTTATCATAAAAGTACCTTAGACAAAAATTGTAGATCATAAAATTATCTATAAAAAATGTATCAATACTTTTTTTCTTACGAGCCACCGTTTCTGAGATATAACGATTCAAAAAGTTATAAAAGTTGTTATCGTCATAATATGCACACGTTTCCACGCCACCTATGAGGTAGTGTACTTAGCGCGTTTTTTTTTTAACGTGGTTTCCCTAGTAGGCCTTATCCACGGGTCAGTTGTGATCCTGTTTAATGTAAAACTATTGCAAAATAACGGAAATTTTCAAAGATTGGGAAAGATAAAAGCGATGTAAATGAAAAAAAGTGTTGAAGTTTATTCGTCTTATTCGTAAGTTTCAAATTCTTGTTCTTCTTCTTGATCTTCTTCTTGTTCTTCTTCTCCTGCTTCTTCTTCATCTTCATTTTGGATGCAAGTAAATTGCGTCAATAGCGATGTATGAAGTTACACTGGCTTAAAGATTAAGGGACTGGGTTTCATTTTACCTGATATTCTTGTAGTTAAAACTTATGTATATTTTATATTGTAAGTATAAGTTACAATGACCGATAGAAAAATATTTAAACATTTAATATATAATATATATATATATATATATATATATATATATATATATATATACATATATATATATATTATATAAAATATTACAACTCTAGATGTATATACGTGGCGTACTCATGCATATTATGACGATAACAACTTTTATAACTTTTTGAATCATTATATCTCAGAAACGGTGGCTCGTAAGAAAAAAAGTATTGATACATTTTTTATAGATAATTTTATGATCTACAATTTTTGTCTGAGGTACTTTTATGATAAAACTTACCGTTTAGCTGAAAATCGCGAAAAACTCATTTTTTTGACCTTTGACCTTGAATTAAATTTTTTTCCTTACAGGGGAATGATGGGGAACTTCTAGACATTGTTTATAATTATATTTTGAACAATTTCACTGAAATTCAGCTTGTTGGGACTTTATGTAACTTCACTCTCATTTTTTGGTCTAAATTGACCGGACTAAATTAGCCTTCTGGCAAATGCATAGTGGAGTTTTAATTTGCATGAATTTTTAACGCCATGGGTAAAATCTTGAAATAGCTATCAAATTTAAGTTAAATATTAACCTGTACAAACCTAATATTTATCAAATGAGTACAGATCAATAAAAACACTTAATATATTTTAAATTATTAACTTGCATTTAATATATTTGGATTGAAAGGATTCATAATAGACATTTTATGTCTATAAACACTCATGCTATCACGCATATATGCATTAGGGTGGTTCAAAACAAATAAGTTAGATTTTTTTGCTGCTCATGGAAGATAAAGCTCATTTTAATAAGTATATATCCCACAAAAAAAAAATTGAAAATGTTGGAGTATATTCACTACTCCCTTGCGAAGGTGCAAGTTTTGGCACCTTTTCCACGGTGCACAGTGTTTTGTCAAGGCCATTTGAGGTTTTAAAAAACTTTGGACTTTTTTTTTAACATTATTTACTATTCTATATTGATGGGACCATAAGAATTGATAATACTTTTTTTATTATTTTGCTAGGCAAAATACATTCTTAAAGTTAAGGTTTTTTTCCCTAAATAATAGTTCTAGTTTAAGAGCACATAACTTTTTTTCTCTTTAACTATTAAAAAAATTATATATTTATCTAAAATTTGTGTTCTTTGCAAGTATTTCCATGCCAAATTTAATATTTTTTTGTTATTCCTAATAGACCAAAAATATACACTGAAAAAAGTAATGATTTTTTTTAAATATTTTTTTTTAATGGACCTTTCGTTGTATCGACGCTTGTCGCCGCACTTTTTTTAATAAAATATGTTCCTTGGTATCTAAAGAATGTTGCCCTAAAATTATAGCCGCCACTTTTCTCCACTTTGGATTTTATGACCAAAAAACCATTATGCATGGCATTTTTTGCGTAAACTTTTTGATGAATTCATTACCTTTAAAGTAAAGTTTTGTATTTCTGGTAAAGTATTTGGGTAACTATTTACCTAATAATATCGTTAGGTTAAAAATGGGAAATAAATCGGTGGAGATTAAACTTGTTTGGATAATTTTTTTCTAAAATTAGAAATAAATAGGAATTAAAAATTAAAAAAAGTAATAAACTCAATCCTAATTTTTAAAAGAGTTTACATATCCATTTCAAATTTGAAACAAGAATATAAGACGACCCAAACTATCTTTTTGCATATATTTGATATTTTCAACCTTTAAACTGTAGACTGGGGGGCACAGGGGGCAGTTTTTTTAAAGAGAATAGGGTTCGTCTGATAAATTATTTTAAAGCTCATAAAATTGTCTATTTGATCATAAAGTTTTTAATTTTTTAAATATAAAAAAAAAATAATTTTCAATTAATTTTTTTTATACACATTCCTAACATTTTTAAAATTTGTGCCTTTTAACGAAGGTCACTGGTATTTTTTTTAATTTAATTTAATTTAGGTGAGTTTGCTTCAAAAATTATTAATTGTGTAAAATTTTTGTAAAAAAATCTTTTTAATTAAAAAAGTGGTCACCGGTAGGTTCGAAGCCATTTTAACTAAAATGCTTGCTACCTTAAAAATCCCTATTTAGGGATCGGATGGACCTAAAAAATAAAAATAATCGTTTGACCTATTTTTTTTTAATGGGGAAATAACCGGAAAACTTTAAATTATGAAGCAGAAAATTAAGCCTCTCCTCAAAGAAGTTGAAATTTTCAGAATATAGTCTTTATATACTATCTAAGTTGTATGAAAATCAACAAAATTCCGCTTTATTAACACCCCAAAAAAGGCCGTAAATCCCAAAAAATGTTTTTTTTACATACTCTTAATAATTTTATAAAAATTAAAAAAACATAATATATCCTACAGTTCGCTTTTTTTAATTTTGTGTTATTAAAATGAGGTTTATCTTCAATGAGCTGCAAAAAAATCCAACTTTTTTGTTTTGAACCATATATGTATTTTATTAGAAAAAAAGAAAAAAACTTAAATATAAGTCACTTAGTATAATACAGTTATAATTTAAATATTTTCATGTTCCTTTTATGTATTAAGGGACTTAAAAGTTCTAAGGCTAAGGATTTTATAAATCTGCATGCACTGAGTAGTGAATGAAACTATCAGCGTTTAGCAGCATGAAATGGTGACCTTGATATTTGACACAGCAGGGTTAGATCTTAAAAAAATAATTAGATAATTTGGTTTAGTATTTTATTATTTTAACTGTGACAAACTGTGAATTTCAAGGTAAAACTAAGTCTGTCAGTTATAGAAAGTAGCTAGATACCTATTTATTTATGTGTCAATAATGCCGTGCATTGGTTTGTGGATTTAATGCTCGTATGATAATGATAATGCTTAATCAATTTTACATAAAAAACACTGAGAGCTTGTTACCGTAATAAATACTAAACGTTTTTGCATATATGGAATCCCACGAAAGTTTAGTTAACATTTACTGCTTGCAACAATTACCAGAACTAGAGCTACGTTAAGTATTACTGTAACAACCAGTAAGTAACTAAACATTCTTGGGGTACGGTAACTAGCTCTCAGTGAAGGCCCAATAACGACATTTCTGAACACAATGAATGTTTTTCTAACACATTTCGTTTTTTGAAGGTTTGGATAAACTTCCTCTGAAACTTTTTATAGGAACCCCTGAGTCAAGTGTGACGGAATAAGGAAGTAGGGGGGAAGCATGCTCGAGCTCAAAAAATGTACTGCAGTTAGGAAAATTATGGAGTTGATGATCTTAGGGATGTCCCCACAGAAGAGGTGGGATATCCTACAAAGTCGGGTAGTTGAGTTTGTAAAGGCGATGACCTTTTTTTAGCCAGGTAAAATTAATGGTACAGTTGGAAAATTTTCAGAGGCAAGGACCTTTTTTTATCCAAGCTTTTTTCAGAGGTAGAGGATTTTTTTTATTTCATCTTATTTCATCAAAATATTCCGTGAGAGGTGAATCTTTTTTATCAAATAAGAGGACATTTTTTTTAGTCCTTAAAATTTGGAAAATTATCTGTACTTGTTAGCTGAAAAAACAAATTCTACCCTCCCCAAAAAAAAAAATCCCTTGTGACACCCCTACCCTGCGTGGAAAACCTCAAGGGTACCCAGCCTAACTTTTCATCTACATTTTTATTCTGATAGATTTCATCATTTAAGCTAAGATGATTTTTATAATTTTCTTAATTTAGATACAAAATATATATTTTGAAATCTTAACTTTTGACTAAATAAGTGTAATAGGTTTCGCTTCCCTGACGCTAATTTATCATTTTTGCTAAGACAAGTGAAAATAATAAATTTTCATTTGAAAAGAAAAGATTTTAATTTAAATCTTAAGAAAAAATAAATTTCGGGAAGCTTGATTTTACACCGTTTGTATTGTCGTCGTCATTAAGAAGGGACAAATCTCGATTTTTTATACATAAATATATTCATCTTTAATATAATTATGCAACAAACGCGTGTTGGAAAATTTTCAAGATCGGCCCCATTCACAATGAAAGGGATTATATCAGCTTTTAAAAATATATTTTACTTATTTTATATGCATGTCATATAATTATATATAAATATCAAAAAATTGTAAAAAAATAAAAGGAGAGAGCAGAGCATGATGGCCTAGGCTCAGGGTTGCCACACATCCTTAAAAAAAATAAGAAAAGAAATGGTAGTGACCACAAAGTATGTCACCTTCAAAGAAAAAAAAATCACCTAAAAATAAAATTTGATTACAAAAAGCGACATTTTTCGGTTAGAAATGTTAAGTTACAAGTGACACTTTTGTTAAGAGTTTGTCTTTTGTTTTACATTGGCGGGCTGCAGCCCACCAAAGTACTTTTGCGGTCCCTTATCGAAAAATGCATAGTGGTTGTGTTTGTCTTTTGTTTTACATTGGCGGGCTGCAGCCCGCCAAAATACTTTTGCGGTCCCTTATGGAAAATTGTCAGATAACTGACATAACCAAATTAAAACTAATTTTACTAATTATTTTTAGTTTTTTTTTGTTAAATATATGTTTACAATCGAATAAAAAATAGCGTATGATACACGGACGAGAAATAATTCTCGTCCTTGGATCATAATATAGGGGAAGTCGGGGTTAACTTGGCCGCTTTTTTTCATGTCAAGTTTTTAAAAAACCTGTAAACAATTTTCAAATATTTTCTATAGCAAAAGGTAGTTTAATACTATAGTTAGAACATATTAATACTTCAGACAAATATTATTTATATAAAAAAAGTTATTAACGATAAACCAGTTGACCCCGCTGGACCAGTTAACCCCATAGGGCAGGGTTAACTGGACCACTACTCGGGGTTAACTGGTCCACTAACAAAAATGTATTGTATTGTAATTATTGTGAATAAAAACGATTTGAAATCAAATAAAATTTAATTCTAACATAAAAATAAACAACATAATATGTTAAATATTAGATATATCTGAGGGTTAACTGGTCCGGGGTTAACTGGACATGTCCCCGAACTAATTAATATTGACATAAGTGGTCCAGTTAACCCCGAACCAGTTAACCCTGACACCACTGAATAAAATCATAAAATTTTATTACTTAATAGGATATTAGAAGGCGGAAATTATGCAGAATAATTAATAAAATACTCAGTATATTAGGTAAAATATTAGTCTAGATCCTCCTATTAATAAAAAAGTATTAATTAAAAAATAAAAGTTAAGGTAAATACCCACTTTTCATCGATAAAAAAAATAACTTTCTTTACTACAACTTACACGTGGACAACACTGTCTGTCATAATACTTTAAACAATACTACTAACTAAATATCACTAAAATTTGCCCAAAGCGCCAATACTAATAAAAAAAGTTGATAAAATCCAGGTGGACCAGTTAACCCTGTGGCCCAGTTAACCCTGACTTCTCCTACTATTTTTCGGGAAACGAAAAAAAAAGTGGCAGATTCAGTGGGCAAAAATAAAAAAAAACTCTCGCACAAAACCGGTGTAAACTATGTACAAACATCAGTGTAATTAGTACTTACGAAATAGTCATAATACAAATTGTATTTTGTGACAGATACATAGGATAATTTCAGAAGTTTTGGAACACATGTTATGTTACCGCCTCTATTCTAACCGGAGGCTTTTCATCTATTTTTGTGATAAACTTAAAATTTATCTCCGGCTTCCTTAAATAATATTAAAAATAGTTAAAATTCATCCTTTGTGCGGTGGTTAACTACCCACGAGCTGATAACTATAAAGTTGGACATGAGGTGCATTAATTTGCTGCATCGTCGATGCTCGTTGCACGGGTCATTAGTTTTTTCGCAGTGCATAAATAGAACGGCTTGTATTATGCCAAATATACCAGCATACAGAATTTAAATTAGACATTTCACACACAAGAAGACGCATAGATAACATAGATTTCACGACTGATTCAGTCTATTTAAATTTAACAGGGACATAACAAATGTACAGTTCTCCAAATTAATGATTCTCTTTAAGACGTTTTTCTTACTAAGGATAAAATATAATTACAATAATATACTGTACAAGTGTGAAATATAACACTTTTCTTATGAGTGTGAAAGTTTGTGCAAGTGCAAAAAGTCCATTTCACACGTGTTGCACACTGTACCCTTTTTACGACTAAAAATTTAAAAAATACATACAATACATACATACAATACGCAAAATTATATAATACATATTCTGCCGTGCTAAGCTTAAAGGTCCTATCTACATTGGTTTAACATATACAGATAGGACCTTTCAGCTTAGCAAGACAGTATAATGCTAGTCGTCAGAAAGTATTTGAAAACGTACCCAATATTATTTACAATGACGTTAACTAATAACATCGTAGTGATCTTCAATTCTTAATTTTAAATGCCAAAAGTAAAAAAAAAATTAAAAAAATAAATAAGAACTAGTAAAAATAAGTATTTGAAAAGGTACGCAAAATTATTCACATTAACGATAACTTATAAAATTATAGTGGTGTTTAATTCTTAATTTTAAATTCAAAAAATATATTATATCCAAATTTCAGCCAAATTTGACCAAAACCACTTTTCATAAGACCGGTGCACCGCGCTGCTCTAGATTTTTAAAGTTCCCTAGAACCTAAATTAATGTTGGCCTTAGACGCTTTTGATCGGAATATTGAGAACTATATCCAAAATTCAGCCAAATCTAACTGAAACCACTTTTACATAAGAAGGAGAACTTCTCTTGGGGTAACATTCGTATTCAGTCCCCACTAATTTTTACGAAAACTACCCCCGCCCCTCAGGGGGTGGAGTTATTGCATGTCCCTGGGACAACATAAAAAAAAATTAAAATTACAGTGATAAAAAGGATTTATTTGGATATGGCCAATTAAATTATTTGGTTGCAACAAATTTTATTTGAGTCAAATAAATATTTAGTTCATATAAACATATATTTTAATTTCAAAATGATTTATTAATGGGAAAAAACTAGTTTATTTGATAGAAACCAAATATTTTCTTGACACAAATAAACTGTTTTATCAGTGTACCAAACTATCAAAAACTGGGGTGGTCTTGTTATTTTTTCCATATTAATAGTCTTTTCTATTCTTATAAATTGTTGCAAGCAATAATTTTTTTTTGTTATATTATTATTTTTTTTTGTCCATGGACATGCAATAAAGTGATTTTTATTTATTTTTTTCAAAAACGAAGCAAGATACACAAAAAATCTAGCAATAAAAAAGTTGTATTTTTAGTTGCTTAATGCGAAAAAACTATAAAAATTGCAAAAAAGTCAGTGGCGCACATTTTTTTGTCAAAAATATTGGTTCAGGTGCCTTCAGGGATGCCACTGGACTTTTTAGTTAAGTTTTTAGTTAAGACTAATTTAGACTCTCACCACCAGAAAAAAAAAATCAAAATTTCAACAAAATCGGCTAAAGGATTATTAAGATATTTACGAAAAAACGATTTTTAAAAAAAAGTTTTGTATGTTGAAAACGAAGGATTACCGGATCTATATTTATACAAACTTTTCGTCTTAGAATCACTCAAAAAATCACCCCTTGAAGTTTGGCCACGTACTTAAATAACACCCTGTATATGTCTTAAAGTATATTCAAATTAAGCTATTTGCAAATCACCAGGTCCTGGATCGAGTTCCTTTGGGTGCTAGAATTCCCAAAAAGGTGGAGAAATGTGGTACCCGAACACATTACATTTGTTACATTTAGATTAGTCTATTTTCACAGTTTCACACAAATATTCAGCAGGCCAAGGGCTAAAAAAACACTTTAAAAACTTTATTTGACATATTATGTAAATACTAAAAAGTCAAAACAATTTTCATTTAATCAAAATATAATTTCATAAATTCTCATATGTTTAAAAAATAAGTATAACATATATCAAAGGCACTTTTTAAAGACTGTTCTTATCCCCTTAGCCCAGAATTATTGTGTATAACTATTTAGCTAAATCTAAATGGAATAAAGATAATGTATATGACTCGGCAAGTTAAAAATAGATTTTTTGGTAGCTTATTGGCACAGCTTTTGGAGCTTCTAGTACCCAAAGGAACCGATCCGGAGCCTATCAATTTGGAAATAGCTTTATTTGAATGTACTTTAAGATATATACTGTGCATTTCAGATTATACAAAACAGAGAAAACGAAGATAGAACGATCAGATCAAGGCTGACATGGGGAGACGGTCCGTGCGATGCTCTGTATTTTATTAAAAAAAAACACACGTCAGCCTTGATCTTTGTTTCATACGTTTTGTTTACTTCCAAACGGGCGATGTAAAATACAGCCGGGATAAAATAATTTAAAGTTTTTTATTTAATAAAGATAAGTCATTAGGGTGCTTGAATGTTTATCCCTTTAAAATTAGTATATATTTTCTTTATTTCTAATTAGTACTAATTAACTATTCTATTTTAAAAACTACGTTAGCTATAACATTACATATATCATACACGTAGTAAGTGTAATAAGTCAAACATAAAGCCTATTAGATTAAATATCAATAAAAAAGTGACTGCTCCGTAATTAAACCATGTGTTCATTTATCCTTATAAACGTACACTGATAATTTATGACCTTTATCGCTTCAGATAATATTTCTAACTTAGAGCAGATTAATATGACGATTTTCAAGCATTACATTTGCTTTATAATTCTGCGAATGCTAATATATTAGCCACACACTAGAAACTTTTGCTCTAAATCAATGAGCTTTAGATATTTATATATGTGGCAATTGCTAGCAGGAACAAAGTTTAGTTTAGTTTAGTTTATTTATTTATCCAATAAGACCATACATGAAACGTGTACAATGTCATGAGTACAGTGCATAGGACAAGTCCAAATAATAACAATAATAATAATCTTAAAATAACAAAATACCTTATTTATTTAAACATTTCAAAACTTAATTATTTAAATACTCTTGTAACTTATAGTAACTACTTTGTATCAGAAAAGTACGTAAAGCGTTTTTAAACTTATTAAAGTTATCAATACTTTTTATTGCTTCTGGTAGTTTTCTATACATTTTTGTACCAACATAAACTAGATTTTTTTCGTACAACACAAGATTGTGCAATGGCAGGCAAAGTTCATCCCTACCTCTTGTGTTGTAGTCATGAAAATCAGAATGACTTGTAAACTTTTTAGGATTTTGTTTAACAAATAACAATGATTCAAATATAAAAAGAGACGCTACAGTTAGTATATTCAGTTCCTTAAAGAGAGGTTTACATGAAGTTCTTCTGGAGACACCTACAATTGCTCGTATTGCCTTTTTTTGCAAACGAAAAACTCTATCGGATTGACCGGAAAAACCCCAAAATAGTATACCATATTTTATTCGACTATAAATTTGAGCATAATAATATGATATAAGAACATTCCTCGATGTTAGTTCTCTTAGTCTAGATAACGCAAATGAACTGGGAGCAAGCTTTTTACATAGATCATCTATGCGCAAATCCCAACACAAATTATTTTCCAAAGTTACTCCTAAAAACTTAGTAGCTCGTACCTGTTATATAGATTTTCCGCTAACTTTTATTAAATATGACTGATCAAATTTTTTGCTCTGAGCTGAAAAATTCACAGAAACAGTTTTGTTTTCATTTAAAAATAATTTGTTGGTCTTATACCAATTCTCAAATCTATTAAGCATAAACTGTGTTTTCTTTAGAACTTGGTCCATTGTTAAACCTGTTCCTAAGTACAAAATACATGACAATACTTATACTCTTCGTAGCTTCACAACAAATGATTCTCATACTCATTGTTTAGTGTAAAATTAACATATATGTGTATATATCTATATTTTTGTGACTTGCCATATATACTCAATGTATCTTTCATGGTTAAATAAATACATTACATTACATTACATTACATTACGTTTACTTCAAAAAAAAAAAAATTCAAAAATTAATAAAAATATATCAACTTGAAACTTGAAATGCTTAAATAACATAACCCAAATATTTTTTGGTATATATTTGATGTGTTTAGGGGGCACAACGGAGACAGGGGCAAGGGGGAACATTTTTTTAAATGGAAAAGGGAGCCATGGGATAAATCATTTTAAAGCTTATTCAATTTTATTTTTAACCATATAACTCTGATGTAATATTTTAAAAACGCTGCTATTGACAATGTGACATTGGCCCATTTAAAAGTCCAAACCAAGCCACAGATATGATTAATAAGATAATTTTATGATGTATCACGCGACCCCCATTTAAATTAAAAAAATCCCGTCCTTGCACCTATAGGTGCACCTGCCTCCTTCGTGCTTCATCCTTCCGTCCGTCGGTTCGTCAGTCCGTCCATCTGATTGCTATTCTTCTATCCCTCGATCCGCCTTTCTATCTGTCAATATGTCACGTTTTCTTGTCTGCGCGAAAACTCAAAAAAGAATAAGTCAAATTCAAATTTTCAGGAAAAATAAATTTTGGTAAGGGCACAAAGCCTTCTTCTTGAAACTGAAATTAGATAAGTAAAATCTCACACTTTAACCAAATTTTTTTCGATTAAGTGAGTGCGGTAGAACCATCTAATTTTCACTTTATTTTCGTAATATATTGCAAAAAAGTTTTGCCTTGTTCGGTAGAGCATTTAAGTAAAATGTTTTAATTATGTCTGCTTGGTAGGAACTGAACTATCTCTGTTAATTGGCATAATGGATTCAGAATTTCCGTTTTCATAAAGGATATTGACCTTGACCTTTAAGCACGTAAAGTAGTTTCGATTTTTCTTGGACCCTTCTAAAAATAAAAGCGAAAAATTATTTGCGTAGGAAGGTTTAGATATCTTTTGGTACACTTTAACTTTTTAAGTAAGAGATTATAATATTATTTTCTTTTAATTCGCCATATGGTTTGGATATGTATTTACTCTACTCTACTCACTCAACAACTCGGACAAATTTTACTCGCCATACTTTACACACACACTCTACTCTACTTGGTCGATTTTACTTTGTCCAGTGCAACCACTTCAATCTACTTAGGGAACGTTCAAGTATTAAGTAACGCTCTAGGGGGAGTTGGAGGTCTCGAAAACATTACGCCGCGTGGGTGTCAGTAAAAATTTTACGTAACACTTAAAAATATTTATTGGATCACGTTTTTAACAATGATCTAGGCCTAAGAAACCCAAATTTTATTTCCAGACGGCGTTCTAAACAAAAAAAAAATAGAGATGGAAAACCATAGGCAATAATCGATTTTCGGTTAATCTCTATACCGAGTTACATGGGGGGTCAAAAATGGCCAAATTTTGCGTTACGTAATACTTGAGCATTCCCTTACTTTACAATCTTAAATCTAAAGTAAAATTTTATGCTTGCTTTACCCCTTTGGATCTACTTCTCTAATCGCTTTTACTTGATCTTTCCACTATACTCGCTCCACTCTTTTTACTTTAGTCTACTCTACTCTCTCCAATTTAATCTTATTAATCCAAAATCTTTTATCAACTCCTAATTTCACTATACTCGCTTTACTCTAATCGCTCAACACGCTCGCTCTGTTCTTCTCATTTATATCAAAAAGCAATAAAAGATTTTAATACTAACTGCTAAAATAATGCGTCGAAGCACAATGCATATTATAAAAAAGGAAGTAAACTTCATACAACAAAAATATTATAGTTGTAATTTGTTATTCATTATTATTTTTTCTAAAAGTAGGTTCCAAAATATTAGGGTGAGCCTGTAAGGGTTTCGTTTCTAGTTTCTAGGCTACGAAACCCTAAATACATAAAAAGTAAAAGTAGTAGTCATGAACGAATGAGTAAAGTTAAGAAAAATAGTGTAACTTAGTTAATCATTACCAAAATGACTTTACTTCCTGTAAAAAAACTAATATTTTCATCAAAGATCCACCAATTTAATCAGATACGTTTGAAGAACTTTACAAAAATGATCCTATAAGTTATCAGGTTTTAAATCAGTATGGTTTGATGAGGGATGACCTAATCAATGAAAACGTCACTTCTTACGCAAAAAAAGCTTTAGCTCGGCTTTCTGCAGATGAACTGGACTACAGAAATTTCAGAATACTGCGGGCTACGAAGTTATCCATCCAGCACTAGGTGTTACCAAAGGATAAGTGGACAAAAATCGAGGAAAACTGCTTATATTTGTCGCAGATTATGAATAAAATTGCAAAAGAAAAAAATGAGGAGAAACCGTGGTATAGAAAATATGCTTAAGTGTTCCTTTTTGTTTTAATAAATATATTCAGAGTAAAAAGTTTCTTTAATAAAAAAATGCCCAGGAGGCAAGAACGACTTTTAATGCATGAATGTATGTTTATGTTCCGGGAAAATTACTCCTCCCTTATGGCTATTTTCTACATAATTAATTAAATGTAACTTTATCCTGTAACTAAGTTATATAACAATTTTCATTCTAAAATATTACATCATACTTTCCTAAAATAAGTATCGAGTATTATTATTGTTATTATTATTTTATTCTTATTAATATTATTATTACTATTATTATTATTACATAATATGTAATAATTTTATGATTCTTGTTATTTTTTTATTTATGAATAATAATAAATTATTTTAGAACGTAAAGAGTTTATAGTGTTGAAATACGATATTTGAAAAAATCAAAATTTAATGTACACTGTACAATGTACAGTTAAAAAAAGTGGGTTGTGTGACACGTCGTCTGTTAAGAATCCCTGTTCAACTAATAATTTTTAAATTAAAATATCAACTATTTTATTATACCACATGGTATGTTAAATTAGTGTTTTCAATTTATACATGGTACACTGTTTCATTTAGAACACAGTCTTAAGATTTATTTACATATATTTAAAATTATTACAGAAAAATTTTTAACGTAATTGTTAAATTAAAATGACTACCATCTGATGATATCATATGGCAAGGTAAATTTGGTTATTTTCCTCATTATTTTATCCATTTTATGTAAAATTTATTTTAATTATTTATCCGGATATATTAGTTGAAATACAGTTGTAATCGCTTTCATAATCAGATAATAAACCTAATTAGAATATACAAATTAGATCGGATTTAATTATTTTTGTTGTCTTTCATAAGGACAACAGGTTGTATATTTTATATTAGGATGGAACAATATATATTTTTTTATCTTGAAAGTAGGCTCACTAGATCGGTTTTGGCTTTGTCTAGTTGGTGTGTTAGTGTGTTTTGGTGGTTGGTCGGTTTGAGCTTTTTATATCAGGCGAAAACTTCCAGAAACCCAAAAGGCTAACCACCAAAATACTAGAAAAAGTAACAACTGATCGAGTGAACCTACTTGAAAGCAGTTATAAAATACATTTACTAAGAAAAGAATAATTTCCTCTATAGATCTGTGGTTCATATTGTTATAAAAAAAATAAATAAAAAAAATCAACCCTTTTACAGTAATTGTTGTTATGTGCTACCATTATCTATCCCAAATGTATATACAAAAATGTAATAGTAAATGTAATATTTTATCCAAAAATACAAAATAGTTCTAACCCCCTTGACCTCACTAACAAAACAATCCCAGCCGATCGACAAACATAAAACGTAAAATAACAATAAATTAATATAAAGTGGAAATTTTCTAGGGAAAGTAAAATATAATTTTCCTGTGTGACAACTCTTAAACACAATTAAATAAAAAAAATATTTAAACTTTTTGAGAAATTTGGGAAGCTGGAGTACTCTGTTCGGTAACCCTTCCGCGTTATAATATCGTTTAAAAAAATATCAATTATTTATAAAAAAAAATATTTTTTTTTCTCTTCTCTTAAAAGATTTTTTTTTTGCTTTGCAAAAAAAAAGTTTAATTTGTTTATAAACAAATTTAATGTTTTTATATTCGGAAGAAAGATTATAAGAATGTACGTTTTTAAACAAAAATTTTAACGTAAAAATCGTCAAAATCTGTCTAGAAAAATCTAGAAAAATCGGTCGAGATAAATGTTGACCATGTAACATTAAACTTTCATTGTTAATGAGTTTCACAAAACATTTTTTTTAACCAAAACCTGAGGAAATCTTTTTGAACATAGGAGCTAATAAAAACATTATTTTAGAGCATAAAAACGACTTTTTTGGTGGCATACTTGGATAATTTTGCCTTCACTAAAAGTTCAAAATGAAAAAAAAAAACTGCATAAAATAAAGCATAAAATTCCAATCAATGCAGATTTTGACTATGCTAGATCAATACTGCACTTTGCACTTTATTTTTTTGTGTGCCTTTGTTATCATACCATATAAAATTTTTAGAATAGGTTATGATACGATTTAAACGACTCCGTATGTGTTTTATTTGCAATATCCTTCACCTTCCGTCTAGTCCTGCAATTTTTGTAGTCTGGAAGGCAAACAGTCGTAAAAAATCCGTTAATATGTCAATAAAAATTAAATGTCCTTGTAAAGATTATACTTCAGGATATGACGTAACCTTTGCATACTGTAAAACTGGTAAAAGATTTCACCCTATTAAATTTTATGAATATATAAGAACACTGTTCTCCTTTGTCTAAAAATAAACAAATTTAACACTACATTAAATATTTCCAGATAGGAATATCTATATTGTTTATGTTAATAGTATAATGCTGTTGAGTACTGTAAAGTAAAATATTGTTTTTTTTGTTTCCTTTTAAATTCTGAATAATAGTTGTTATTCTATTGTAATAGACCACTTAAACGTGTGGAAATTATAATTAATCTAGAGATGAAAAGTTAGAAAATTATTACTTACTCACCTACTTTAAAAAAGTTTAATTTTAAACAATCTAGTACTTTTAAATATCTTTATTTACACAAAATAGTATTTATTTTAAATCATTTTATTTTTGTTGGGGCCGTAGAAATAATACTGTCATATTTTGTCGGAAAATATCTTTCTTGCATTCACGACACTCGCCGCTGCGGGGCTTGAACTAAACATTCGCTGATGCAAAATAAGTCACCTTCCGTATATTTTATGTAATACACTATTTGTAGTTTACCATTAAAATATAGTAGAGTTTAAACGTAAAAAGGTCAGTTTACAGTTTGTTTGGTATATTTAAGAGACAGGCTTAGTGCTTATGGCTTATTTCTCTTAATAGAAATTAGTTTGACTGGAGATTAATGGGCGAGTGAGTATCAGCTCACTGATGCGCTGGAGTTGCATCTTTCATGGATTGGTGAAAGGGAGTGCGAAGGGGAGAAGAAGGATTGGGAGGGATGAGAGGAGGGAGAGTGAAGGGGAGTGAGACTGGCGCACTGATGCTTGAGTTGCATCGGTCAGGAGTTGGTGGACACAACTACTGGTTGAGGACATTTTTAATCTTTTTGTTAGTGGTGAGGTATTTGTGATCGTAATCTAGAAAATTTTAAATGAGGGGGTTTGCGTGATCTAAGTTATTATAAAAAACTTACTGTATCGGATGATTTCTGTTTTTATGAAGGGCATTTCGAGATCTCTGTGAATGGGTAATCCTGATGAATCAGGGGGCATCGAAGCATATTCTGAGTAGCTTGTTTTGGAAGGCATGGTTTGGCTGAAAGCGTTTTGTTAAGGGTTATTTTATTCCAGACTGGAGCTCCGTAGAGGAGTACTGGCTTTAGGGTTTAGTTGTAGAATAGGAGTTTCTTTTCAATGGAAAGGGTGCCTTTTCTACCCATTATGGGATAGAGTTTAGAGAGACGGCAGTTGTTTGTTTTGACGTGCTAATCCCATGTGAGGTTTTTGGATATTATAATGCCTAAGTATTTAACATGGTTTTCGCAGTTAATGTCTTGGTCATTTATCTTAATGGGTTGGGGTAGAGGTTTTCTATTCCTAGAAATTAGGATGCCTTTTTTTATTTACTTTGATTTTTTATTTGGAAAACCATTTGGTTAGGGTATCCATTTGACACTGGAGTGCGTTGTGGATACGCTGGGAGTTCTTAGATTTGGTTACGACGGCGGTGTCGTCGGCGAACAGGGCTTTGTGAGTAGTTTATTAGCTGGTTTTGGGGTATCTGCAGTGAAAAGGTTGTACACAAGAAGCGATAGTGGAGAACCTTCTCCAGCTTCGATGAGACCTGTGCCGGACTTGGGGTCGCCTGTTTTGATTTGAAAGGAGGCTAGAAATTTTATGATGCCTAGAGGTAGACCAAGAATGTAGATTTTGGCTACAAGACCTTTGTGCCAAAATTTGTCGAAGCCTTTAGAGATAACCGGGAGGATCAGTCCAGAGGATTCGTGCCTATTTAGTCCATCATTTATTGTATCTACCAGCCGAGCTATCTGATGAAGTGCTTACTTCGGAAGTTAGTTCTTCGAATAAAGTTTGGAGTCTGGTTAGTATGATTTTATCGGCGATTTAGTTTAGCCTTGGGAAGAGAGTAGGCTTATGGGGCGATAGCTCGAGGAAAAAGTTGGGTTTTGTTGGGGCTTTTTGATTACTATTACGTCTGCGTTTTTCCAGGACTTTGGAGAGTGTCTCAGTCTGAGCATATCTTTAACAATGTTAACGATTTACATAATGCCTCTTTGGTGGTCTAGGGATAGGGTCATTCTCCAGAGGGATGTATCCTGGGGCACGTAAAAAGAGTGAAAAGGAGTCAGCAATACCGAATGTTAAAATAAGCGAATCGTCATTTAGGTATGACCCCTTAATAAAATTAAAAACATTTCCTAGTAAATATTCAATTATACTAGAATAGTTTTTTTCTAAAACAGTTACATATACATAATATCATATATTCAATGCCTGCTTTTGCAAATAATTTATTTAAAATAACTTTTTATATAAAATAAATAATGCATAGCTTTTACTGGAACACCACGATGCAATTTAAAGTTAAATTAATTGTACAATTGTATTGTATATATATTTTTTATGTTCCTCCGTATATAACTCTTTATGTTTTTAAATTAATTCTTTTCAAACTTGGTACGATTAACTCTTACTCTAGTAATCATTTTCACTATAGCAGAGCGCGCTCTCAACTTTACGCTTTAAACCTTCGTAACGCAGGATGCGTGCTATATCAAAGGATTTTTTTCCTGAAAATACAATTTTCATATTACAGTTTAGCCCTTTATACCTATATTTTTTGTTTTTCGTAGTATTTTGTTTTCATATTTGGTAAGACTAATCCTTTTTATAGTATTTTTTCATAAAAAAATTAAGTTGATCTAACTTATTAATTTTTGGGGAGATTATTTTATAATAATTTTAGTAGGCTTTGTTGTGCCCTTATTTATTTTAAATTTTTCAGTTTGAAGCCTATCGAATTGTTTGTTAGGGGACATCCAAGTGTGTCACGCAGCTTGGACCTTTTCTCCCTGTTACAATGTGTTACAAACTCCTTGACCCCCTTCCGCATACTTTATAGACATTACCTTATCGTCAAAAAAACGTGACTATGGCCGGATGAACATTTTAAAAAACTGTTTAGAATAATTACTGTATAAATCGCTCAATGGTACAAAAAAAAAGACGTTGGACAATGTTTTTTGATTATGTTCGAGGTATACGTATAACACTCTTCTAATAGGAAGCTGCGACGAGTATACTAAGTATACTAGTAGAGATTGAATGTTGAAATTATAGAAAAATGGTGTCAAATTCTTTTCAAATTCTATCTTAATTACAGAAAGCTATAAAAATATCAAATATCTCGGTAAAGTCTTGCGGAGAAAAAATTATTTGATACGTGAGTGGGGTCATAAGGGTCAATCCAATGTATTTATTAGCAATCAAAATGTGATAAAAACGAACACATTAATTTGTTAAATTTATGAAACGATGATTTATTAACTTGGTGGTCCTGGTCAAAAGCGTCATAAAAAGATGTATAACTATATTTTGTTAAATGAGTCAATAGGTCCAAGATTAATAAAAGAATATTAAGCTTCGCCTTGCCTTAATTCGCGTATAAGGCAGCAGGTCATAGCTGTGTTTTTTTTTTGTTGTAGTATTTATCCTGCACTGTTAGTAACAGTTTGTTTCTTTTCCATTTAGTATTTTAAAAATACGGAAAATCCTCGATATTGTGCAAAACATTTTAATTGGTTTTCGTTCATTTTTGCTTTATGAGGTTTTATATTGAAAAAATCAAGGGTGGCTCGATTAGCTGATCTGTTCGAAAAAACCTGTTTGCACGATTACTCAAGAATACTTTAAACTATAGATAACATTTAAAACACACTATATCAAAAGTTCTCGGTAGGGATTATTTTTGATAAAATAAGGGTTCTAGAAGCGGGTTAAATTGGAAAAAGGCACAAGGAATAAAAAAAAACTTTTAATAATTTAATTATATCTAATAGGGAAAATCTGTATGCACGATTACTCGAGAATACATTAAACTATAGACTTAAAATTTGAAGCATCCTATATCAAAAGTCCTCGGTGGGAATATTTTTGATCAAATAAGGGTTCTAGAAGCGGGTTACATTGGAAAAAGATACAAGAAAACAAAAAAAGAAGTGTTATTAATTTAATTATATCTAATAGATATAAACATTTTTCGAAAAATGTCATTCATAGGTTATTTCGGATCATATCCATTTAAAAACATACTTAGATATGTAATAGGTATAATTTATTTACATAATTGATCAATTACTCAAAAAAAAACCTATCTAAACAACTAAACCGAACCAAAACCTGACGCAAGAGAAAAAAAAATTGAAGCAATATTCAAAATTACAAAATTCAATTTTCACAATCAAACCCCTTTTAGTACTAATCACCATTTTTCAAATGGGTATAATTTTATTAAAAATAATTTTTTTTGGAAGCTCTTTTATCAAAACAAAGTCTTTTACAAGGGACACCCACATGGATACAGTTTTGAAAGATGAATTACTAAAATGTCTTTTCAAACCCATAGCGTGCAGAATACTAAATAAGATGTAATTTAAATGTAGTCTCTTTTAATCAACTTATATTTAATAAATTATATTTGATCATGCTATAAAATGTAATATACATAACATGTTAAGTAAACTTTCAAAAAGAAATAGACTTACTGTTCTTTTAATGCTAAAATCGAATAACTACACCTAAAAAAAACAGAGCATGCTTATAAACAAGGTGTATGCAGAATCAGTTTTTTTACTACTGTTTTTTAGTACTAAACTGAAAGAGAAAATATCAGTTTAAAAGTTTATAATATCTACTTTTATTAATATAATTATAAAAAAAATCAGAACCGGCATCCTAATCATAACTTAATTATTCGAAAAGTTCTCTCCTTTTATATATATATATTTTTTAATTTTATTATCTATCAGCTTATCTTATCTTGTCTTTTTAGGTTACAGAAAAACTATTAAATCAGCCATAAGGGAACGTTCAAGTATAACGTAACGCAAATTTTGATAGTTTTGGATCAACACCCCCCCTCTGTAACGCTATTTTCCTATACCATTAACATGGGCGTAATACTCCAAAATGACCCCCACCCCCCCTAGGAGCGTTAAGTAATACTTGAATGTTCCCTAAAGTAATTTAAAACACTTTTAGGTCTAATATTAAGAAGCAAGAAAAATACTGTTTTTCTTCAAGTGTACTAAAATGTTCATATTTTATAACTGAACACACTGATAGAAGTGATCTACTTTTTTACAGTAAAAATATTAAGTTTATTATTTTACCACGTAAAAAAAATAGTTAGCATAACCGCCACTGGCTGCAGAACTCTTTGATATTGATGACAGCCATACTTCACAGTTGTTTGTTTATTATGTAAAGAGGTCGTTGACTCGAGATTCTGTGCAAAAACGTTGTGTGATATTGATTAAAAATGCTTGAAGAAGAATATATGAATTGTACACTAGAGTGGGTCGAAAAACAAAAAAGTTTTCGGATTAAGATCTAATAGCAAAAAAAACTTGTAACACATCAAAAAAACACGTTTAAAAAAAAATTGGTGCAAATTCATTTAATAACTTAGGAGCGCAAAGAACAAAAAGCTTTTATCTTTTTTTAAAAAACGTGCAACTTTTCAACACGTTAACTTGAAAACGGTTTAAGATAAAGACTTAAAAATTTAAAAATAGGTTTTTAAACTCAAAATTTGATATCGATTTAAAAAAAAAAAAAATTGATGTACCACAAGTGGGACAAAAGGGGCAATTTTTTTTTTTTGCAATTACGTTTTTAGTTTTAAAGTTAGGTATATAAAGTTGCATATCAATAAAAAGGTCTTTTAAAGACCTACAAAAACGTTTATATTCATTTTTTGTGTAAATGTTACCGTTTTCGAGATATTTAATAAAATAAATAAATAAATATAGGAAAAAAATAAAATGTTACTTTATTGGTTACGTGCTTAAATATAACAGAAAAAAAGACAACTTTCGAGTTCAACAACAGTCATATATAAAAGCTAACAAAATTTTTATGAGATGACACTACTGGCAGGCAGACTTCGTGCACTATAGAATTCTTTCAATCGCCTCAATAGTGCTTAATATATACCTACATTTTATTATAATAGATTTCTTCGTACACGGAGTACGCCTGCCAGCAGTCTCATCTTGTAAAACTTTTGTAAACTTTTAAATATGGCTGCCGTTGAACTCTTTTATATAACAATTTTGTTTATATAAAAAAATAGCTTACTGTATGAAATATTTCAAATTTATATATTTCCTAAACAAAATTTAAAATTTAGATTTTGTGTCAAATTTTTTTAGGGTAGAACGTGATAATAACGTGGTTCTAATAACACCATCTCTTTTCTGGTAACCACAAACTTGCTTGGATACTGTCGTGACCAATTTCACACAACGTTCTACCGCCTGTGTGTGACAAGGAATTTTTAAAAAATCCCATTTTGGGATAGACTTTGTTAGCAAAAGATTTTCAATTTCTTTTGTAGATACACTATTTAAAATTGGAGGTGAACAAAAGTGGGGTGTAAAGTCAATTAAATCTGTATAATCAGTTGCTTTAAAATTTAATTGAGGACATATAAATATACGCACTGATTTGCATTCTTTTTGCCTTGCTTCTAAAATTTTCTTATATGCAATATCCCTTTTTTCTACTCTTTCGTCTAAATCCTCCGTCATGTATCTTGTTGATTTAATTAAATTAAATATGTGCTTTGACCCGTCTTTTATTAAAGGATTTGTTTTAATTTGAAACCACATTGGCATATAATATCTCATAATAAAATGTAGGTACAGTTAAATAGCATTTCACATTTACAAGCTGTAATGTCAAAAAGACTATTCTTCGCTGTATCTTTAAATTTTTTTGCCTTTCAATCCAAAAAGCCTTATTTTTATCTCTGTTATAACTTTTCATTATACTTTTATATTTACCAAGCTTCCACCATTTGTTCAACTCTTACTTGTGACACTAGAGGAACATTAGCTCTCTCATAAGCTTTACAAACTTTTTCCGCCACTATTTTATGTATTGTAGAATTATTATGTTTTTTTAAATGTATTTTCGTTTTACCTTTTTCTTCCAACCAACATCTTATTACGTCTTCGTAAGTCGGGAGTCTGTATGAAATTAAGTCCTTGGAAACACCAAAAATAGGACACACACTTTTACTAGTTTTTCCCATGACAAAACTTTTCAAAATAATTAAAAAACTAATATTAATTTAACAGATAAATTTTACACGAATGCTTTCCGACAGGTCTTGCAAGAACGAAAAACAATTTTATAATGTCTTAACTCTCAATGTTCACGAGTTAATTGCAAAAATGAAGCAAGTTTAAATAATTCTAAGAAATAGATAATAAAAGTTCTTTTTATTGACTCTCGTTTTAAAAATTTTCATTAAATTTTTTTTTAATTTTCTGCGAAATAAGTGTTAGCAATTCTAAGAATTAATAAACCCTAATAGGATATAAGTAAATATGTATAGTCTTGTTTTAAATACTAGATTTGGCTTTCTTTTTCCCAAATTTTGTTATATTTTAAAAATGATTATCATAGTATACATTATTTTTTTTTTTTGGAAGACTATTGAACCCTTACGCCATCTATCGGTCAATTATTTTCAATTATTATTATTAATTAAAATTTGGTACGTAAACAATAAAATAAAATTTTATTTTTTTCCCTACGTTTTATTCATTTATTTTCTCAAATATCTCGAAAACGGTAATATTTACACCAAAAATTGATATAAACTTTTTTGTAGGTCTCTTCAAGACCTTTTTATTGATATATAATTTTACATACCTAACTTTAAAACTAAGAACATTATTGCAAAAAAATAAATTTTGCCCCTTTTCTCCCACTTGTGGGACATCAATTTAAAAAAAAAAAAATCAAAATTAAATTTTGAGTTTAAAAATCTGTTTCTCAATTTTTAAGTCTTTATCTTAAACCATTCTCAAGTTATCCTGTTCTTAATGTTGCACGTTTTTAAAAAAAATAAAAGTTTTGTGTTCTTTGCGCTCCTAAGTTATTCAATGAATTTGGACCAATTTTTTTTTTAAACATGGTTTTTTATGTGCTACAACTTGTACCGTAATTAATACGTTCACTGCCAACGGCTAGTTTTGACAGCGGAGCAATGGGTATGGGCAAGGGAAAAATAGAAAGAATTGATTAATGTTGTTAGGGGCGCCAGTTACTTTAGCTTTTACTCCTTTAGGTAAGTAACAACCTAGTGTAAATACTTAAGCTTTTCAGTTTGAGAAAATATAACCTCTAAATAAAATAAGATAATTCATTTGAGAAATTTATTATAAATAAACTTAATGAAAGCACATCAAGTAATGTATTAATATATATAAAAAATATGTGTAATTATATTAAGATATAATTAAAGAAATCTTAATAAAAATTACTAAATTCAGAAATCATTCGACTTAAATGTATAAAGAAAACATGAAGTTCAGCAAGCACCAAGAAATGTATGTAAACAACAATCATTTCTTGCAGTGTATAAAAGTCATGCTTAAATTAGAAATCATTTAATCAAAAGTATGATATTTAATAATTAATAAATGAGATTAAATGTTTTAAAAAAAATAAGTACCTAAAAATGAACAAAAGCCAGAAGGGCATATAGTATTAATCAATACTATATCAGATCTGATAAAGTTTACAGTTATAAGAATATTGAAATAAAAGAATTTAAAAATATGAAATATTGCTTTCAAAAGTTTTCAGAATGAGTACTTAGCTGGTTTCTGCAAAATCCATGAGGTATGAATTCCCACGTCTTCATCTGTGCAAGTCTCCCCTATGCTGATGAATTCATTTCTCAAATGAAAGAAAAAAAAATATAGGCTGTCCCATCTACTTTGGAAAAATTATCTTCCAGGATAAAATGTACGATTGAAAATGTTGTCCGGGATTAAATATGCTTTTGAAAATTATGTCCAATATAAAATTGTCTGCTAGACGGTTACATAGAATTTATCTATGCCAAAAAATACAGAACCATGTTCCAACAGAACATCACTCCATGCGGAGAACTTGTATATCAAATATACCAAAATAAACTTCAACTTAAATTAATGTAATTCCATATTAATGGTAATTAATTAATGTAGTAATAATGGTGCTTTATGGTGCTTAATTAATGGTGCTAAAACAATAATTATATCTCAGAAATATTCTAAGAAACAGAAAAACTTAACTTACGTCTCATTCTAAGTCTTCGATGTCCATCGAAACGTTATAAATGCGTAATTGTAAAAAAATAACAGTTACAATATCTTCCGCATTGTTTAAATATTCATTTTCACTAACTTTAAATAAAAATACATGAAGGATTACTTCGATGATTACAGAAAATAAACACTCGTCAAAATGAGACCACCATTGTACAGAGTTCATCAAGAAAGAGCGAAAATCGACCTTATCAACCGGTATGAACCCTTCAGGTGAATAAAATCCTATTTCTGAACTATTAGCGACATCTATGCAAGTCATTATCAACTACAGTTTTACCGTATAGGATTCCTAATAAAGGTAACTGAAACGACACCAAAAATAATAACTAATTAAAAGAATGTTTCCTAATAAATCTGTATTAGTGATATCTAACCTCAAAATATTACTCTAAGAAACAAATATAAACAATACTTATTGTTTATCAGCAAAACTAATAAAAATACGAACAGAATACTAAGTGTCCTGTGAACTAAGTATAAACAAAATACTGAATCTAAGTGAGCAGTTCCAGCAAACTATTTTCAACAAATTCTGGATTATCCCGAAGGGATAATCATACACAACTTTCCACAAGAGAGACAAGCTACAGGTGAAAGCCAGTGAAATCCAACCCTCAATAGACTCTGAAACATATAAAAACCAGGTAAGTCCATAGACAAATGCACTATAGAGGAATAAGTCATATGATTCTTTATTATTAAAAATCATATTCTAATTATGTTTTCTTTATGTTATTTTCAGGTAGAACTATGGAATAGAGACTCATATGGTTAGAATTCAGTTCCTGCTACAAAATAGTCCCAGATACAAAATAGTTCTGTACGTACGTAACTATTTATATACAAAATAAACATAAATTATAACGTAAGTAAACGAATAGTTTAATTAACCCTTGCTATATTACAAAGTGACGATTTATGTCGTTACACATGCCCCCTCCAAAAATAATAAAAATATTTAATATACAAAAAATATTTTTATACCAAACTCTAAAACTATTTAACTTAAATAGCTAAAATATATACTATATTTTATTTAATAAATCAACAAAAAATACAATACTTTATGTAAATCATTTGAAATACTACTTGATAATTAACAATAGCTAAGCTTGATAACTACGTGTATCATCCGCCTACTCTTATGTAGAACATAATTTTGGGACTTTATCGGTGTGTGTCATAAACAGGTAATTGTCATAATCAGGTAATTGTCATAATCGGGTAATTGTCATAATTAATTTTGTTTTTCTTTTTAGCTAAGTTTTATCAAGATAAAAAAATAGAAATAAGACTTGACTGTGTGCACCAGAATTCTCTTCTACAAAAAATATATTTATATATTTTTTTTTACTACTATATACAAAAGTTTTGGGTACCCTTTAAATATTTTCAATACATTGATATTTTTTTTAAATATCATTCCGAATGATACTAAGAAAATATTCTTATTTAATCAAATCTAGCCAACTGAAATGTCACTATTCGATCCAAAATATTTCTTTAGATCTTTAACATGCCAGTCGCCTCTATGACCATCTGCATTTTCCAAAATATACACTAACTTTGACTTTTTCGCAACAACTTTGCAAAGTATGTACTTTGGAGCAAGTTTTGCAGCAAAACTTTTACTAGCATCTGAAAGTACTTTGTTTCGTCTCCAAACTTTTTCACCTATCTCAAAATTTACTTCACGCTTGCGCAAATCATAAGTACGCTTATTACGTTCATAAGCTTCATGTAAATATTTCTTTACATCAATAAAAATCTCTTTAAGATTTCCCAAGTCTTGACTATACGAGTCTCTGTCACAAGGTTCTAATTTAACACCATCAGTTGATGTCATTTTGCCATAATAAGTTCCTGTGATAGGTACATTCCTCCCAAAATTAAGAAATGCCGGCGTATATCCCGTAACTTCATTTACAGACGTTCGTAAAGCTAGACCTATTTTTGCTAAATCTTTACACCATTCTTTTTGATTATCTTTTATATATGATCTTATAGCAGTAGAAATTGTGCGATGTTGCCTTTCCGTCGGATTATTTTGACTATGGTAAAGTGCATTAAACCAAATTTTCTGTACATTATATTCATCTGCTAATTTTTTAAAAACTTTTCCAGCAAATTGTTTTCCATTATCGACAATTAAAAATTGACAGACTCCGTAAACTAAAAAAACTTCATTCTCAATGAATTTACATATTGCATTTGCAGTAGCTTCCCTTAAAGGATGTAATAATGTATACTTTGTAAACCAGTCTGACACAACTAAAAGATAACAAAAACCTTTAGAACTTCTGGGAAATGGTCCCTGCAAATCGCATGAAATAACTTGCCACGGATAATTTACTTCTTTTTCACGACCCATCAATCCAAAACGTGCAGAATTACTAACTTTTTGTGATTGACAAATATTACAACATCTTACATACTTTAAAATATCTTTACGCATTTTTGGCCAAAAATATGTTTCTGAAATTCTATGAAAAGTTTTAAAAAATCCCATATGAGAAGCTAATACATCGTCATGACATTCTTTTAGAACTTGTTTACGACATTTTTGAGGCACTAACAATTTCCACTCTATAATATTACTTTTTACTTTTGTCTTGGTCGGTATGAATTTATAAATGTTATCATCAATAACTTTAAATTGCGGATATGAATCTGGACTCTTAATAATTTTTTCCCTCAACTGAATATAATATTTATCACTATTATAATCATTTACATTAAAATTAATTAAATTTACATCTGGAAAAATTGATTTTTCTGGTTCTATTCTATCAAAAGCTCTGGATAACCCATCAGCTACTACATTTAATTTACCTCTACGATATACAATATCCATATCATATTGCTGTAATTTTAATGACCATCTAGCCAAGCGACCAGAGGGATCTTTCATATTACTCAAATATTTTAAAGAAGAATGATCTGTAATTACTGTGAATTTAACACCTTCAATATATGGTCTAAACCTATCTATAGCAAACAAAACAGCTAAACATTCCTTTTCACCTACAGAATATTTTATTTCACTACGTGTTAAAGCTCTACTAGCATAAGCTATTACTTTTTCTTGACCATCTTGCGTTTGTGTTAATATGGAACCGAGGCCAACTAAAGAAGCATCACATTGTATAACAAATGGTAAAGAAAAATTGGGACTTGCTAAAGCTGGAGCATTTATTAAAGATTCCTTCAACAATAAAAAAGCTTTTTCTGCATCAGTATTCCAACTAATGGCTTGTTTTTTACCTTTGCCCTTTAAAAGTGAATTTAATGGACTAACAATTGTTGAAAAATTCCTAACAAATCTACGATACCACGAAGCTACACCTAAAAATCGTTTTATTTCTGTACTATTTGTTGGTCTAGGATAGTTTATTATTGCTTCTACTTTTTGCGGATCGGTTCTTAAACCAAAATTATCAATTACAAAACCTAAATACTTAAGTGATTTTCTAAAAAAATTACTTTTTTCAAAATTTATTGTAAGATTAGCAGATTTTAATTTTTCATGTACTATTTGAAGTAATTTAATATGTTCCTCAAAAGTTTTTGATACTATTATAATGTCATCAATATAAACAAATATATTTGGATAAAAGGAGAAAGGAAAAAGTTTATCCATTAATCTTTGCTGACTTTGTGTTCCATTTTTGAGTCCATAACACATTACATTAAATTCAAATAGTCCCCTACCAGGTACGGAAAATGCAGTTTTTTCTTTAGCAGTTTTTGTAAGTGGAATCTGCCAAAAAGCATTTTTTAAATCTATACTTGATATATATTTTGCATCGCCTAATAAACTTAAAATGGAGTCTATCCTTGGTAAAGGATGTGAATCACCTTTTGTAATAGAATTTAATTTACGTCCATCAAAACAAAAACGGTATGTACCATTAGCTTTTTTTACTAATAAAACTGGTGAATTAAAATCAGAATAAGATGGTGAAACTATATCATCTTTTAACATTTTATCTAACTCTTTATGTAAAATTTCTATTAAATAAGGTGACAAAGGATATTGACGCATTTTAAAAGGTTTATTATTTCCTGTATCTATATCATGTTCTATTAAATTTGTTCTACCTATTTTTTCGCTATATAATTCTTTAAATAAACTAACAAATTTATCTGCTATCTTTTTCTGTTCGTCTGTCAAGTCACATAAGCCTACTGAATTATCTTTATTTATATCCTGACTATCACTGTTATTACTGATCACATTCAAATTATTAATTTTATTATTCCAAGATTCATCAGAAAAATCCAGAGTCATAGAAAACAATTGTAAAAAATTCACACCAAAAATAAAATTTGTTTCCAAAGAAGGAACAACCAAGACTTGTAAAATCTTAACTTCATTATCTACTTTAATAGGTAAATAAACAACACCAGTTACTAACTGTTTAGATTTATCAGCTGTAGTAACATGCGGTATAAGACATTTATCAATTTTTAAATTAAATTTTTCTAAAATTTTAATCGCGTGACCACCAGCCACTGAACAATTTGCACCTGTATCAATCAAAGCTGTTATATTTTTATCAAAAATATTTACTTTAATATATGGACGGTTATCTCTAGGTAATTTAATAAAAGAATTTTTATTAATTACAGACAAACTATACGGTTTATAAAAATTTTTAACTTTATCCAACCAATCTTTCCATTCATTCAAATAAAATCGTTTATTTGTTTCTGTTACACTTGATTTTTGTAAAGAATTGATATTATTTTTATTATAATAAATGTTTTTACAAAAAGTAGTTTTGTTATCCTTTTTTACCTGACTGTCATTATTATTTTTAGCCTTTTTATTAAGTGAATGCCGACTAAAATCATCCACTTTCCTATTTAGTTTTTTGTACAGGAAGGGCAATTTTTAAAAACTACATCTTTATATCCACATTTATAACAAAACTTTGTTCTTTTAGCTAAACATTTGCTAAAAATATGATTTGGTTGGTTACAGTTATAACAAATTACTTGTCTACTTTTATTATTACTACTATTCTGTGTATTATTAAAGCTTTGATTGGTACTTTGACCAATTTGAGAAACTTGACTACTATTACATACTGAACTTTGACGAGTAGAGGAAGATGGGGTAAGTTTGGACACTGTGGTATTATGACTACAATTACATTTACTACTAAAATTTTGACTTATATCCGAACTTAGGACATTTACTTTATTAACTGTTTTATTTTTTGCCACACTTTTACCTGCTATGCTCTTTTGTTTTAATTGATAAGCTTCATCTATTCTTTTACAACTGTCCTTTAAATCTTCTAAATCATTTATTTCTATAAGTGATAATGGTGTAAAATAATGTGGTAATATTCTTTCTCTAATCGTCTTTAGTCTAGTATATAAACTTGCAGCATGAATTAAACGTTTAAACAAGGTTTCCATAGCACCTATAAAAATTGCGATAGATTCATCGGGATTTTGATATCTAGAACGGATATCATCCCATGTTCTATCATCTATGTTAGCTGGAAGAAAATCTTTTTTTAATGCTTGAATTATTTGAGACCACGAATTTAAATTATCTTTAATTGAGAGAAACCATGACAATGCTGGTTCTTTGAATAAGTCATATGCAGATTTAAATAACATTTCGTCTGTAACATTTCTACTTATTTTCATATATTCAACTTGCTCAATAAAATTTAAAACATTAGACTTTCCATCAAAATTAATATTCCATTTATAAACTGGTACTGATTTTAAATAATCATTATCTTTTTTACTAGAAACATTAGGACTAAACTGTGTACTATTATGTAATGAAATATTATTATTTACTTGAGTAAGATCTGAATTTTTACCAGATTTTTCATAAAGATCTAAAATATCTGCTTCTATTTCTAAACAAGTTGCTTTAGTTATTTCTAAAAATTGAATACGTCTAACTTTATTTTCTTCTACTTCAGGAAAACGTTGCAGACGATTTGTTACATGTACTAAATAAGTTTTTAATTTTCTTAAATCGGCTAAACTATAATCACCATGATATTCTACAATTTCTGAAGATATACTATCTAAAATTCTATTAATATTTTCCACTTCACTGTTAAAATTAAAAGTCGGATCTACATATTTTACTTTAGGATCTTCCCTAGCTATGGCTCTACCTAAAACTTTAATTCTAGATACTCTATTATTTTTTGCTGTTAAATGTCTTATACGAAGTTCATAATTTACCATTTCTGCAGTCAAAAATCTAATTTCCATTTTATCTAAATCTTCCATTTTGAATAATTATTTTCAAAATTTAAATTCAATTTACTCAAAATATTTATTTTATTAATAAAATATTTATACTGTACCACAAATTATTTTTTTTTTGTGTACACTGCTCAACAAAGTTTTTGCATACTTTGGAAAATTTCCCAAATATGTCAAAAAAATACTAAATTATTATTTATCTCAATTGGACAAATTAATAATTATAAATAGTCTCCAAAACTACAAAATTAGCTAATATTTATTCATATCCTTCGCATAAATAAATACCCTATTATCCATTTATTTCTATTGAATAAAAGATAATTTCTAGAAAAACTGAACCCACGCCAAAATTTCTCTATTCCATGTTATTCCATAAAATTCAGAATAAACATAAAAAACACATATCTGATATATCTTATCAGATTAACTCTAATTTGACTTAATTTTCAACAAAAAATATTTTATTCAACAGTTATATGTAGTTTTTCTCAAAATGAACTTTAAGTTACACTGAAAAAAATAAGCTTTAGATTTTTATAAAAAATACACTGAGAAAAATGGAGTAAAATTAAAAAAACAAGTGTTCTATCTATCCAAATACCACGTTCTTGGGCGCCAATATTAGTGTACCGTAATTAATACGTTCACTGCCAACGGCTAGTTTTGACAGCGGAGCAATGGGTATGGGCAAGGGAAAAATAGAAAGAATTGATTAATGTTGTTAGGGGCGCCAGTTACTTTAGCTTTTACTCCTTTAGGTAAGTAACAACCTAGTGTAAATACTTAAGCTTTTCAGTTTGAGAAAATATAACCTCTAAATAAAATAAGATAATTCATTTGAGAAATTTATTATAAATAAACTTAATGAAAGCACATCAAGTAATGTATTAATATATATAAAAAATATGTGTAATTATATTAAGATATAATTAAAGAAATCTTAATAAAAATTACTAAATTCAGAAATCATTCGACTTAAATGTATAAAGAAAACATGAAGTTCAGCAAGCACCAAGAAATGTATGTAAACAACAATCATTTCTTGCAGTGTATAAAAGTCATGCTTAAATTAGAAATCATTTAATCAAAAGTATGATATTTAATAATTAATAAATGAGATTAAATGTTTTAAAAAAAATAAGTACCTAAAAATGAACAAAAGCCAGAAGGGCATATAGTATTAATCAATACTATATCAGATCTGATAAAGTTTACAGTTATAAGAATATTGAAATAAAAGAATTTAAAAATATGAAATATTGCTTTCAAAAGTTTTCAGAATGAGTACTTAGCTGGTTTCTGCAAAATCCATGAGGTATGAATTCCCACGTCTTCATCTGTGCAAGTCTCCCCTATGCTGATGAATTCATTTCTCAAATGAAAGAAAAAAAAATATAGGCTGTCCCATCTACTTTGGAAAAATTATCTTCCAGGATAAAATGTACGATTGAAAATGTTGTCCGGGATTAAATATGCTTTTGAAAATTATGTCCAATATAAAATTGTCTGCTAGACGGTTACATAGAATTTATCTATGCCAAAAAATACAGAACCATGTTCCAACAGAACATCACTCCATGCGGAGAACTTGTATATCAAATATACCAAAATAAACTTCAACTTAAATTAATGTAATTCCATATTAATGGTAATTAATTAATGTAGTAATAATGGTGCTTTATGGTGCTTAATTAATGGTGCTAAAACAATAATTATATCTCAGAAATATTCTAAGAAACAGAAAAACTTAACTTACGTCTCATTCTAAGTCTTCGATGTCCATCGAAACGTTATAAATGCGTAATTGTAAAAAAATAACAGTTACAATATCTTCCGCATTGTTTAAATATTCATTTTCACTAACTTTAAATAAAAATACATGAAGGATTACTTCGATGATTACAGAAAATAAACACTCGTCAAAATGAGACCACCATTGTACAGAGTTCATCAAGAAAGAGCGAAAATCGACCTTATCAACCGGTATGAACCCTTCAGGTGAATAAAATCCTATTTCTGAACTATTAGCGACATCTATGCAAGTCATTATCAACTACAGTTTTACCGTATAGGATTCCTAATAAAGGTAACTGAAACGACACCAAAAATAATAACTAATTAAAAGAATGTTTCCTAATAAATCTGTATTAGTGATATCTAACCTCAAAATATTACTCTAAGAAACAAATATAAACAATACTTATTGTTTATCAGCAAAACTAATAAAAATACGAACAGAATACTAAGTGTCCTGTGAACTAAGTATAAACAAAATACTGAATCTAAGTGAGCAGTTCCAGCAAACTATTTTCAACAAATTCTGGATTATCCCGAAGGGATAATCATACACAACTTTCCACAAGAGAGACAAGCTACAGGTGAAAGCCAGTGAAATCCAACCCTCAATAGACTCTGAAACATATAAAAACCAGGTAAGTCCATAGACAAATGCACTATAGAGGAATAAGTCATATGATTCTTTATTATTAAAAATCATATTCTAATTATGTTTTCTTTATGTTATTTTCAGGTAGAACTATGGAATAGAGACTCATATGGTTAGAATTCAGTTCCTGCTACAAAATAGTCCCAGATACAAAATAGTTCTGTACGTACGTAACTATTTATATACAAAATAAACATAAATTATAACGTAAGTAAACGAATAGTTTAATTAACCCTTGCTATATTACAAAGTGACGATTTATGTCGTTACAAACTTTTTTTTGCTATTAGATCTTAATCCAAAAACTTTTTTTGTTTTTCGACCCACTCTATTGTACACCTACAAATCTCTCTCAAATTGCAAATGCTATATTAGACAATTTACCATCAGAATCTCTAAAAGTGTACGATTCATTGTACGAAAAAAAATTAAAATGGGCCCATGGACTAAGGAATGTTTAAGTTTATCCCGAAAGTGATTTATTGGCCTATTTTAGTAAAATAGCATACCTTATTATTAAATAAATTAAATGCAAAAATTAATATAAAAAATATTATTTAGGACGCTTGAAGAAAAAATAGTATGTTTCACTCAGAGGAAAAGTGCTTTTTAACTCGTCTGTAGTTTCTGGACTTCGCTTCGTGTCGCCCGTAAATTCTACAGGCTAGTATAAAAAAACTTCACTCTTAGTAAAACAATATACTATTTTTATGGCGATTACGGAGATTGTTCAAACTCGGAGAGCGAGGTTGGCCACCGTAATCGTCCTACAAACAGTTATCGTTCTTGTATTGTACACTATTTTTATTCGATTGTAATATTTTTGACAAAAAAAATTGAGGTTTGAGCTCAAATTTCATCAGTTTTAATGCCAATCAATTAACAATCATTGTCGACTATTTCACTTCAAATTAAAGAAAGTGGCACTTTTAGATAAGAGCAGGTTTTTTGTTTTCGAAATATTTATAATTTCTTTCTATAGATAAAATACTTCTTAGAGGTCTAATTTAGGTACCAATATTCTATGTATTTTATATACTTATATGATATACATATTTATAATTTGATTATTATTATAATACATATTAAAAAAAATTCTGAAATTCAAATATTTTTGAAAAACTAAAGTTTAATTTCTTAGCTATCTAACAAATTTTGAAAATTTGATAATGGTGGTCATAATTGGAGAAATTTTTAAATACTCTTTAATCGGGTAACGGTAGCTGCGAGACATCAAAACCCGCACGTGCGGAAGAGGCTTACGCGCACTTTTCTTTTTTGGTTTACCTCACCTCTCCGAATTAGGATTGTTGGCTTCCCCTTTCAGTATTTTCTTAGCTTAGTAACAAAAAAATGTAATTTTATATTCCTAAAACATTGGTAAATGATATTCAATATGTATATTTTTTAGATGCTAGTAGTAATAATAATAATATAAAAATATTAATATAAATATAACTATTTTAACCCTCGTTGTTTTGCAATTCGGGATATAAAGCTTGCCTTAAAAAAACAAGCCGTGAAGATAAGTAATGCTATGTATTCTGTTATAAACTACTCACAGTAAATGGTATGTCTAAATTAAAAGAATGGCTTGATTATAGCTTACTAAGTCTTAACGCTGAAAAAACAAAATTTGTGACCTTTTCTATTTCAGCTGCTGATCAACCTGACCTCGATATTTTAAAAATACACGAAGAAAATTGTCAAACGCAAAACTGCGATTGTAAAATTATTACAAAAACCACAAAAATTAAATATCTTGGTTTAATAGTGGATCAGCATCT
>OY294048.1:29822355-29890324 GCA_958510825.1 Brachypterus glaber
GTGGATAACATATTCTAGGTAAATACTTACTTATTTAAATAAAATAGTATAGTATATTGGATTTAATATCTTAGTATGTATGTAGTTTGATGTTAAACATCAGTAATACTTACTTATTTATAGTTTTAATACAATTTAAAATAACGTATCATCCTTTTAACCTGCAACATCATTTAAGGCGTATAGTGCAAGAGCCATATGTGTTTTTTTGATATTTGCTTTTTTTATAAATGTAATAAGGACATCTATATCTTTCATTACATACCACCCTCATAACAGAGGGTTTTCTTTTTGGTACGATACAAGCATTTAAAGCACTATTGCATTATTAAAATTATCGCTTTTATTAGTGCAAGAGTGGCCCACAGGTATAGGCTACCATTCAAACATATCTTGACAGTCATAAAAACGTCCAAACGCAGCGAAACGTTTTAAATAAATTCTTCCTCACCCCCTAGAGCCTTAAGTGATACTTGAATGTTCCCTGGGTTATATTATTGAGAATGTTGAAAAAGCCAACTGTATCATTAAAAATGTCAATTTTATTCTTAAAAAAGCTAACAAGGCAAGTTTTACCAAGGATTTATAACGATATTTTTAGAAAGATTCTTAAAAAAGCCAATTTTTTTTTTATCGAGAATGTTATTTGTCCGCCCCAAAACAAATCATTTTCTGCACAAATGCAGGAGCGTTATGTTACCAATTTTGTACATTTTGCTTTATTAATAAAAAATAATTACAACTTACCTTAAACTTTGAGATCATAGGAACTGTAATCCATTTAAGGACTTGAACAATGTTTACGCATTAGTTATTCTTCATCTTTAAAGGTAAATACTCCAAGAACAGTAAAAACACGTTTATTTAACTATTCCAGAGCATAATTATTGGTATTTTAACTATTCTGTTATTAAATAACGAACATTTCTTTCAAATGTAAAAAGAATTAAAATTTCATAGTAAAATGTGAGGTTAGATCTACTCAAAAAAAAACGTGCTATTGAAGGTCAGATCTCATTCGTAATGCAATAGTGGTCCAAAATAAACACAATGTATAGTGCAATAGTGAACCACCAATTTTTTTTTCTCTAAGAAAGTAAAGAAAGTAAAATAAATTTGTTTGTCATACATTACCTTAATGTTGGTTGAGTCTAAAAACCCCAACAGAAAAATTTTAAATAATGCCTAGATCAAAGATTAAAAAAATCGGAGAAATTTAAATAGCCATTATCTCGATATTTCCATAAAGTGAGCCACTCTTGCACTATACGCTCATTTATTTATTCCTAAACAAACTACAGCCCATCATGGCCATGATGCCCATCATGGCCATGATGCCCATGCATGGGCAAGTTCAAAGCATTTTCTGTCTTCTATGGTTCATAAATGATAGTGGCATTAAACGATACTGCCTTTCCAAGCTGAAAGGTCCTATCTGTGTATGTTAAACCTACCTACCTACCTATGTAGATAGGACCTTTCAGCTTAACACGGCAGGATAGTTAATTACTAGTGATATTACATGCTAGTTTAATTAGGATTTTTGATTAGCAAAAAACATCAAAAATTAAAATTAGTTCCTCTAAGTTTAATGTCAAAATCACTATCATTCTGGGACCCTACTCTCTACTGGCTTTGATGGCCATTCACTGATCAACTAAGTTATTAAATTTCAGTCTATGCTCTGAAACGTCAAGGACGTACTTTGTACGGATTCGGAGGTTAAAACCAACTTTGACAAAAACAAAAATACAAAACAATCTCTACTGGCTATCTACTGATCAACTCAGTTATTAAATTTCAAGATAATTATTAAACATTTATGAAAATATTAACCCATATTCCGAAATAAACGTATATAATAATTATATTAATTACACTGCTCTACAAAAATAGACTTTTTTATTTACCGGGGACTTTTAATTGATTCTGGCTATATTTGATCCGCTGATATCGGCCTTTTTTCGTTTTATCTGATCAGCAAGCTTTTTTGAGATATAACACACAAAGTTTTTTTTGCCCATACTTGTAGTCAACAACAAAATGAGTCTAAAAAAAATTTTGTAGTTTTGTTCTTAATTTATGAGGCTACAAAAACGAATTTGAAATAACTTTATTTGTTTATTTTTTTATGGGCTTGGAAATTTAAAAAATGAGATTTTTCGCATTTTTGCTTTCCCATTTTTGTTATATATTTTAAATTTTATATAAATACTAAATATATGGCTCTTATTTTTACCCGCATTTATACATGCATTTTTATACGTATACGTACATAAACCGAGTTTTATTTATGTCCACCCCTAAATTTTAAGATTAATATTCATTATGAAAACGAAACTTTGGTGATTTATATAATTTTACATTGGCTATAAAATGGCAAATTTAATTTTTTCGTTTCCCTTCCGGTTTTGCCGGAAGTGTCATAAATATGTGTTGTTTTTTTTAATGTATATTTTTACATATTTCGATTCAGAAATCCATTCTGAAAACAAGCATGCGTCACTTGTCAATTTTTGACCTCATACGATTTTTTAATTAAACTTTTTACGTATTTTGAGTTATACCGCCAAACTATTTTTTTTTTTCATTACAACAATTTTCTTGGGTTAGTGGAAAATAAAAATAAAAATTATTTCAGCTGACCGGTTTCGCATATAGTATATTTATGCTTCTTCATAGCTCTACAAAGAAAAAATATAAAGTTAGTACAAACACTGCAATAACAAACAAATCCAGAATTAACAATCAAATAATGTCCGGTTGTTTATTATTTATTTGTACTACCGCTGTCTATTTAGATACAGCATATGTAGAAAACTTTTAAGGTTAACCAATAAAATTGAAATAAAAATTTCGTTAAAAACACTTACCGCTGATATAAGTAATTTAAAAACTGATTTACGTCATTATTAAACAAATACACTAATTTAAAAAGTATTGTGACCAATTAAACATACAATACAAGTACATATCTACATTTCGTCCAACAAGCCATTACTAAGATTACGGCAAAACCCAAAAGCTGTTATTAAGGTTACGGCGAACCTCATGCCGGGCAACTTTTTAATAAATAAATTTACAACAAACAACAGAAAAACATTAGATTTATTAATAACATAAATAAATAAATGACTGAATGAATAAATGTAAATATACCACTTGATACTGCTAAAATTAGTTTTGAGTTTGTTTCAAATTTTTATATATGTTTAAACCTATTGCAGTCTCTTTGTCAATTAATATTATTAGGTGTGCAAAGTATATGACTCATTTCTAAAAATTTACGATTATCTTCAATGGCTTTAATATCCAATATTTTACCAGAATCAAACTGTATCTACAGTTTGACCGGTCTCTATTGCATGTGTTGACAAACCGCAATATACCAATTTTCACGAAAACTACCCCCACCCATTAGGGGGTGAAATAAAAAAATATATTTTATCAGATCCATATTCGTTGACCACAAAAACCCCTATATACCAATTTTGACGAAAATATTGAAAATATTTACCCCCTCACCCCTGCGGCGAGTTAGAAAATTTTTATTATTAGATTCAATTTTAGCAACCTTAAAATTTAAAATTTCAAATTTTTGTAAAAAAACGTATTTTTCCCCATTTTCCTCCCTTGCAGCACCCCAATGTTCATCAAAAACAATCCCGAGCGAGAAATTTTGGTAACATACCTTTATGAAAAATTTCAAGTCTCTAGTTTAAAGCTTTCTTAACTTATCGTGCTTAAAATATTTTCCGAACAGAACGATCGCCCGATTGATCGATCTATCGACCGAGCGACCGACCGACCGACAATTTTTGTTTTATTTTAAATTGTTTATATCGACATAAAACGTCATAAAACGTAAAAATACGCAAACAAAATTTGGCACGAATACCAAGAGAAATTTTGAAAATTTTCAAAATGGGAAAGCAAAAATGGATCAAATATTATTCGGTTTTTTCTTTTGACATTTTTATTTTATATTTATAGATTTTAAACAAGAATTAAATTGCTGATTTGTATGGCATAGCATGTTAAATTCAGAATTTGATCTAGAACATTGATAGATACATACTGATGCGTAACATTGTTATATGTAAATTACTAAGCCTCGTGAACGGACGAGCAATTTTAAAGTCGTACTAAAGCACGTCGCTTTATCCCGATCGGACCAACACAGCTGTGCACATGTTTGGCGCAAGGTAGCATGGCGTTATACCGGCCGCCTATCAATCAAGGAGGCCAGACAATGTTTTCGCATGTTTATTATTCTTTTACTTGATTTTTTGTGGATTTCGTTTAAATTTAAAAAAAGCACGAAATCGATCAGTCACTTTGGAGGGACGACTGCGTTAATCAAACAAAAGTCGTTTTAAGGAATAGTAAAATGTTTTATATAGATTTTTTAAATTTGTAAATATCAAACAATTTAATTTAGTTTAATACATTTTTAATTTAAAGGTGAAATTTATGATGCTGTGTATTATATCCTTCGACAAATTAAATAACTGCAAGTTAAATGTGTAGATATTGATCTTGGTTAATAGGACCTGCTAAGTCCATACACTTGGCAGCCCCATATATTTAAAGGTAGATGAAAACACATTATAACACGTAAATTATTGCTCCAAAATGCTCCGAAAATAAGCTTTATTCACCAACTCTTTATGGGAAATGATCACGGGTCGGATCGAAGTAGCATTTACCGGGGGCATGCAAAAATTAGAATTAAAAAAAACTCTTTTTTCAAGTAAATAGACACTTTAAACTATTGTTCACTAAGCGGAATGTCATGTCGACGCTGTTAATACTCAGTAAGTCACTTGGTCATGGTTCATGACTAATAAAGAAAGACTTTTTTTTGAAAATTGTTTCCCTTTTCAAAAAACAATATATTTGTATTAACTTTTCGTTTTTTGAAAAGATAATCAATTAAAAAAAAATAAAGTCCTTCTCCATGAGTCATGGACCATGACACTGAGTATTAACAGCGTCGAAATGACATTCCGCTTGGTAAACAAAAGTTTAAAGTGTCTATTTACTTGAAAAAAGAGTTTTTTTAAATTCTAATTTTTGCCCCCGGTAATGGCTACTTCGATCAGACCCGTAGAAATGATAATACTGAATTTTTAATTTTAATAAAAATATTCACAATACACTATAAAAGTCAGAGCCATAGCCAAAAATGGCATTAATTCGGCTGGTTACGCTACAGGTATGAAAATTGGTGTTGGGAGGTATTTTAGAATGCTATAACCGAATATGGCATTAAAAGTTAAAAATTCAAAATGACGGGTTCAATATGGCCTTTATAATAGTTAAATTTATAAATAAAGTTTTACTTTAAATTGGTAATGTGTTTTTTTGGGTTGCTTAAATTCAGTTTGACAATAAGAATAAAAATTATAAAATGGCGTATTCAATAATCCTTAAATTTGAAACTTTGAACTTTTTTATTTTTTTGCGCATAAATATATTTTTTCGATTACGGCTTTATCTAATTTTGCTTTCTCATTTTGAAAATTTTCAAATTTTCGGAAAGCATTGTATTCGTGCAAAATTTTTAATATTTTTTTTTTCGTATTTTTGCGTTTTATGACCTTTTATGTCGATATAAATCAATTTCGAGCAAAAAAAATACAATGCCCAGTAAAAAAAAGTTCCCCTTTTTTCACTTCCGAGCGTGAAATGGATTTTTATTATCAGATTCACTTTCAGCAAACTCACAAAGTCCAATATACCAATTTTCGCAAAAACTACCCCCTCCTCTCAGGGGGTGCATTTAGAAAAATTTTATTTTAATATTTAGTTTTAGGGACTTCTAAAATGCCAATATGTCAATTTTGAAGAAAACTACTAGTGGAGTGGAGATTTTTTTATTATCAGAATCACTTTTAGCAACCTCAAAAACCCCGATATACAAATTTTTACGAAAACCAGCCCCGCCCCTCAGGGGCTAGCATTAGATTTTTTTATTATTAGATTCACTTTCAGCAACCTTAAACATCCCAATACATCAATTTTCACGAAAACTACCCCCGCCCCTGAGGGGGTGGAGTTAGAATTTTTTTATTACACGGAAAAAAAAATTATAGCTAGGAGCGCTATAACACACATACCAAGCAAATTATAATCGCTTATTATATAAATACAAGGCTTTCTCTTACAATTATGGCAGTCAGTGTAAAAATTTATATGAAATACTTTAATTGTTTAGTGAATAATAAAATATAACAAATAGTATGGCATTTATAGCTTAAATAGATTTAATTATTGTCCGTGCTAATAATTTTTATAATATAATAAAATTTCTGTAAATTTATAATAGTGCCTGTAATAAATATAATCGTGTCTGTAATATATATAATCGTTTCCAATTTATTTTTAACATTATTAGTTATTGTGTCCCTTATAATCTATAGCTTAAATCACTATAATTTGCCACTGTTACCAAATATCTTATAATGTATAGCGCAGAGCCCACTAATTTCTTTCCGTGTATCAGATTCACCTTCAACAACCTCAAAACCCCAATATAACAGTTTTCACGAAAACTTTCCCCCGTCCCTCAGGTAATGACATTAGAAAATTTTTATTATAAGATTCAGATTTGTCAACCTCAAAAACCCCTATATACCAATTTTAACGAAAATATTGATATATATCTTACAGTTTTTAAGATAATGGCTATAGGAAAGTTAATGGGACACGTGGTATATTATTACGCTAAATTATAGTTCATATAATGATGTAAGTCTACAACAAAAATAACTATTGCTTAAGAGAATATACAATTTACAAAATGAAAATTTAAATGTTTTTTTTTAAATAATTTTTAAGTTTGAATAAGTCTCAGGTATAAAGTACATAATAAATTTATTTCTTATTTGTGCTAAACATAGTTTAATTATTCACAATTATAAAGACATTTTTAAGTGTTAGTTTTAAGTCGAATTAATGACAAAATAAGGGCTTCCCGGACCACAGTGCAATACAAGTTGAATGAGAGCTGAATGTGACCTTTTGACATATATTGTTAAACGTCACCACAAACGATAACTTTATACGGTTATAATAAGCTTAGCCTAGCAGAGATTTCCGAGTCGGGATCATACGGCCGAAGAAATGCTTTTACCCCCTCTACTGTATTCTCCAGAGGTTCTCAATATTTGTTTAAAACAATGAATTTCGTATGCATATTATTGTTACACCAGGCGAGCATTTATTATTTAATTAGCTAAAGCTAAATTATTTAGCCTATATATAATCCTACTTGATTCTCAAAATATATCGCCTACTAAATTCTGAAATATCGTATTTGAAAAATTACAACTTGATAAGTAACGTAAACAAACGCCCCCCATTAAAAAGAACACCCAACCAACAAAAAACCAACGCCCCCTCCAAAAAAAAAAACACCAAACCAACACGTAACCAACGTGAACCAACCTTAACTTAAAGCAACTCATCCAATTAAAAAAAAACACCAAACCAGCAAACTACCAAACCAAACCATTTTTAACGTAAACCAACGCCTCCCATTAAAAAAAAAACATAACAAACTACCAAACCAAACCAAACCATTTTTAACGTAAACCAACGCCTCCCATTAAAAAAAAACACCAAACCAGCAAACTACCAAACTAAACCATTGTTAACGTAAACCAAAGCACCTATTAAAGAAAACGCTAACCATAAATTTGTATTTTAACAATCTTTTGTTATGAAAAAACAATTATTTTTTTATATTTATTAATTTGCAGAGAATAGTAATAAACAACTTGTTATATATCTCAATGTATAAATACTTGCCTACACTTTGAGAGCCACTGAAATCAGTGCTGCCACTACTACAAACCTGGCTTTCGGCCGTATGATTTTCGTCCGTAATACCCACCTCGAGATTTCCTACTCCAGTCAAATGTCAGAAAAGCATGTCTGGGTATCATAAGCATTGGCTAATTCATTTATATAATTTACTGCGAAACAAAGACGTTCTATTTCAGAATTAATGCCGTTTCTGGAGTGTTCTGTTTCAATACGAATTTGATAACGAGGTCGTTTATTTGTTTTTGAGTCATTAGGTTAGCTTAGGATTCCTGAATTAGGACTTAAATAAATAACGTCATTGGTATATTATATATTATTAATAAGCAGGGTTATTAAATAAATTCAAAACTATAATAGTTTATTATTTCTTCATTATAAGTTAATAGTATATTATTCAATGAGCGTATGGTATTAATCAATCAGGGTGAATTTTGGGACACGAGCCTATAGGCGAGTGGCCTAATCACCCGAACGATTAATATGTATTATATATTTATTTATTTTAGTTTGAAAAATCATACAGCAGCATGGAGAGCCCCAAAAAGCTTTTGCTTGTGCTTGGGGCTCTCCATTAATTTAGCACAAAATACAATCAAAAAATTAATAAAACCATACTTCAACATTTATTACCTTTTCTTCCCTGGAGGTTTTGCCTATTCTTTTTATGAGGCTTGCTTCTTCCCATATTTTTCACAATAAGCTATTTGGGTACTGGTAATGGTCTTAATTCTTATAAATTATTACTTAAAATTATTATACTATACTTTATCCACGGTAGTTTTATATTTTAAACGGTTTATTTTTACAGACCCGTGATTAATAGGCCTATTAATCACGGCCGTGGATAAAGGATTTTTTGAAGTTATATAAATTTTAAGTTATTTAAGGGATATTCTTTTCAACCTAAATTCTAGAAATCTCACTTAGATATCGCCTTGTAAATTCAGAAACATCGTATCTGAAAAATGGGAACTTGCCAGAGACTAGAAATTATTCTTTGACTTTCCCATTTTGAAAATTTTCAACATTTCGGAAAGTCTTGTATTCGTGCAAAAATTTTCAATTTTTTTAACGTATTTTTGCCTTTAATGACGTTTTATGTCCATATAAATCAGTCGGTCGGTCGGTCGGTCTGTCCGGGAAATCTTGTGGGTACGGTAACTTAAGAACGCTTTAAGCTAGAGACTTGAAACTGGACATACGGGTATGTAACCAAAAGTTCTAGCTCGGGATTATTTTTGGTGAACAAGGGGGGCAAATGGGAAAAAAATACATTTTTTTAGAAAAAATTGAAAATAGCTATATAAGGATTTTAAAGGTTGCTGAAATTGAATCTGATAATAAATTTTTTCTAACTCCACCCCGAGGGGGTGAGGGGGTAAATATTTTTAAATATTTTCAATATTTTGGTCAAAATTGAGATATTGGGGTTGGCGAATATGAAACTGGTAATAATTTTTTTCTAATTTCCCCCCTGAGGGGTGGGGGTAGTTTTCGTGAAAATTGGAATATTGGGGGTTTTAAGGTTGCTGAAAGTGAATCTGAGTATAAAAAAATTCTAACTCCACCCCCCAAAGTTTTCGTGAAAATTGGTATATTGTTAAGGTTACTAAAAGTTAATCTAATAATAAAAAATCCATTTTACCCGCGGAGGTGAAAAATGGGAAAGCTCTTTTACTGGGCAGTGTATTTTAATTTTTATTTAAATATAAAATTATGAATTGAAATCAATAATTATTGAAAATTTTGACAATTTCTACTTTAAAACTTAAAACTAATTTACTATAAATAAAAATAAGCATTAAAATATTATTTACGTATTCCTAGTAATTTTCTGTAATCAAACTATATATCTTAACGTTAAATTTTAAACACATTAGCTAATTAGTGCATGTAAGGGCATATCCACAGGCTCATATAACAACATAGTACATAACAATGCGATGCCGTGAAACTTGAAACTATAGTCAGCTGACCGGTCATGTCGATGCTGTTTTTACATATCGAGTCACTTGAAACATTTGATGTAATTCGGTTTTTTTAAGTTTTTTTTTAATATTTTATTTTTTCAAAAATCAATAATTATTGAAAATTTTGACAATCTCTATTTTAAAACTTATTTACTATAAATAAAAATAAGCATTAAAATATTATTTACTTACTTATTTTGAATACAATAATTGAGTTAAACTTATTCCTACTAACTTGCTGTAATCTAAATATATATCTTAACTTTAAGTTTTAAACACATTAGCTAATTAATGCATGTAAGGGCATATCCACAGGCTCGTATAACAACATAGTACATAACAATGCGATGCCGTAATTGGGTTGATGTGCCGCCATGTATCTTGTAAGCCAATCACGGCATCGCATTCTTATGTACTATATCGTTATGCGATCTTCTGGATAGGCCTTAAAATGAGGTTGATTTAGACTAGTCATAAGATCTAGTCTTAAAACTAGTTTAAACAAATTCTACAACAGTTTTGGACATTTTTTTAAAATATTTTTCACGCTTATGGAAAATATTGTTTACATGTTACCATCATCCGCTGCTGGCCAGGTTACATTTCGAGATAAATACGAGGAACCTTAATAAAAGCAGGCTTAAGCGTTAATAAGGGGAAGTGCTAAATGTTCCTCCAGTTAACTAAAAAAAAACTTGACATCCTGGGGAAAAAAAGATTATGTTTGATCATGAATCATTATGCATAATTATGTCCAATTTTATCTAAAATTAGGTAGAATTTTATATGATTATGCATGATTATACATGATCATGTATGAATTTTGACCATGCATGAATTTTGACCCGGATGATCATGCATAATTATGTATGGGTGTATATAGACCTATGCCTAATTATGATGATCATGCATACAATTTTAAATTTTCTTCTTCTCATAGAATTCATTTACGGAGGCCCGCAACTCAGGAATTTTAAAACACTATTTTTTAAAGTAACTATATACTTGAAACTATAGTCAGCTGACCGGTCATGTCGATGTTGTTTTTACATATCGAGTCACTTGAAACATTTGATGTAATTCGGTTTTTTAAGTTTTTTTTTAATATTTTATTTTTTCAAAAATCAATAATTATTGAAAATTTTGACAATCTCTATTTTAAAACTTATTTACTATAAATAAAAATAATCATTAAAATATTATTTACTTACTTTTTTGCATACAATAATTGAGTTAAACTTATTCCTACTAACTTGCTGTAATCTAACTATATATCTTAACGTTAAGTTTTAAACACATTAGCTAATTAGTGCATGTAAGGGCATATCCACAGGCTCGTATAACAACATAGTACATAACAATTCGATGTCGTGATTGGCTTGATGTGCCGCCATTTATCTTGTAAGCCAATCACGGCATTTCATTCTTATGTACTATGTTGTTATGCAAGCTTCTGGATAGGCCTTAAAATAAGGTTGATTTAGACTAGTCATAAGATCTAGTCTTAAAACTAGTTTAAAAAAATTCTACAACAGTTTTGGACATTTTTTTAAAATATTTTTCACGCTTATGGAAAATATTGTTTACATGTTACCATCATCCGCTGCGGGCCAGGTTACATTTCGAGATAAATACGAAGAACCTTAATAAAATCGGGCTTAAGCGTTAATAAGATGAAGTGCTAAATGTTCCTCCAGTTAACTAAAAAAAAACTTGCCATCCTGGGAAAAAAAAAAGATTATGTTTGATCATGCATCATTATTCATAATTATTTCTAATTTTATCTAAAATTAGGTAGAATTTTACATGATTATGCATGATTATACATAATCATGTATGAATTTTGACCCGGTATGATCATGCATAATTATGTATGGGTGTGCATAGACCTATGCCTAATTATGTATCATAGAATTCATTTACGGAGGCCCGCAACTTAGAAATTTTAAAACACTATTTTTTAAAGTAACTATATAGTTGAAACTATAGTCGGCTGACCGGTCATGTCTATGCTGTTTTTACATATCGAGTCACTCGAAACATTTGATGTAATTCGTTTTTTTTAAGTTTTTTTTTATATTTTAATTTTTCAAAAAAGGATCTCTTTTTAAAAAGAAAAAAAAATAAATTTTCTAAAATTTTTACCATTTTTTTTGTGATCCCTAACAGCTAACAGCGTCGACATAGCAGATCTGTTAGTATCTTTTTTTTTCTTTTAAATTACCTTTTGGACACTAAATTAAAGTGACCCAAAAGGACTTAATGGTCTTGAACTCTCGTTCTTTTTGACCAGTTACAAGTATTAGAAACTTAAATCGAGTCGAGTCTAATCGTTTCAAATAAATATAATTTCTTCTTAATATAAACTTAAAAAACGGGTTATCCACCCTTATCCGGGTCCATCCACAAAAGTACATCATAATCATCAAATATTCAATTGTAAAAGCAATTTCAATATGTAGAAAGGTTTCGAAGTATTATTATTTTCTTGAGAAACACATTTTAACATAAAATTGTCAGGCTGAGACCCAACGCCGTTAAACGAATTAAAAATCGTCGTAAACACATGTTCCCCCTTACAAGAATGAAATGGAACTCGACCCGTTAGTAAAATAAAGTTTAAAGTGCTTATTTACTTTGAAAATTATTTTTTTAAATTTACAGTTTGTGCAATACACATTGTGCATAAACACTTCCGTTTAACATCGATCGTGCATGTTTTTTGTTCTTGTCTTGTTATTTACTACAAATTTAACAAAATGATCTGAAATTCAGAGAAAATTATATTAGTATATATAAGGTTTTTTTCTAAAAAGAAGAACTCTATTGTGAACGGGTCTCGGTGACAAATGATTGTCCTTGTGTCCGGCCAGTCCCGGTGACACTTTATAATGACCGGAGGTAACGAACCGCCAAACATTCAACCAGAGTCGGTGTCAAGTCCACACCAGTTGTCGAGGATGTTTTATTTTCTTGGTTTTAATGGATGGTTAAAGCAGAAAGAAGCTCGGCTACTCCATTTCAAAACACAAATTTGGACTTAAATCTTTTTTCCAGTATTGTCCGTAAATGTACATGGATATATTGGAAAAAAGATATAAGTCCAAATGGGTTACTGTGTTTTGAAATTGGTCAGTCCAGCTAACACCTCAGAGAAGTGTTCTTTAGTTACTATGTCAGCCTTTTTTTTTTGTGTACAACAAGCTGAAACGGGTTCCTTTCTAGACGGGTGGTAATAATTTTAAATGGCTGTATCTCAAAAACGAATATTGCTACCACAAAAATTATTATAAATGTTTTATAAGAAATTTATTTGATTAAATAATAATATTGTTTAACAAATCATCCTAGGATATTTTGGACCATTTGTTTTTCTTTGTATAACTCTAGAGGGAATTTTGTATTTAGGAAATCCCACTAAGAATTTTTTATAGTATTTTGTTTCTTTTGTTGACGACAAATTTTTATAAATGCAATATTAAAAAGTTTATTAGCAATTTTTTTAGTTCCTTTTTCTAATTCTCAGTACACGAAATAATCTTTTTAACTGAAATGTTTTTAAAAACAGTTGTTACATGAAGAGTGAATACCTTTTTATGTAATATTCCTATAGAATCATATTTTATTGAGAAAATGTCAAAAAACCACAGACAAAAATTTTTGGTGCAAAAAAGTGACAACGGCACCCCATTGCAATGCACTGTGCACGTTCCTCGTTAAAGTTTCCAAATAAAAATTACATAGAAAGATTGCCTTTATCAAGATTAGGATATGTGCCAAATTTGGTTGACGTACTTCATAGGGTTCTAGATAAATTTAATATAACGGGTCTTCCAACAAGAGGTATTATTTTAAACTAAGAGAAAAATGCAGTTTGTGAAAAGCGGGTATATTTTAATCCAAAGCACAGACTAGGAGGTTAGTAATGGAACACAATATCTTCCATATGTCCGCCTCGGCTTTTCTTACAGACGGTCATTCTTTTGATGAAATTTTTCATCAGGTTTTGGCATAACTGCTGCTCCATTTCGCGAATAACAGCTCTAATGTTGTATTTGAGTGCTTGAATCTTTGCTGGAGCATTGGCGTGGACCTTATCTTTAACGTAGCTCCAAGAAAAAAAAATGTAATGGTGTTAAATCGCACGATTTCACCATTTCGGAAAATACACGTCGAAAATTTTCTTGCAATAGAGCCATTATTTCACCTGCTGTGTGGCATGTTGCATTGTCCTGCTGGAAATAAACGTAGTTCACATCCATAGCATCAATTTCGGGCCAAACCAAAAATTATGCGAAAACATGATGAAAAATTCCATCTTCGTATGTTATTTTTATGTACTTATTTTAACCAGGGGCGTGTAAAACTGGGGGCCTTATCAGGTTTTTGCCTCAAACATTTTTCTGTGTAATATTTTTGCAATTTTATTATTGGAACGTGGTTCCTTAGGTTAAATTACATGAAAAAAAGGTATTCTTGTTAACCATTTTAGAAAAAAAATCATTCGATGGTGGAATTTCACGATTCAAGGAAAAAAAATAAATACTAAAATATTGAAAACCCAAATTTCAATGATAAATTGACATAAAAAACTAACAAAAATAATCATATACAGGTACTTCCAAAAATTAATGCTAAGGGAGCTATAGTCTCCTAAAAATGGACCATTTTAAAGGGCCATGGTAGCTATAAAATCAATTTCCGACCTGGATGTATAGAATTTTTATTTCGTATGTTTTGATGTAGAATCACCCCTCATCATTGAAATTTTAAATTTTAATATTTTAGTTAGGGTTAGGACATAATTCAAATTCTGAGACACAGGTAAAAAATCCCAAAAAAAAAAACGGAAAACATCATGAAGCGTCGAATGTTGAATATTTATAAACCTTATAGCGTTATCTAAATGATACACTTAGAGGACACTATAAGGTTTATAAATATTCAACATTCGACCCCTCATGATTTTTTTCCGTTTTTCTGGGATTTTTTACTTGTGTACCTAGCGATTCTCACTGGCGCCGATTGCATTTTTCAGTTAATAAATGATTAAAAAAGGCAACACACTCCCCACTCCCACTGGTTCAAATGTCATTCAAAGCTGGTGGTTCCCTCTACTACTAGCTCACGCAAGTCCTAGACTCAGGATATGCTTAATTAAGTAGAATAGTACAATATTTTTTTAGCCACAGGGGCTTAGCTCCCTTACGCCGCATTTTTAGACATACAGGGTGATCAATAACTGGCATGCCAAAATTAAAGTGGTGGTTCTACATCCAAAAATATTAAAAAAAGTTCCTATAAAGGTTGGTCCGAAAATGAGCCCTAAGGGGGCTACGGCCCTTTAAAATTGTAATAAAAATAATGTTTTTAATCTGTTACCCTTTAAGCTAGAGCGACGAGCATTTGCACGTATCATAGTATTATAAGGGCAATGAGTTTATGTTAATTCATTTTTTTTTTAATTTATCCAGAGGCCTAGATGGACAAAATATGTGAGGCTTAACACTTTTTTATGTGTATTTTTTTTGGATTTTTTGTAAAAAATATAGATTCCCTGAGTAAAAATACATAAAAAACATCATATAGTGTAACACTGTAGAAGCAAAATGCACTTAAGAGGAAGTAACATTTTGTGCCACCAAAAACGTTACTTTTTAAAAGGCTATTACTCCTTTAATATTAAATTTAGGTGTTTTGGTGAAGAATACTTTTTTGTTCAGTTTTAAATAAAGAATCGCCCTCCATTATCAAAATTTTATGCATGCTCTTTTTGTTCCCCATTCAATATGGCATCTTCAAAGGGCCGTAGCTCCCTTAGGGCTCATTTCCGGACCATCATTTATAGATTTTTTTCATATTTTTCGGATGTATTCTTATATTTTGGCATGGCAGTTACTGATCACTTGTTTATATTATTATGTTTCATATTTTCCTTTGATGAAGTAACATTATGTGCCACGAAAAACGTTACTTTTTAAAAGGCTATTACTCCTTTAATATTAAATTTAGGTGTTTTGGTAAAGAATACTTTTTTTGCTCAGTTTTAAATAAAGAATCACCTTCCACCATCAAAATTTTATGCATGATTTTTTTGTTCCCCATTCAATATGTCATCTTCGAAGGGCCTTAGCTTCCTTAGGGCTCATTTCATATTTTTGGATGTAGAATCACCCTGTATATTTATAGGATTTTTTTTCATATTTTCCTTTGTAGAATCATCCCTTAAAATTAATGACCCTATTTCTGCATTATAAGAAAATATAAGTATTATTAATAGTATAATTGCTTTGTATTTTTTCTATTTTTAAATCGTGTTATATGTATAAACATCATGTTAGAAAAAATAAATAAATCTCATATTCGTAATCACCACTCCAAAAAATACTAAAAACAGTAAAATTTAAGGCAGGTTTTCCTCACCCAAATATTTCCGGGCAGTACACTAGTGCACTGCAGTGTAATTAGTCATTTTGTAAAATTTTGTCAAATTTGAATGGAAAACATCATATCCGGCCCTAACTATTTACCAGTATATTTCGGTGAGAAAGGAATATTACAATGCCAGAAGTACGTGATAATTGACCAAATAAAAACAGAAATAACTTTACTTTTAATACTTTATTTGCTTATATTATCTAACTGTAATTTGCGGAAAAGAAAATGACACTGAAATTGAAAAACGTTTTTTATTGTTAATGGTATTTGTGTAGCTCAGCCAACAAAAACCTTGTTTGGAGGTTTTGCGTTTACTATAGGGTCCATGCAACGTCCCTCTTCTCTGGTACATATACTTTTGCCAAATGAATTCAAATATTTTCGGAAATTTTTTCGGGGCATCTCACCCTTTAATACGCTCCTTATACCCGACCTTGCGTGACATAAAAAACATCTTAGAAGTCAATATTATATGTTTCATCTTAAAATTAATGAAGAGTCCCAGCCACAAGCAGTATACTGCTATAAGCTATTGATTATTTGGGGCTCTCCTCGACTGTAAAATGTAAAGATTAAAATGAATAAATAATTGATTAACAATGACCTGTAGACAGGATTTCGATACCAATATTAAGACATTATGGGAACTATGTCATATTATTGTGGGTTTATACTGGCATCAAGTAAATAAGTTTGACGCAAGCACAACTTAAATCTTGCAAAAAAAATATTTTTTTCGTAAACCCCCTCCGCCAGAAGTTTTTTTACATTCAAGATAAGGGTCGTAATCTCTACTCCTTGTAAGCCAAAAGCGTAAAATTTACTTTGAAAATAAAATTTTCAATAATTATATTTATATAAGCAAAAACATTCAGTATTTACTACTGAAACGAATTCTCATTGTAGAATAAATATTACTTAAGTTTCAGTACACGCTGGTCATATCCGTAACAGATGTGGCCACGGATGATCCATGTCAACACGATACTTTAATTGGTGGCCAAATTATAGAATTACCGGTTTGGCCAAATAGGTCAACCGGGTCTGTTTACGTTTTTTTTCTTTATTACCTGTTTTATCCTTGTTTTTTTTTTATCAGGTCTGACTTTTCACAGTTAAAACCCATGCTGACAAGTAAGGTCCGTTTTGGAATGAGTACTTTTAGTTTATTCTAAGGATTTCACGGCGCACTTGATTTGTGGAATTACAGTGCAGTTGTAAATACTACGTGCGAAACTAAAATTTAATTTAGTTTTGGTGTTGTTATATTGAACCGTAAATTTCTACATAAATAGTAAAATTAGAGCTTTTCAAATTAATTGGATAGCTCTTTTATTTGTATATTATAGCGTAAATAACGAACACACTGCTTGAAACCATAAACTACTTTATCTACGTTATACTAACTATTAAGCACCCATTTGGGCTTCACGGCTAGCCTTAAAAAAATTAAATGAAAAGTCAAACCACCCCGCATTTTTTTATTTTAAGTTGTTTTTGCGGAATTTCCAAACACTTTTTGACAAAAATTGAAATCGCTCATGAAGCCGTTTTTAAGTAAAGTAATTCTTCCTCTTCTTCTTCAAGTTTTTCCTGACATCGTAATACAGAGTTTTTTCTATGACACACCCTATAGCATAGGTACAACCCCATGATACTCAATATAATCACGACCATTCACCCGCCTATTTTGTCAATGTTCAAAATTACTGTCGTCTTATTTTAGACATGTGATGTCAGGAAAAACTTTATTTAAAAACGGCTTCGTGAGCGATTTCAATTTTTGTCAAAAACTGTTTGGAAATGTCCCAAAAACAACCTAAATCTGGGGTGGTTTGACTTTTCATTTAAATTTTTCAAGGCTAGCCGTGGCTTATTAGTGTTTACATTACAACACTAGTGCCTCTTAAAGAAATTATAAAACCCGAATGATTTGGTTTTTTCATTTTGACATTTTTTGTTCTATTGGTATGATCCTCGCCTTTTAGCACACTTTAGCAAATGAGTCACTGCAGTCTAATTCAGACACGGATAATAGCGGGAACGTGGGAAACTGGTAAAACATGACGCCGTAAATCCCTAAAAATATAAGTACTGGTATTTCTACGGTATAATATACACTCTAAAAAAAATTGTAGTAAATTTTTTTTTTCAAATGTCTGTCCGTCCGTACGTCCGTCTGTCTGAAATTTTCAGGAAAAATCAAGTTCTATGAGGGGAAGATCCCTATTATTTTTAAAAGTAATTCTCTCAAAAATAAAAGATGGGGGTTAAACTTTTAAAAAAAGCTGACAGAAAATTCCGATTAACGTATTTTTTTCAGGAAAATTTACTTTTATTATAAGGATAAATTTAACAAAAAAAATAAATATTTTTTTTTATTTTTTAGAAAAAAAATCGCTTTTCGAAAAAAGAAAATTTAATAAAAATTAAACTGAAAATTGAAGAAGTTTTTTTGAAAACTTTTTCTTTTGAAAAAAAATTGTTTCAATATTTTTTTTTGTTTTTCAAAAAAGCTCTTTTTTTAATGTAATTTTTGTTATTTTTTTTTATATATTATTTGGGAAGTGCAATATACCATTTAATGTAAATATAATGGAATGCTTAGCATTACATATCTTTACGGCTTGTGTTTGGTATATATTTTCACTAAGAAATGACTTGGAGCTTTAATATTATTTTTTTAGTTTTTTTTAGTTTCATCTAAAAAGAAAACATTAATATGATAGTTATCTAGATGAAAATATGTTTCGTGTTTAAAAAAAAAAAGTAATAATAATTCTGATTACAATTTTTATACTGCAAACACAAACTATATTAAAAAAAACAGCATTTCATTAATTTATGTTTTATGCATACAAGCAAATAATGTCAGTATAAGAATGCGACTTCAATTTTATTATACTGTCACAAAATAATTTGTTATAATGTGAAAATTTTCAGAGAAAATTCGCATTGAGTGGAAATATCAAATGAGCAGACCGCAGTTGGTTAGATCAAAAGAAATCTCGTTTAAATTGGCCATTGCAATTGTTATTTTCTGTTTCCTGCACAAACAGAATTTTACAAAACATTGTGGTGTTTTTAATTGGTTTATTAGTTAGGAAATACAAAGCAAAAATTACTTTTGTGCCTACTCCAATAAGCGTGTTGTTCTTTTCAGTTAATGATACAGTATAAATTGTTAAAGATAATGTGATAATAATTATTCAAGTCTGTTTAAAATGCCACAGCCTCAGTGCCGGGCACAGCGAGCTCAGGAAGGTATCCGTCTCACCTCCCCTAAAAATCAAACTTCTAAAAATAACTTTAAAATTTAATTTAAATTTTTAAAAAGTAGAGAATTCCGGAATTGCACTTTAATTGGGTCCCTTTTTCTCATAGGGAGCTTTTTTTACCAAAGGCTGATCGGGTCCTTTGAAGAATATTTTTATATGCTGGGGTCCGCGTCAAATTTTAAATGGGGCCTGTATTTTTTTTTTCTAAATGCTGATTCCGCGCTGTGAGATATTTTTTTGTAAAAAAGTTTTTTACTAGATTATTGATCAGTGATAACTTTAAAAATACGAGGACCCGCGTAGACTTTATATAACGGAACCCGTAAGTTTTTCTATACAAAGTTAAACTTTTTGTTAAACTATTGATCAATCAGTTAAAGCGCACCGAACCTCAACCCTCTCTTGAAAATTTGTTTAATCTGGGTTATATTTCAAAAGTTGGGAAATTATTTTTTTTTATATTCCGTTGTAAATAAAACATTCTACTTAAACCATGTTGTTTGTTATTCTACAATTACATAAAAAAAGGTAAAAATACCATACATATATCGAAAAACTTCAAAAAATATTTTTTGAAGTTTTTTCATACATATGTCGTCAGTATAGGAACATTTCTATACCTTAATCAAAAATAAGATTACATTTACATTCATATGCTATAAAAGTAAAGATTTTTTTTTCGATACAGCGTTATTAAAATATTACCATACATGTATGGGTTAATTACTTCCAATACATGTATGAAAAGTTTTTTTTATAGTGTAGATTTGCAAAATCTAAGTTAGAATTTACAAGTTGAACATAACAACAACAATATTGTTGTAGTATTGGTATATCTATAATTTCACTTGTGTTGGAAATTCCATGTTATACTTCCCAACTCTGTTGGTATTCTACATTCAGATTATCAGTTAAGAAGGGAAGTAGTAGTAGTAGTAAAAGGTGGGTAGGCTCTGACGCCTGACAAGTAGGCCCAATGGCTCTTTTTGTCTGCCCCAAGATAACCTACCCAACCTGCTGCCTATCCTCCCCCTTCCTAAATCTGCCAGACCTTCTGATGAAGTTCATAACATCTGACCAGGCTAGGAGGCTCAACTCTTCCTTAGAAGAGAAGACTAACTAAGAATTTTTAACCTGGAAATTCCAAGTTAACTTCCAGTTGGACAACTTTTTACATAAAGGAAATTTTATACCTATGCTTTATTTTCCCCTAACCCAAGAAAAAATTTTTCCACTCTATGCTGTAAGAGTTTTAAATTTCAAAATTTGTGGAATGATTTCTTTCTGCAAAAAGCCGTTCAATTGAAAATACCAATAACGATATGTAATACTGGTAGGTATTTCCAAATCTTTCTATTCGGAGAGGAATTATTTTTTCTATTATTTTAGTTTTTTTTTTGTTATCGTTGTTTTTATCATAGCTTTTACTTAAAATGCGAGTGCTGCTTCTCCCATTCTGCATTTCACGTGTCATGAGCAGAGTTTGTTTAGTTTGTTTGTTTAGTTTGTTCAGTGCGGGGTTCACTGCCCTCAACACCTGGTCCCTAGGGACCTTTGTGTTAACTGCACAGATCTCCTCATAACATCCCTGTTTCTTTTATAAAGTCCAGGTACGGTTTCAGGGAAGTGTTCATGATCTAGTTTGGTTCCAGCGAGTCGTTCCCAAAGTACCTCCATCTTAGCCCTATTAGGGATGGACATTCACATATGAGGTGGTAGGGCTCTTCGTCCCCTTCCCCACATCTCCTGCACACGGGGCTCGTAGTCTGTCCCATTTGGTGTCGGTGCTTATTCAGTAAGCAGTGCCCAGTTATTATACCCGTTATTGCTCTCAGTTGACTTCTGGACATGCCTAGAAGTAAGCTGGTTCTTTTCTTGGTTGGCCCCCCTAGAAAGAGTTTAGAGTGTCTCATTTTAGGTGCATCTATCCAATGTTGCTGGTGTTCATTCCTCAACATTTTCCTGACCTCGTGTCTGGCAGTGGAATATGAGCAGAGTTAATACTTTCATTACGACAACAGGGTCTCACAATAAGGTAATTTAAAATTATTTCAAATTTTTGGTAAGTTTGTTTAATACATACCGATGCCGAATAAGAATAAACGTTCGTATTACCTAATCCGTTAAACTGGCCCGGACTGGAGAAATTTGGCGAACACTGTATAATTTAGCCACTAATTAGTTACAGATTTCTTCAAGATAAAATGTGATGTTAAACCAGATAATCCGTAGCCACATTCTTGACCGATTTGGTTATTATTTACTGAAGATTTGTTAATAATAAATCTAATATTTCTTAATAACTATAGGTACTTTCTAAATAAAAAAAAGCCCATTTGCAAAACTCATTCATGGTCACTAAGAAATGACAGTTCAACTAATATTTTGCTAACTATTGAAAGCTTGGTCCCAAACACATGATATTTTGTGTTAGTGCGATTTGGAACAAATCAATCAAAGCATGTCAAATGATAGGTCAAGGTCATATTTTTAGTTTTAAGCACCTTGACCTAAAAGCATGGAATATGACATGGAGGGCATCTGGAACAAGACAAACCGACGCATCTGTCAACATTACAAGCCAAGCCAATTGGCATAAATATGTTTTTTTTTTTTAACTTAACACCCTAAATTCAGCCGAAAATTCTATGTATAAAAAAGTTTTTTTAACTTTTTTTTTTGTTTTTTGTTTTATCTTATAAAATGAGATATACAAAATTAACCTTCTTTTTACTTACTTAAGTTTAAAAAAATATAAAACTAATATTAAAATAAAAATTTGACCAGTGAATTAGAGCTAAAAAGTCCAAAGCTCCATTTTTTTAATGTCCATGTAGACTGCATTTTTCTACTATTTTTCTTATGCCGAATTAATAATTTACTTTAAAGTAAGATAACTAAGATAAGTAAGATAATTAAGACAAGTAAGATAAGTAAGCCAAGTAAGACAAGTAAGATAAGTTTGATAAGTAAGATAAGTAAGATAATTAAGATAAGTAAGATAAGTAAGATAAGTAAGATAAGTAAGATAAGTAAGATAAGTAAGATAAGTAAGATAAGTAAGATAAGTAAGATAAGTAAGATAAGTAAGATAAGTAAGATAAGTAAGATAAGTAAGATAAGTAAGATAAGTAAGATAAGTAAGATAAGTAAGATAAGTAAGATAAGTAAGATAAGTAACATAAGTAAGATAAATAAGATTAAGTAAGTAAAAAGAAGGTAAATATCTCGTTTTTATAGGATAAAAACAAAAAAGAAAAAAACTAAAAGTAAAAAAAAAATGCATAGAACTTTTGGCTGAATTCAAAAATGTAAAAAATTACAGGGTGTCCCATAAAAAAAATATATTTATGCCACTTTCGGCGAAACCGGAAGTACAACATAAAAATAGACTATCCAGTAAAAAAGCTTTTCCATTTTTTAAAAAACAAAATAAAATTTGAAATTTTTTAAATATCACAATATTTATCATTTTTTAAAAACTGTTTTGTATTTTGATATTAAACCCCCGATTAAATCATCTTTTATTTTTAATTAATGAACAAGAAAATGTGATGTTTGTTCAAATTAATTCATTTATAAACAAGTTACGGAGGTCACGTGACCCATTTGATTTTTGGTTTTAAATTGATATACATAATAAGTAAACAAATTATACAAGAAAACTGACTGTTTTCCAAAGTCGAACTAAAAGTCAGTAACGGGGAAACGCAAAAATAAGAAAAAAAAATATTAAACATTTTTGCACGAATACAAGGCTTTCCCGAAATTTTCAAAAATTTTTAAAATGGGAAAGCAATAAATTCGCCATTTTATAGCCAATGTAAAATTATATAAATCACCAAAGTTTCGTATTTATCAACTGAAGTTTAATCTTAATTTTATGGTTTGGACTTTATAAATAAAACTCACCCGGTATACATTTTCAAAAAACTAAATAAAAAATACAAAGATTTATGAATATTCCGAACGAGTGGATGTTTATCACAACGCCAAGGGACAAGGTCTACGAGTGAGGAATAGCCATTCTACACGTGTTTCAGACTATACTTTTTCTACGACTGAAGTTTATACATTCATATTTTTATATAAATTAAATAATAACCAAAAGTTTTAATAAAAAACAATAATTTACATACAATAATTTAATTTTCAACTAATAATTTAGTATGTTATATTAAATTGTGTATTATTTCTTTGATATAGCTAAAAATAAAACCCTTACGGTATGTGTCATATACCGTCATCCGCTTACGGAATGCGCTATACCAGGTCCTTAACAAGCTATATCTCCGTTATTTGAGAAGATAGAATTTTTTGCAAAAACAGCCTTAAATGGGAGCCACTGAAGTTTTTATTTACATATACAAAACCACCTTGCTTACCACCCTAACTTCTGTTTTTCAAAAAGCAGCTCCTCATTTTTATCAAAGGATATAAAATAACATTTTATTCTTAATTCAACCATGTATTATAAGTAGTATCTTATTTCTTAAAAGGGCTCCAAATAACCACTATTATTTATTAATAATACTGTCCCTCCAGGCTTTAGACGGGCTATATCTCCGTTGTTTAAAAAGATAAAAGAAATTCTAAAAAACAAAATTAAATGCGAGTTAAAGTAGATTTTACTGACTTATGCAAAATTACCCCTTAATTACCCACCCTCTTGGAACCACCCCCAACTTCTGTTTTTTAAATAACACTCCCCTATTTTTACTAAATTATATGAAAGCACATTTTATTCTAAATTCAACTATGTATTATAAGTAATTATTTTTTTAAGGGACTCCAAAGTACAACCTCATCAGATCACAAGCAAGTTTTTCATCAAGAAAAATTTTAAAACTCACCTTAGATCAAATCTAAAAGAGAACTGATTAATGTATTCAAAAACCACCCTTAACAATCCACTCTCCTGGAACCACCTGCAACTTTTAAATACCACCCTATTATTAATAAATAATAATTTTTATTTGAAGTTCCTTAAAATATAAGATAGCACTTATAACACATGGTTAAATTCAGAATGTAATGTACTTTCATATTCCTTGATAAAAATGAGGGGGGGGGTGTTGCTATTTAAAAAACAGAAGTCGGGGGTGGTTTCAAGGGGGTGGGTAAGCAAGGGATCGTTTTAGATACGTAAATAAAAAATTCTATCGCTCTCATTTAACGCTGTTTTTTCTAAAAAATTATATCTTTTGAAATAACGGAGATATATCTTGTCAAGAACCTGGTGGGACACCCGGTATACCGTAAGAGTTTTTTTGTGCGTTTGACTAACATTCTAAGAAAGTCATAGAAAAGCAAACAACCAGTAATAGTTACTAGTATTTTAAAGAAATTACGGTGGCCGAATTTTAACGAAATTAAAATAAACAAAACCTTAAAAAATAGAGTTATTTTTAATCCTTTTGTTCAGTGTAGCTCATTGCAAGATGACGAATGATGATTAATTTGTTTGTAAATAAATTTATGCTTTGGTAATGTACGGGAATCAACACACCCTCCTGAGGATGCATTTCAAGATAAACAGGTAATTGCTAATTCCTGTTAATTTGACAACATAAAGCCTTCCCTCCAGTTTTGGCTAAAATGGAATTCTGGTGTCATTGTTAATTTATACACCTGATTATATTACTGACAAGCTTTACATTTAGTGTTGCCAAAAATATCTGCTTACTACATTACATTATATTCATTAAAGCTAAATTATTAAGGGCCACTTGCACCAACTCTAAACTGGGATTATCTTGAGTAAACTGAGTTTAACTTAAAAAAGCTGTGTTATGATTGGCTGAGCGTCAATTTAATCCAGGTTTAAAGCTAAACCATCGTTGGTGCGTGGCCCTAAAATGGTCAAATAACCAAGATCAAATTCTGGTTTTTGATAATTATAATCTTCGTATTTCTCTTTTTCTGTTTACAGGCCAAAATTCTGTTATTATTAAATCAATGTAGATCTGTGAAATTTTAAATAATTTTACATTGTTGTTGTAATTTTATGTAACTTTATATATTATTACAGGTTTTAAACTAATTTACAACGCTTTATGAAAGTTAATCACACTTTTATATTATTTTACAAAACATGCTATGTTTTGCAATATTTTACCACAAATGCATGAATTAAAAATAGTCAAGCATAATAAAATTATTCAGTAAACTATGTAAATTTATGTTTTTTTATATTATTTTACATTATTTTTTTTTGCCGTGTCTTTTTATACTCTGTATAGCTTTACATTTAGTATTGTCAAAAATATCTGCTTACTAGTAATGAATATAGTATATATATAATATATATATTATATTATATGATATATTTTTCTTAAAAAAATAAATATGAGTTAGAAAAGTAACCAATTAAAAATAACTAAATGTATCTTTTAAAATTTAATTTGTGTGTTTTTGTACTTTAGTGTGATACTTTTGCATATTTTGCTGGTGATCAAGTAAAATATTTACATTCTGAAATTATGGAAAAAAACCTAATTCCAAATTTCTCACAGAAAACAGCGAGTTATCTACCAAACCCAAAAAAACATACAGGTCAGTGGTTATCTTAAACGTTTTGTTCTTCTTTACTTGGAATATTATCTAAGATAAGGACGAAATGTACAATGGTCCTTTCGTCAGAGTGTAACAGCAATTACCAATCACATCGCACATAATATATATATTATATTATATGATATATTTTTCTTAAAAAAATAAATATGAGTTAGAAAAGTAACCAATTAAAAATAACTAAATGTATCTTTTAAAATTTAATTTGTGTGTTTTTGTACTTTAGTGTGATACTTTTGCATATTTTGCTGGTGATCAAGTAAAATATTTACATTCTGAAATTATGGAAAAAAACCTAATTCCAAATTTCTCACAGAAAACAGCGAGTTATCTACCAAACCCAAAAAAACATACAGGTCAGTGGTTATCTTAAACGTTTTGTTCTTCTTTACTTGGAATATTATCTAAGATAAGGACGAAATGTACAATGGTCCTTTCGTCAGAGTGTAACAGCAATTACCAATCACATCGCTATTGATGATACATCATCGATGAAAATTATTTAAGATTTAACATGTGTAACATTTAATATTTTTTTCACCACCAGCCTAAAGGCACATCTTTATTACTGTTCTTTTCATTGGTAGAAATGTTATTTCTCTACCTATGACGTCAGAGGTTCTAAAAATAATGAAATTGCACCATGGTTAATAATGAATTTTTATTTACCTGTTTTGGCATCTGACGTTTCACATAATTATTAAATCACCTTGCTATTTACAAGTGTCTTTAGAAACCAAATTTATTTATTGCATGATAAATTAAAAAATATTAACTAAATTAGTACTTATAAAACATGTTTTATAAAAAGACACTTCGAAAAGTGAAAATTATTGGTCCATCATATTCAACCATATATTATACAAACCATAGATTACCGTAAAGATCATAGATTACTAGAGGTACATCCCCCATTTTTTAGATATTAGATATTCAACTCGTAAAACGACAGTGTTTTATAGGTTGCATATGCCTTGCTCCAAGCCTTGCGCAATTTGCTCGGCACAAATAATCTGGTCTTTTGTTGATATAACCTTAAAATAAAATTGTTTATTTTTTAAAATGACATATTTATTAACAAAATTTCACAATAAATTAGTAATTTTGTAAACTACTTTTTAAATTAAAAATTATATTTAATTGTACAATCTCGGCAAGACATATTTATATGAGCAGGTGTTGTTATTGGTATATTTATTTCTCTTTTTTACTGTTAAATTATTATGTGTTAAATTTTCTGAGTGTTCTGTATGAAGTGAATTTGTATCAAAGATGTGGGGTACTGTGTGGTTTTCTGGTTCATTAAAATGAGTAGACAGAGTTGTATTGAAGAGGGAAGAACTTGAAGAAAAATTTATTAAAGAAAGTATCTTTTTCATTAAATTTTGGTAAAATAAATAAATAAATAGCTAGTAATTGTACTGGTAGTGAAAAAAATACTATATTTTCCACCTGAGTGAAGATTTAACATTTTAGACCGCGTCTTGCGGGCTTCGCGCTAGCGCGCTTATCCCGCAATTTGACGCAGCTCAAAAATGTTAAACTTCTCTCGCTTGGTAAATAATATACTATATTTATAAATCCTTGTTGAGTACATCATGTGATCCTTAACCCAGTGTAGCAGTAACGTTAATAAAGTGTAGCATTCCAGGGTTTAATAATAATAATAAAAAAAGTAAAATAATATAATTGCAGGTTTAACGATCTGTAATAAAAATTACCTATATATTTATAATATAGACTGTAGTGCGGCAGTGAGCTATAACAAATAGATTATGCCACAACCGTTTTCATCACTTTGTTTTGAGGCCTTTCGCATCCTGTGTTGTTTAGATACCTAGATGAAACGAGTAATACAGGAAGAAAATAAAATAACCGCCGATTACATTTTGACTTTTTAATGAACTTACTTAGTTTTTGTCCCAAGATAAATTGTTAAGTGTCGACATGAGTTATATAAATTTCACACTACATTTATTTTCCTTCTTTGTCTTATTTTTTGATTAATATTGCCGCATTATAATTATATTTCAGGTTTGAATTAAATTATCCGTTATAATTTTTTTCTCGTTTAGTGTCTCAGTTTAAAATTGAATTTCTTTTTTACTAAACGATACAAATGCTGACGTATGATAAATCATGGGCATTAAGTGTTAATATGAAATATACAAAAAACTTACTTAATTTAATAGCATCAATGGAATAAAAAATAAGTTAGGTATGTATTAAAAGTCAAAGTCTAATAACATTAAAAGGCATTTAGGAAAATGTACGTCCTACTAATACAAAATTTAGATATCATTATGCTATAATATATAAATATATACAGGTTTTTTTTTAACCTGAAACTTTCAAATGTCAAAAAGTCCAAACACTATGAATTTTAGAAAAAAAAATAGGACAAAAATTGTTTATTTTAATGGGGGAAACTAAATGGCGTATTTATTTTTTACGGTTATTTACGTTTTCAAGGTTATTTCATGGTCAATTTTTTTTTCAATAGAAATAGTTATTTATGGTACTAGTGGGTAAAGTAAGATATTGCCCATGAGAAAATTAACCAACAGCCAAGCAGGTTAATTTTCGAGAGGGCAATATCGGTTTACCCATGACTTCCATACAAGGTTTTCTCCAATAAATAGCTTAGGAATTCATATTTTTATTAAAAATTTTAATGACATTTACAAGAAAATAATTTGAAAAGTGACAGTTGAGTGGGTAAAATAAATAATTATCCACTGAGTGGGGGTTATTATTGAGTTTATCTATTTAAAATAAAGCTGTATTGGATAAAATATATTTTTCCTACTACCTAGTAAGTAGTTAGTGCGTATTTCCCATCCGTTGCCTCTGACAACGGATGGGAAGTGACGATCAGCTGATTTTACATATCTGTCAGAAAATTAGTAAAAGTCAAACATATAACCTCAAATTGACAAACTAATTTTAAGATAACTTTTGCATTTTTTATGTTTAGGTGTTTGGTCGTAGGTTAAATAGTGTACGCACCTAGACGCAAACTATTCAAATGCACATCGAGTGCTTTTTTACTCGGCTGAGCCTCTTAAAAAAAAACGCACTCTCGTGCACTAAAAGCTAGGTTCGCATACTCGGTGCGTAATATACTATTTTTTTTATTATTCCATCAATCTATTTTCTAATCATCGTAAAGAGTGATATTGGTAGATTGATATAGACTATAGATGGCCCACAAGTCTATATCAATCTAATGACTATTCCTTTTGGGAATAAAATCTAAAAACAATTTCTTAATCAGCTTGGTACTGAAGTACAATGATTAGAAAATAGATTGATGGAATAATAAATTAATATTTTTATAATTTCGTTTAAAATTAAAAAGTTCTGTCCTTACTAATACTATTTTCTATTTTGCGACTCTTATAAGCTCATAATCACAAGCATTTTGCGTGTTCTTATAGGTCCATAAGAGGTCTGTACTTTTTTTTTCTTTTGGGTTGGAAACAGACAAAAGCCTATCGCTTGACCTTTTCAGTGCAAATTTCAACGTCGCTTTAAAGTTAAATTTTCTACAAAATTTTGAGTTTATGTTATTTTTTACCATGTGAAAATTTTGACTTGGTTACTTGCAATGAAAAACAGAAGACATGACTATAAAATATATCAAAATATCATTTGTTCTTAGACCTGGCAAAAACTGTAATGCCAACCCGAAAAATCCCTAAATCAGTCAGTCATAATGAAAGTTTTTTTTTTAATTTTAGAGCAAAATAGAAAAAATTGATAAAGCACTCGTTTCATAACACTTTTTTAGCGCACTAGTACTTTAGAAAACTAGCCGCAAGTGGCTCGTTTTCTAAACTTGTACTCGTGCGCTAAAAACTAGTTGTTATGCTTTTTAATTCTCCTCAAAAAATAATCTTTTGTAAAAAACCTTTTTTGGTCAGACTTTTACTTGCAGAGATAACAGAGCCACACAGAATTAAAAAAGTTGGATCTCCGACGGACTCGGTTAGTTAATTCCTGTGTATTTTGAGTCGCTGAATCCGAATTTAAAAGTTAGCTCTCATTTTTAACATAACCACAAAAAATATATCATATCGTTGCGAAAATTTTTGAATAGTTTTTTAAATATTGTTTGATTCAAAAAAGAAGAAAATTTCCATTTTTAACCTCATTTTAAATCCCAAAAAAATATATAAATAAATAAAAAATATATGGCCTAATGCCCACATTTTAAAAGCTGAAAACATCAAATATATGCAACAACACGGTATTATTTGTGTAATTTATTTATTTGTGAGTAGTCTTATATACGTATTTAAAATTTGAATTCGAAATCTTAACTCATTCAAAAGTTAAGAATAGGGGCTGACTTTTGAACTGCACTTTATATATTTAACCATTTGTTTCAAGAGAACAGTAAAATTATTTTAGCTATTATAGAGCCACCTTTTGAAGTCCTTGGTTAACAGCCCAAAAAATTTTTATTAATCTTTTATTTTTCTCTATTTTCACTAAACGCCTTTCTTCAAAAATTGTAAACAATCTGAAAACATAATCATTAATATATTGTTCCATATTCTAATCTTTATTTTTATTTTAAAAGATAAAACAATAAGACTCAATTTTAAAAGACAAAGAGATTTATCGCCTTACTAGACACAACATAATATGATTTTTTCCTCGCAATAACTTCAGTCAATATTTATTACAATATCCTGTGTTGCGTAGGATGTACATTGTCGGTAATTGCTTAATTAGTCTATGTCTTTCTTTGGGTGTAATAGCATATAATATATTGTTCTTCATTGCATAATTAATTAAATGACTTTAATATTGATATGTGGAAAGAACTGATTGCACTAGAATCACTTCATCAACTTCAGAAAAGTTCACTCCAGACAAACCCACAAAGCCAAACAAAAGCTCAAAAATAAACAACAAAGGTTCAATAGGTTTAGTTTACTCGTATAAAAATCCAATATACAGGATGTCCAGTAAATGATGTCATTAATTTTTAAGGGTGACTCTACATAGGAAAATATGAAAAAAAAATGTCCTATATATGGGATAAAATTTAATAATGGTATAAATTGGTTTAATAATTATAAATTAAAAAAAAATATATTAAAAAAAGAAAAAATTGTCATAGTTATTTTTCATATTGTAATAAAAGATCAAATCCAAGAGGGTTGTACATACAGTTGATTAGCAAAAATTTTATTATTCTTAGAGGGACCGTCATTATTATTTATAGGGACCGTCGTTATTTTTTTATAGGGACCGTTGTTCTTAGCAAAGGGACCAAATTTTCTCAATTTAAAAATAAAATTAATATTTTTAATATAATATTTTTTATATTTCTCACTCCCCTTTGTTTTTTTTAGTTTGGAATATATTTATTTCTTTATTCTGCAAGAGTTTTAGAAAGAACAATGTTAACAGAGTAAAAATTTGCATAATTTTTCAAATATGTAACGACGTTCCCTATGTTAGCAACAACGGTTCCTTTTCGTGGAGACCGTCGTTACAAGGGACCGTCGTTACAAGGAACCGTCGTTGCGTTTAGACATAATTAGTGGGATTTGGATCAAGGTCTTTGAGATCAGTTCCTGCAAATTTGAGGTTAGGTATTGTATATGTTATTGTACAAATCTAAAATGTTTAGTTTGAGATATAATTAAAAACAATTAAGATAATATTAGGGACCGGCGTTGTTCATTAAAAAAGTAGGCATTAAAATAACATCGCTTAAACTAAATTTATTAAATGCATATTTACAATTAGAAGTACTTACCGTTCTTAACACGTAACGAAAATACTTGGCACTGATCTTCTACTAATAATTTTAACGTACCACGATCGGCATTCTAGCAGTGTCGGATTTTACTAATATAAGAAGCGCTCGATTTAAATTGGGAGACATAAGTTATTATATTTTTTTATTCAAACCAGTATAAGATTTTCCAAGTAAATAAGTCTTATGACGTAAGTTAACAGTTCTTAGATTAACTAAAAAATATTTTGCAAAGTTCAATTAAGGTAATTTACATACAAATATGGATTGTATGTCAAAAAAAGTTGCGGGAGACAAGGGACCGTCGTTACGTTTTTTAGGTTAATATATCAGATTTTCAAAACAGACGATATTTATAGAAGCTATTAGTAACTGAGTATCAAAACCAGTTAATATTGAAAACATTTCATTAACTAAATTGCACAAAAAGTCCATATTTAAGTTTTTTTGGAGCTAGAGACATATTTTCTCCCATTACTGAATTTTGTCCCATATCATAAAGGTATAAAAAAGCTATCAAAATAAGTTTTTGAGAAAATAGCATTGAGTTTATTTTAATTTAGCTAATTTGAGTCTTGGGCTAATTCAAAACGACTTGGTTAAACGTAAAGTAAAGTAAATATTGCACGATATTGCTGAACAAACGCTATATCAGGATATCTCTCTGTGTGTTTAGAGTGATATAAAATTCATAAGCTCCGAGTCGAGTTATATGTACCCTGAGAATGAAACGATGGCAAAAATTCAATTTACGCAAAAGCTGCGTTATTGTGTACTGAAGGTATTTTGGTTTGGGTTAATAATTTAAAACATAGGCGAAAGTTTATAAAATATTTTCTTCAGCCTTATAAACAATGCAGATTCTTGATATTAAGTTTTAGATATTAGTAAATACTTTAGTATTTTTTATACATAGAATATGTGATCAAATTAAACTGGCAAAATATCTGAAAATCTCACTGCAATTACATAAGTCTATAAGTTAATGACGTCAGTCTCATGAGATATATAAGTAGCTATATTGACCTATATAAGTTGTTTGTTTTAAACGATTTAAATAAAAAATATATATATATTGGTAGATTACAAACCAAATACAAAACTTAAGTAATACTTAACAAATTATACACCATTTTAACTAATATATGAGCATTTAAATGAATGAACGTTTGAGCGTTTGCAGGATAAGTTAGCAAATACACGCACATTGTTTTTTACATTTGGCAGTAGTTTTAACTTGATTCTCCCGATCATTATTTTAAGTTACAACATTTATAAACAGATGCACTTATAAATGTATTATATTATACAACATAAATATTTTAAAAAGACTGACAGTTCGATTCATAATTTAAATCGTATTAAACTACTATAAATACCCAAGTAGTTTTATTTATTATGAAAAAAAAAATTATTCGCTATAGCTCTAACATAATATGTTATATATTATATAACATTCATTATAAAAATGATATGTATCTCATTTCATATAGCTTGCTTATATAAGAGGACTCGTCTAAGTTAAGGGCCTTAACTTCCTTTTGTACCGTTGCTACGGTATGGCTATAATACTTTTTACAGCGCTTAAGACTAGTATAATACCGTAGTTTCGAATAAACTAAATTCGCCAAAATATTCTTGAATAAGAATGTTTTATTAGAACCGGCTTTTACATGACGCCGAGTAAATCTCCTGCTCAGGGCGTCAGGCCTGAAGGGTATTTTTCTTTAGTCATCAAAATTAAAAAAAAAAAACCGTTTTTTTCAGAGGCTAGGACTTTTTTTAATCACCAAAATTTCCGCTTTTTTCAGAGGTGAGAACTTTTTTTTTAGTCATTATAATTTTCCGTTAGGGGTAGTAAAGCTTTTTTCAGAGGTGATGTCCTTTTTTTTAGTCACCAAAATTTTCCTCCAGGGGTAAGTTATTATCATCGGTAAGGATTTTTTTTAGTTACCAAAATTTTTTGTGAGTCGTTTTTTATTCAGGGGACCTTGAGAAAGTCAAAAATATTTAAAGGAAGTCGGATTGACGTATTTTATTAAGAAATACACAGCCACCCAAAAAAAAGTTAATTATCCTTTTCTAACCCATTCCTTCCCTAAGTATTTTGAGGTGCTAAATCTGAATTTGAGGACAAAATAGCACCTCATACCATTAGTTTTCAAAATAACCTCAAAAAACTAGTTATAATCAAAAATAATGTTTTTCAAAATACTTAGGAATACAATGGTCTCCAAAAAACTTCTTGATCTTTTTTTTTGTGGCTCTAAAAACCATACATAAAAATTACGTTTTTTGAAACCGTTACCGCGCCACCGAGAAAACTTTTGCAGTTTGCATACTTCGGACGGAAATGTTTTAAAGCCTAATTTACGCACTTACAATTTTTTTTTTTATTTTTGACAGTCTTTTCTTTCCTGTATATGAAATTTTTATATACAGCGAGGTCTTTGCCCCTAGCACTTTTCATTATTTCGATCAACATGACGATTCGTACTAAACTGATTATTAATCAGCGATTTATACAAATCAGTCGATATAAATTAAAAAAGAAAAACACACACATAAAAACTGAACACAGATATATGGGTACATTTAGTAAACGTTCCACTTTATCAATAAAAATCCAACCCAAAACCAAAACAAATCAAACCAAACTGCCATCAATCCCACGGAAATACCCTTACATAAAATAAAAATAATGTATAACGATTTTCGCTGTAAAAGTCATACTCGGTAAAGACCGTTCGCGGTAATGAACTGCGCGGTAATGGTCTTCGCGGTATAGGATATGCGCGGTAATAACTTGTCGAGGTAATGGAGATCACGGTAATGGACTGCGCGGTAATGGTCTTCGAGGTTTTTTTTTCGCTATAAAGTCCGGCGCCCTTTTTTGTGTCCCTATGATATCTATTAAGGATTGGTATTATCCGTGCCTGAATTAGACTGCAGTGACTCATACCTAAAACGTATTATATTGCTCTCGTATAAGGGATTCCCCTCCCCTTTGTATGATCCTCGCCTTTTAGCACACTTTCGCAGATAAGTCACTAGTCTGATTCAGTCACGAATAATATGCCTAATTTAAAAAAAATCTATTCTAAAACAAAGTTATGAGAGCAAAATTGAATAGAAAATAACATTATATGGACGGTGTTATGCAGAAATCGTCTAATCCACATATTAAATAATACTCTTATTTTAATAGATATCTCAATTTAAAAAAATATTTGGATTAGACGATTTTTGCATAACACCGTCCATATACAGCTTGTCAAACTTAAGACTTGAGTTTTTAAAAGTGAACACGCCCCTCTAGTGGGCATTGGATAGCGGCTAAATTTACCAGTTGTTAGAGGTGCCCATATCGCCTATCTTTCTTCCTCCGCATACTTTCTCTTACATTTCCACGTCTCATCCTAAGTTTGACGAGGTGTACTGTACTAAACTTTAAGAACCTTTTTTAACACACGACTCGTTGTATCCGCTCCACATGCGAATGGTCCAGGTTCTCAGCTTTTTGTGCTTGTTTTAATGTACTGTAGTTATTAACTTTTATCCACGGCCGTGATAATTAGGCCTATAAACCAAAGGTCTGTAAAAATAAACTGTTTAAACTTTAAAACGGCCGTGGATAAAGTGTTGTATTCTATTCGAGTATAATATCTATTACGCCACTCTCATATCGGCTCGTGTTTTAAAGTTTACCCTCATTGATTAATAGCAATTATTATACGCTCGTTGAATAATATACTTTTACTCTTATACATAAATAAAAGTTGTTTAAAGCACATTTGTTTTTCTATTTTGTATAAATTTTATTATTATAGAGATTTTTTAAATTACCTAGTCAAATTAAAATATTTGGGCATAAGTAAGTACTAAATATAAACGCCTACACTGCCCTGCTAAGACAAGTTGTCTTATCTGCAAAAATTCACTTTTTGAGATAAGCACACCATTGTATTGCTTTACACTAGCCTGATATGCCTAATAAAAACAAATGTCCTATCTAAAACCCAAATCCTAAAAATTAGCCTAAGATGTTTGTCCTATACGAAAAATTTTCAATGTTTTCTATATAAAATTGTCCTAACTAGTCTTTACTAGACGAATAAGTCAGGACTAGGACTAACATTACAGATCTGAGTAATTTGATTGGACTTTTTAGATCATTTTGTCCTAACTTTCTCAGATAGAACAAATCCATATATTAGTATGACAATTTATTTTTCTGACAATTTTTTTTTTTTTTCAAAGGTTATCACGTATTTTTTATTTAGGGCCGTAATCAGGGGGGATCAGGGGGAGCTAAGCCCCCCTGGCCTTGGTTTGAGCCCCCTGGCGTTTTCGCTGAGCCCCCCATGGTATTTTTTAAGTTACCTAACTTTGGGCGCCATTTTTTGCAGGGACGCCAAGTTTGGTAGGAACCGTTAGGGACAAAGCTTTTTTCCTTTAAGGTAATTTTAGAGGCGCCAATTTTGTTTGAATGGTAGGCAACTTTGGTAGAAATCGTCAGGGACAAAGCTTTTTTTCATGAATCTATTTTTTTGGAAGTCATTTTTTTTGTAGGGGCGCCAAGTTTTGGTTGAAACCGTCAGGGACAAAGCTTTTTTTTGAGGGTGCCACCCTGGGGACTGAGCCTCCCTGCTGGATTTTTTTTCTGGTTTTGATTTAAAATAAAGCAAAACCCATATTTATCTCAAAACATCCAATTTGCTACATATAGGACAACTTGCATTAGCAGGGCAGTATAGCTATCTGCATTTCTAAAAACTACAATAGATAATATTTATAAGTAGATTTTACGACGAGTCGAATAAATAAAAATAATCCTTTTGAATGTTTGTTATAAGTTGAATGGAACTCAAACAACATAACCTAAATCCTAAAATATGCGTATAATATTGGTAAATTTATGTAGAAATCGATACGATACAAAAATAATATGGTATTTATATTGGCCTATGGGCCACCATGGATATCAGAATTCCTAATTATCCAATAAATAAGTTAAAAAATAAACGTGAGAAAAGAATCGTTTCGTCAAATAAAAATAAAAATATATACCTACCTCTCTGAAAACCTACACTATACTTATGAATTAATTTATGAATTATTTTATTCGTTTTTAATATAATAAATGACCTGGTAAAAATATTTTTGTGCCTTGAAGACGTGGACCACAGTAACTGTTATTAAGATGCTGAGAATATCTACCCATAAAAAAAGTCTAATATGAAGTATTTATTATATATTTTTTGCAAGTAAATAATACTTGATATAAATAATATTTAAATAATTTTAATAAAAGCAGCAGTTTGTTTTAAGTTAAATTAGTACTTGTTTTCAAGAAATTAATATTAGTAAGTCAAGAAATTAATATTAGTCTTTTTTATTATTTTTTGTATTTTAAATAACACAGTGCAACATATTTGAGGTCAATAAATCTGAATGGGGATCTGATTGCGTCAGTCAATTATTTGTACAATTAGTAGTCAAATGAGTTTCTTAGGTTGGCTGGTTTAAGCGAGATATTTAATTAAAACTTTCCCTCAAATTGAAAATGATTTTAATGCATTGTAAGGACCTAAGAATATTAACTAAGTTTGCATATAATAACAAAATCTTCAAATATACATAGTAACTTAAAAAAAAATTAATTAACAATCAAGTAAAATAATAATAACAAATAAGTAAAAAAAAGAGAAAGATTAAAAAGCAGTAATTTAGAGTAAAGGATTGCGCATTGACCTTCTGCACATACACATTTTTGGTTTCACCTTGATGTCAGCCATTATCTTTTTTCTTACTCACAATCATAATGCTGTCTCTGTCACATCCACCATTTTGTAAATAATTTTTAAATGTTAAAACCGTTAAAATTAGTTATTTCTAGGGACTTTTTGTTATGGTTGGTAATATATCCCAATCTGGCAGTTTAAATTTCGCGCAACAAATCAACAAATAAGACTTAAAAATGGATATATTAGTGACTAGCGCAAAATTAAAGCCTTATTCTCTAGTATTACTAGTCAGGGGCGGATCCCAATGTGACTGTTAGGAAAATCACCGGAAAAATTACTACATTTAATTATCTATATTCTGCTTTTGTACGTTTTTTTTTGGCATTCACAAATTTTTAATCATTAAGTACTAGAAAGTTTTAAAGCTTTGAGTTACTACATTGCAAAATAGCCTTGCAACATTATGGGAATATTTGTATGTTACAGAAATATTACATGTTGTAACATTTCTCTACTTATGGTTTTCGGATTGCTTATCTATTCGAAGCAGGGGAATTATTTTTTGGGGAGGGGGTTCCTTCACTTTTTTTTAATTTTCGGTTGAGGCAATGGTTCCCCTTTGCCTCCCCCTCCGGAGCCGAAATGACGCTCTTGGTTCGAAAGTATTCTAAGCACAGGGGGGGCAGGTCATGTATGTTTTACCATAACTTGATAAAAAAATGTTTACACAGGAGGGGGGTGCACCCGAGTGGCAGCTCAAAAATATGCTTAGAGTTCAACCGGAATTGGATCAGCACACTATTTTATGTCTGACCTCACCCTTAACCTTTTTGAGAAGAGAGTGAAACGGACAGAAACTAACATGTGTGTTATTTTAATTTATTTATTTATTTAATTATGTACAATTTACTATAGAGTCATGGAAGGTCCCAAATACGCTTTTGGCTACAAAACTCTAGGTATTACCTCTAACAGCCTTTAACCTAATAACCATAGTTCAGAATATACTAAAAATTTTTATCTAGGTCATATATTAACGGTAACCAGACAATTTTTTTTATCCCGCAGGTATCCCAAAATAACAATACGGCAAGTGCAAGTGGGATTATGCCCATGCTAACGTATAATTGCTAATAAAAATTAAAGGAGGTAAATTCTAAACAAAATAATACTTATAGAACCCAGATTACTTATTTATACTTAAGTTATTAAAGAAAAATATGAAAAAACTTTTTAAAAATAAAAAATTGTAGGCCATTTAAAAAATACCAATTGGCCATATGGCTACATATTAAATAAATCATATTTTTCTAAATATTATCAAGTTAAGTATTTATTTATGCTTGGTTTGGAAAAAGTCCAAACATGAAAAAAGTGTAAAAAAATAAAAAATTATAGGCTATTTAAAAAAATGTACCAATTGGCCATATGGAAATATGGCCACTTATAAAATAAATCATATTTTTCTAAATATTTTTAAGTTAAGTATTTATTTATGTTTTTAATTGCCTTTTATCATATAAAATAAAAAAATAAAACAGTTAAAAACGGTACACTTCATAAAATATAAAAAAATCAATTATTGGCTTTAGGTAAAGTAAAACATACTTGATTAATATTTTATATTTGGTATTTTTTTAAAAATTATATACAATCTTAATAAAAAATGGTCTTTTGTAATTTTCTGTTAGTCTAACAAAATCCTTATGTAAATAATCGTCGAACCTTAAGGCTTCCTGCAGGAAGCATTCGTATTGCCATGGCCATATTACTATATACACAAACCGGCCATATTACTCTACATTGTAATGTAGAAGATTACCTAAATTTTTCTTAAAGTTACGTTTACTGACTGAAATTCTAAATAGAGCAACTATTAGATAGGACATGTTACTATTATAAAATATAAATAAAATTTAAAGTACTTACCGTAATCAAATGTTATTAATTTTCAAAATAATAAAAAATTTATATAATCGTTTACCAACGAAAATAAAATCACTAAAATCGTTGTAGAATTTAAACCATAATCAGTGGCGCGAACTAGCGCTTGCCCTAAGAATCTTGTTAGAAACACTTAACTTAAAATACTGGAATCAAATTTTTTTATTACCTTATATCCATAACTCATCCCAAGCGACTTCCAAAAAAATTGAAAAAAATTACTGTTTATGTTCTATAATAAAGGCAACTTTTGATAGGTATATAGTGCTATATGATTGGGCGAAAAACTTTTTTCGCTCCACCCTATTGGTTAATTGTTTGTTTTACCCACTCAATTGTACCTTTTCAAATTATTTTATTTTAAATATCATCAAAAATTTTAATAAAAATATGAATTTCTAAGCTATTTATTGGATAAAACTTTGTATGTTACTCTTAAGTAAATTAACATTGCCCTCTCTAAAATTTACCCACTCTGAATTCAGCCTCGTGGGTTAATTTTCTCATGGGCAAGTTCTAGTTTCCTCTCTAGTAACATAAATAACTATTTTTTATAACTGGTCTATTATTTTCCTTTTACGAAGATTTACTTAAGCGGTTCCGTGTCAGTAGCCACCGCCATTTAAGCGTTACTCCTCCTAACTTGATAACTTGAAACAGTCCAATAAAAAAATAAGATCATGTTATGTATGATAAACTCTTTGTTTAAAAGAAATTTTATTGAGAATTAGAAGTAATATAAAGATACAGTCCACAAAAATGAATATGTTGTAATTTCTGAAATTTAATAGGAAGTGAATAAAACAGCACACCATGTTTAAAGCAAAAAAGTGCTTGTTTTAAAGTGGAAAATTTTGTATACGTTGTTTTTTATTTAATAATTCTTATAGTGATTGTGAATAAAAAAAATACTTCTTGTTAAGAAGAAAAAAAAAGTGTTGAGAAAATAATTGGATGGTATCCGCGGATACCTAAAATATTATTATCACTAACACTAACAGTAAATTAAACTAACTTAAATTTAAAGCTGGGGATTGTGAATACGGCAGGTACGTCTTTGGTTAAACATTTTTTACAGTAAGGGAACGTTCAAGTATTACGTAACGCAAATTTGGATCATTTTGGACCCCCACTCCCCCCTGTAACGCTATTTTCCTATACCATTAACATGGGCGTAACACTCCAAAATGACCCCACCCCCTAGGAGCGTTACGTAATAATTGAATGTTCCCTAATTTATTATTGTTAATGAAATTTTAAAAATAAAAATGATTATGACAAAATCAGGCAGTGACTATGGAATCAACAAAATCTGACAACGTTGCATATTAAAAGTTTAAATATGCATCGTTTGTGGGAGGCAGTTAGGGGTTCCTAAAATAATTTTTAATTATTTTCTGTCCGGGTCGATTTTTGGGGTTACAAAGATGCTCTGTTTTTTTGCCCTATTTTAAATATACCTTGTATATATCTTGCTTAAACGAGCAAAGGCAACGTTCAAGTATTACGTATCGCAAAATTTAGCTATTTTTTACCCTGACCCCCTGAAAAGCGGCGTAACATTTTTAAGACCCCCCACCCCCTTCCTTTTGTCACGTAACAATGTTCATTACAAACAAAAAATTGCAAGAAAGTTTTCTTTAGGGTCATTAAATTTAATTTTTTATAGTATGCTATATAAAATAATTAGTAATACTTATTTTATTTAAAAGTATGTAATGCTTCAAAAAGAAATGTTACGAGTATTTAGAAAAATACTTTTTTTTTAGTCATCAGAATTTCTGTCAGGGGTAAAGCTTTTTTTAAGAAGGGCTAAGAAGAACCTTTTTTTTAGTCATCAAAGTTTCTGTGAGGGGTATAGCTTTTTTTAGAGGAGGTATGGACCTTTCTTTTTTTAGTCATCAAAATTTTCGCTAGAGTAAAGCTTTTTTCTCTCTTTACCCAAGTAAATTTGTTTACAGAAAACTGGTTTAAACCGGTTTTTAAGCGTTATTGCTTTCGTGTTTTAACCAAAAACCGGTCTGGAGCCCAATACTTGAAATCATAGGAATTGATTCTCATGAGAATTTGACTGTCAAATGAGGTAATTTTCTCTCAATTTTTAATTTTGGCATTCTTGAAATATTTTATAGGAAATATTTCTCTTGATATCGTAGGAAAATATACCTAAGGGTTTTGGATGGTGTATTTGGACTTTTTATAATCTCAAAATTTTGACACTTATGTGGTTGATTTTTATACTTTTTTTGGAGAAATATCTAATTATGGACAATATACACTTATAGTCTGGAGTGGGGATTGCAGCCGCCACACTGCTGCTCAAGTTCACACGTGTGAACGCGGCGTTACAACTAAGGGTTTTACAAAATCAGGCAGATGCTGAGGCTGCCATGCAGAATGAAAGACAACATTTTATTAGGGATCAAAACCCATTTAATTTAAGTAATTACCTTTTTATTAAAAACTTTAGATTAACTAAGGTATCTAATAGATATTTTGGACGATTATTTAATCGAACCCACTAGGAAATCTTCAGTTAAAAATCAACAAAGGTGCTGATAGCTTTAAATTTTTTTCCGACTGGAAGTTACCAAACCTCCGTGTGAAGCTCTGTCTATTGCTCTGGTGTAAGCCAAACTACAGTAAGTAGAAGTATACAAGAGGTGGTTGAAGCTTTCTTCTTCTTCTTCTATATTTTTTCTTGGCGATTTTACATTTCCGCCACTTTCAAAACGGGAAGAAGCTTTAAACAACCCAGCAATATTTAACACATGGATTCACTTCCCCAGTACTTTGGCTGAACTTCAACGAAATACAATTTTTTGAAAAATACAGGATTACTATCTTTTCTTCCTTCTTAATGGCCTTTTCTCAGTGAGATAACTAATCTTTTGGCTTTTATAAAAATAACTCAAAACTAACAAAACCAAACACATGTCAAAATATAAACACTCAGTGTTGCCAAAATAATAATATATGAAATTATTAATTGAATCCAATGATCTGATTGGTTATTATAAATATCAAACGAACTTAGGCTTCGACGTACGTCTCTTAATGAGAATTGTGAATTTCTCATCCGAATTTGATTCCTACGATGTTCAAGAATAGAGATTCTCATGATATTTTGATTCTCGTGAGAATTTCATCTAGAGAATATTTTCTCGAGAGAATTAATTCCTACGATTTCAAGTATTGGGTTCCTGAGATAATTTCCGCAACCGGTTAACCGAAAACTGGTTATTGGCTATGGTTTTTCATCTCTAAATTCTTTTTGTTTAGATGAGTCATTGACCTGCAATAAAGTTTACAACCAAGTCTTCTCTGTAGGCCTGTAGAGGAAATGCGCCTAATTTCGGATGGTTTCCAAATTTCGGATAGTAGTGTATTTAAGATACTGTCTGCAAAGGTAAATAGAAACCTACTTTTATGTGAAGCCAAAAGTCAAACTAAATCCGTCCTGTAATATGATAACGGTAGAGCTTCTCCCCTTTAAATGGCAGCACAAATCGTTTATATTGCAAATGGCAGTTTTGTGCTCAGTTGCATTATTATGCTTGTTTATTTTATAAATAATCGTTATAAAAGTTTGTGATTCTGTCTTGGGTAAGTTATGATGTTAGTTAAATTGATCCACTATTCATAATTAAGCAATTTGAAAACGTAAACATTCTACAAATTTCTAATCTAAAAAGCAGAAAGTTGCCTAATTTCGGATAGACCATTTTTGTGCATTTTATTCCCAATTTCGGATATCCGCAAGGTAATTATTATTCAGGATAACCAACCATTAATTATTTTTTTTATAATGATACAACAAACTAAGATAAACAATTTTGAAAAAACGAAAATTACCTAAGATACTAAGATATTTGAAATTGGGAATCTAAAATTATAGTTCCTATAGTATTTCGTAGAAAATCGCTTAATGATTAAATTACGTCTTAAATGTGAAGGAATAACAAGAAACATAAGCAATGGGATCCAGATCTACACTTGAAAAAATTTTTTCGGATATGTCCGAAATTAGGAGCCCTTTTTCAAATGCACAAAAATGCGCTGATTTTTTTTAACCGTGTTTTTTGGAAAAAATAAACTGTAATAAAATTGCTTTTATAATAAATTATGGTTCGCTATAATAAGTTGTATCTGGTTATATAAAAAAAATATCAAAAAGTAATACCGAGTATTAAATATTGAATACATTGTAAATGGTATCCGAAATTAGGCGACTTTCCTCTATCATTGTTAAAAACGTGATCAAATAAATATTTTATAAGTTTATAATTTTTTAAGTGTTAAGTAACATAAAGAAATTTCACTGCTCTACTACAGAATTTTCACAACCAATGAGGAAATCCCTACCCAAATGTTCTGCTATTTCTTTATAAATAATTTATTATTTTTTTATCTTATTCTTTGTCATTGTACGCCACTGCCAAGTTAAATAAATAACAGGGTTTATAATAGCGAGACGTTCTAGAAAAGACGCATGAAGCCTCTTAATAGCCTGATGGCCAATATTTCCAAGATTAAGATAGATTTAGTTAGAATTTGAGTCAAACTGTGACTTGTTTATTGTACTATAATCGTAAATAAAAACTTAGAAAAAAAATCTCCCTTATATAAAAGTGTTGGCCGCTTTTATTAATAACACTGTAGCCAACTTAAGCTTCTGAAATTAGTTTGGGCGGTCAGTTTAATAAAGATATTTATTTATTGGCTCATAAAGATTTTTATAATTTCTGGACACATGTGCTAGTAAAATTAATATTTTTTTTTAATTTAAGCAGCAGAAAACTCTTTAACTATTATAACTGATTATTATATTCACAGCGCCTGCGCTAGAATAAAATAGTATTTTCAAAAAAAAAATAAAAATCGTCCTAGACAAAAAATTCTTAGATATAAATTGCTTTTTATTCTAATGTTTCTAAAAACGACACTTTTGTTTGGACTTTTTGGTTTGGACTTTTTGGACTGTTTATTATATTCACAGCGCCTGCGCTAAAATAGTATTTTAAAAAAAAAAATCAAAAATCTACCTAGACAAAAAATTCTTAGATATAAATTGCTATTTATTAGATTGTTTCTAAAATCGACACTTTTTGTTCATGTTTTACGGGCGAAAAGTTGAAATTTTTGGCAATAGGGCCAAAAGGTTTTTTTCGCCGCTAAGACTTGTTATTTTTAAGCTTTTTAAAAGAAGATGCTTTACCTTTACTGTAATATTTATAAAGAAATATGACCTTTTGGTCATTTTGGTCTTAGAACTAACTATTTTTTTCGATCAGTTATTATAATCATTTCATGCAAAATAAAAAAAAATCTATAACATAAGCTCAAAATATATGTGAACTGATTAATCTGTATTTATCCACTAAAATGAATTAAAAACACAAAATTTCAATTTTAAAATCAATTTCAATATTTATAATATTCATAGAACGGTTTTAGAAGTATTATTATTTTTATAACAGACACATTTTAACAAAAATTAATCACCAAGCTAAAGATTTTTTAATTTGAAAATGAAACCGTACGCAAAAGAAACTATTAAATTGTTTTTTTAGGCCTTGTATTAACTATTATAAAAAAATAAGCAACTTTTTTTTCAAATGTTCGTCTGTCCGTTTGTCACAGGATAACTCATGAACGAATAATCCGATCGACAGGAAATACAAGTCTTACCAGAGGAAGATCCCTATTGTTTTTGAAAGAAATCCCCGCAAAAACAATAGTTTATTTGGAAGAACTTGTCATTAAAAAAAAATAATAATTTAACTAAAAAATGACATGACCTATTAAAAATTGAGAAGTGACACATTTTTGTGGGATATATTTTTGTTAGTTTCTAACCAACCCAACTAGTATTGTTTCTAAATATTACCAAAGAAACCCTTCAACATTTCCTCAATTTTATATACAATCAGTTTTCATCCGAAAAACAGGCACCGATTTTTTTCAAAGTTTGAGTGCTTTGAGCTCTCTCTTAACATTAATCGATTTGGCTCATTTTTGAGTGGTCATCGTTTTTTTACCAAGGAGGAACTTTTAAGCCAGAGAGCGTTTTCGATTTCGAAATTCGGGATTTTTTTGAACCACGCTAACACACATAGGTGAGTGAAATTACTCTTATCTGTTGTGTGATTTAAAAATACATTTGCTTTTTTTGTGGTAAGTAAGTATTGCCTCAAGAACTTAGATATTGTGTTAAAATTTAATATCATAAACGTGCATAGATGTAATAATTATAATTGTATAATGCGACTTTTTTATGAAGTGTTAGACCTGAAAATATGAGGTTTTGATTTTTATGAGATCAAGAATCACCTCCTTTATTGTTATAATAATAATAATAATAATCTTTATTCATGTACTGATCATTTACACGACATGAGATAAGTCACATAGAAAAAATATAAAATACAAAGTATACAATTTTTTAAAATATTCAAATAAAAAAAAACAGGATTTAAAACAATTTACAATTTAGGAGGAAGAAATTCGTTTAACTCATAATAGGCCTTCTCCCATAGAAATTCTTTGAGTTTTAGTTTAAAGATATTATAAAAATTTTAAGGCAGTTATAGTGTGGCGATTTTTCATAAAGTGCGGAATGATGACGTGGTGTTCTGAAGTCTTTGTTGTTTCTTGTTAAATAGTCATGATTTGTGGAGTTGGTATCGAATAGTCTTAAGTTGTTGAACACATACGTCGCGCATTTTAATATGTAGATACAGCACACCGTAAGTATTTTTTTATTTATAAAAGTGGGTTTGCAGGAATCTAGTGGTTTCATGTTATGCAAGAGTCTAATTATCCTTTTTTGGGCTACAAATACACGCTGTAGTTCTGTTGATCGGCCCCAGAGTAGGATGTTATATGACATATGGGAATATGCCATCGCGTAATACGCACTAAGAAGGGTGTTTTCACAGACATTTGACTTAAGCTTAAGTATTGCGAAATAGGCGCTGTTGAGTTTTTTACAAACGTGTTGAATTTGATTTACCCACGTAAGTCTATCATCGACGAATGATCCTAAAAATTTAACACTTTTTGAGTAGTCGCCAGATACTATTTTTGGTATAGAGTTATAAAAGTGGACGTATACTGTTTTATTTTGATTTAGGATCAGCTTGTTTTGATAACACCAGTCGTTCATTTTGTCTATATCGTTTTTAACTTTGATGTGTAGCTCTTGTATTGTTTTTGCAACTACGATGGCGGAGGTGTCATCTGCAAAGTTGATCATGAATTCGGATAGCCAAAGGTCATTGATAAACAGAAGAAAAACAAGTGGCGCCAATACCGATCCTTGGGCTGCACCTAGGTCTATTTCGAATATTTCTGATGTTGTACTATTGATTTTTACCATTAATCTTCTTGCTGTTAAAAATGAGATAATCCATTGTAAAATGTTGTGTCTGATTCCCAACGTAAATAGTTTGTCTTCCACAAATTTGGGATCTAGAGTATCAAATGCTCGAGAGAGGTCGAAGAAGAGAGCTAATATTATTTGATTTTTGTCTAGGTGTTTGTAAATATAGTCAACAAATGCTGTACTGGCTGATTCCGTTGAGCGTCCGGATCGAAAGCCATGTTGCGTGTTCGATAAGATGTTGTATTTTTCAATAAATTCGATAAGTCTGTTATACAAAGCACGTTCAAAGATTTTGGAGAATATACTTAAGAAGGATATCGGCCTATAATTTTCAACATCTTTTGTATCACCTTTTTTGTATACTGGTACAATTGTTGCAATTTTTAGAGCTGTCGGAAATATACCATTGAGAACGGAGTTATTTATCAATGTGACAAGAGGGTCTAGGATTGAGTCACAAACATCTTTGATAACTTTAACGTGAACTTCATCAGCACCAGTTGAGTTGGAATTTTTTAAACTGTGGATGATGTTTTTTAATTCAATTTTTTCAATTGGTTTAAAGACCATTGTATTAATTATTCGCTTTCCTGTTGTGCATTTTTTGGAGGGATTTTTACCAAAGTGTTTTTCCATTTGTTTTTTTGTGGCCGTAGAAAAATGGTTTCCAAATACATCGGCAACTTGCTTGGGATCTGATATATTTTCGTTATGTTGCTGTATGTTTATGGTTTTATGAGGTTAAGTGCATCCTAGCTCGTTGTTGACTACTTGCCAAACTCCTTTGGTTTTGTTGTTGGATGTTCTAATTATATTGCTGTTGTAGTTCTTCTTGGCTTGTGATATTTTTTGCCTGTATAGTCTTTTCTTAGATTTATAAACTGCATTTATGTCGGTATTTGTTAATATAATGTTTTCTAGGTCATTTTGGTCGTTTGTATTTACAGTCTTCGGTTCTTCTTTTGTACCTACGTCTTTTCTTTTGCAGTTGCGCGTTTCTTTCATTTCTTCAAAAAGGTTATCTAAATCTTTTTTTATTTGCTTGATTTCCGGTGTTATCCACTTTGACTTCTGTTTGGTCTTGCTGGGTTTTTTATTGATAACGGGACATTGTTGGTCATAGTGAAACAGAAATTTGTCAAGAAAGTAATTAAATGCTTTGTCTATATTAGGATCATTTGTTTCTTCCCATAGTTCGTTTTGTAGTCTTTCTTTAAGGTTGGCTATGTTGTTGGGGTTTAGTAGTCTTTTTTTCGTTGTTCTTACATCTTCTTCGGGCGGGTTTACACTAATATAGTTAATTTGAATAATTTGTGCAAGGTGGTCGGCTAAATTTGGATTTACGATTTTGCAATTTACCATGTTCTTGTCTATAGTACTTATAATGTAGTCTATTGAAGATATAGAAGTTCCTTTTTTATTTGTATATGCCATCACAGTGGTTGTGCAGTTGAAAGGAATTAAGTAGGTCTATCAATAAGTCGTTATTAGGATTAGATGTCATGTTATTTATATTCAAATCTCCACACAGTATGATGTTTTTACAAACATTTTGGGTTACATAGGACAGTAGTGATGACAAGCTTTCGATAAATATTTCTATGTCTCTTTCGCAGGGCCTATAGCATGATATTATACAATATTTATTTGGCATAGTTGATAAGAGTATACCGCTGACTTCAATGTGCATCTCGATGGAGTAGTTCGTGATTGGTTTAACTTCTTTAACTTGGGTCGATAGGTTATTGCGTGCATAAACAGCACTTCCTCCGTGTTTGTGCTTGCTTCGGCAGAAACTTGTGATGTTGTTGTACCCCTGTATAATCATATATTCGTAGTTGTCGGGTGAGAGTATCCATGTTTCTGTTATGCAAAGTATGTCTAGGTTATGTTCTTCTGTAAATATTTCCATTTCGTTAAGTTTGTTTCCTAGGTTTTGTATATTTATGTGTCCGACTTTTAAGTTCTGTTGTTTTTTTGGTTTATTTGTCTCGTTTGGTTTCTTCGGTTTGTGTTCTTCTATAGTGTTTCCAGTAGGCTTACTTGGGAAAACCTGGGGTATAAAAAATTTAAACCTGGATTTTGAGATGTATTATTTTGGGTCGATGTTGTGTTAACATAGTTTTGACTACTTCTTGTTGCATCAAAAATTTCTTCCGCTATGGATTGATCCGCGAATTTTTCTTGAGATTGTTCTTGTATGTTGTTTCGTTCGTTGTGATCAGTGATATTTTTCGGGCTTTTTTCACATTTGGCGTTTATAAATTTATTAGCAATTGTGCCCAGTAAAGTCCATTTTCCTTTTAGTGGTATTTCGGTAATGAATCAACTTTAATTTTTAGTTGTTTTATGAACCTTTTTTATATAATTAAAGCAATTTGACCACCACAAAAAAAAAATTGTTTATGCTTGATCTAAAGGCAACACAATCTTCTATAGAATAGCTACTCCAAAATACTCAAATTAAAAAATAAAATTTCTAGTATGCAAAATAAAGTTTCATCACATGACTAGGTATTTTAAATATATTTTTTTATTATTTTTTTTATTTTTAATATTTTTAATTTATGAATAATTTTTATCGGCATTTCGAACAATAAATAATATAATATGTAATTTTATTCAAAATATTTACTTGATTAAGTCATTAAAGTAATTAGTTTTATTTTTGTTTCTCGACTTTTATGTGGAAAAAAATCAACTATAAAAATATAATATTTATGGTTTTGTGTTGAATAAATTACTAGATTTAATTGATGTGTACCCTATTTTAATTATTTAATTATATCAAGTGGTATAAATAAACTTTAAAGTCGTTTTTATATTATTTATTGCGGATATACCCTTCCTATATTTAACTCAAGGCAGGCTGGTATATTAAAATTAGCCAAAATGCGGGCCACTTGAACACCAAAAGTCACAGAGGTTCATAAGTAACCATAAATTTTAAATTATAGGGTCTAATATGACAATAAAATAATATGGACTGTGTGACTTTATAGTGTGAAATTTAAAATTATGTTACCATTAATGTATACGAGAGGTTTTAAAAATATACTGCAAAAATTTAATTTTATAAAAACAACTTCTAATAGTAAATAAGGCAAGTAATGAACAAAAATTGTAAGAGGTAATAGTAAAAAGTCTAATATGACAATAAAATAATATAGATTGTGTGACTTTATAGTGTGAAATTTAAAATTGTATTACCATTAATGTATACGGGTGGTTTTAGAAATATACTGTAAAATTTTAATTTTATAAAAAAAACTTCTAATAGTAAATAAAGCAAGTAATGAACAAAAATTGTTTGAGGTAATAATAAAAAGTCTAATATGACAATAAAATAATATAGACCTTGTGACTTTATAAAGTAAAATTTAAAATTATATTACCATTAATGTATACGGGGGGTTTTAAAAATATACTGCAAAAATTTAATTTTATAAAAACAACTTCTAATAGTAAATAAGGCAAGTAATGAACAAAAATTGTAAGAGGTAATAATAAAAAGTCTAATATGACAATACAATAATATAGATTGTGTGACTTTATAGTGTGAAATTTAAAATTATATTACCATTAATGTATACGGGTGGTTTTAGAAATATACTGTAAAATTTTAATTTTATAAAAAAAACTTCTAATAGTAAATAAAGCAAGTAATGAACAAAAATTGTAAGCTGTGATAATAAAAAGTCTAAAATGTCAATAAAATAATATAGACTGTGTGACTTTTTGGTGTGAAATTTACAATAATATTACCATTAATATATACGGGGGGTTTTAAAAATATACTGTAAAAATTTAATTTTATAAAAAAAACTTCTAATGGTAAACTTCTGATGGTAAATAAAGCTAGTAATGAACAAAAATTGTAAGAGGTAATAATAAAAAGTCTTATATGACAATAAAATAATAAAGACTGTGTGACTTTATAGTGTGAAATTTAAAATTATATTACCATTAATGTATACGGGGGGTTTTAAAAATATAATGTAAAAATTTAATTTTATAATAAAAACTTCTAATAGTAAATAAAGCAAGTAATGAACAAAAATTGTAAAAGGTAATAATAAAAAGTCTAATATGACAATAAAATAATATAGACTGTGTGAAATTTAAAATTATATTACCATTAATGAATACGGGGGGTTTTAAAAATATACTGTAAAAATTTAATTTTATAAAAAAAACTTCTAATAGTAAATAAAGCAAGTAATGAACAAAAATTGTAAGAGGTAATAATAAAAAGTCTAATATGACAATAAAATAATATAGACTGTGTGACTTTATAGTTTGAAATTTAAAATTATATTACCATTAATGTATACGGGGGGTTTTAGAAATATACTGTAAAATTTTAATTTTATAAAAAAAACTTCTAATAGTAAATAAAGCAAGTAATGAACAAAAATTGTATGCTGTAATAATAAAAAGTCTAATATGTCAATATAATAATATAGACTGTGTGACTTTTTGGTGTGAAATTTACAATAATATTACCATTAATATATACGGGGGGTTTTATAAATATACTGTAAAAATTTAATTTTATAAAAAAAACTTCTAATGGTAAACTTCTGATGGTAAATAAAGCTAGTAATGAACAAAAATTGTAAGAGGTAATAATAAAAAGTCTAATATGACAATAAAATAATATAGACTGTGTGACTTTATAGTGTGAAATTTAAAATTATATTACCATTAATGTATACGGGGCCCCCGCGGGGGTTTTATAAATATACTGTAAAATTTTAATTTTATAAAAAAAACTTCTAATAGTAAATAAAGCAAGTAATGAACAAAAATTGTAAGCGGTAATAATAAAAAGTCTAATATGTCAATAAAATAATATAGACTGTGTGACTTTTTGGTGTGAAATTTAAAATTATATTACCATTAATGTATACGGGGGGTTTTAAAAATATACTGTAAAAATTTAATTTTATAAAAAAAAAACTTCTAATAGTATATTAGACTCATGTCCATATTCCATACTTTTGCATTATTTTTGACGGTTTATCATGCCATTCTTATTTTATATATTTTTATTAATAAACAAAAGCATTTCTAACTGTTTATTTTTAGTTTAAAAAATATAAAAGAGTTTACATGGACATGACATAACGATAAACTATCATCTCCCATGAAAGTAAAGTTCTCCGTGACGGCAGAATATTATGATGTCTCTCATGTGAGTAAAATCAACCACTTAAAATAAAAATCTACCAAGGGGTGTAAAAAAATTTGAAATTTCCACACTGTATCCTTTGTTTCCTTTATTATTTGATCACTTTATTAGTATCAAGTATGAATTTATTTATTGTTAATTTTATTCACTTAAAACTTTAGTTAATTTCTAATAAAAGCATCATTGTAAAAGCGTAGTAAAAATTACGCCTAACTCGAATAATTATATTGACCAATATTCTTTTAATATAATTTTGTTAAGAGTACTTCAATTTATAAATGCGGGTAAATATACATAATTAGAATTATAGAAAATTTTAAAATATAATTTATATCTTTTAAATTTGACTTTTAGAAAACACAGTTTGATAACTTTAAATTAAACCCTTCAAAGTATTAAAATTTTATAGTAAAAAATAAGGGTAAGTTATGATTACCACTGGTCGAGGTATTCATTTACTGGCTCATAAAAATTGGAAATTTAAAAAGTAGTTTTTAAAGTAAATAAAGACTTGAAACTTTACCGTCAATTTTAACCAATCGTTTTGTTCGGGAGTTATATCAAAAGATGTATCTATAAAATGCCATTTTTCTTAAGCTCTAGCACGAAAACTATAAGACTTAGAGCTTTGTGCCCATAGAGACTTTTAATTGGTCAGATGAGAACTCCAACATATTTGAATTTCAGCAAATTTAACCGGGGGCCATTTCCCATAAGAAATATTTCAATGTACGTGGTCCTTTTAGTCATTTTGGTCATTCAACTGTCACCCCGTATAATACTAATAATATTATAAGATGCAGATTATAACAGTAACCATATGGCATTATGATACTAAAAGGAAATTCAGTAAATAATGCATTTAAAGTCCGTAGATAAAAATTAATTTCGAGAAAAGTTTTCAAACTAATATATTTCGAGTATGTTTTCAGCACTTACCGTAAAAAGGCAAATAAAATATTCAAAAATCCCTGAGAGAGTATTTAAAACTTTTATATATCGAGCTAAACTTCATTGTATATTCTTATACAAGTCAGAAAGTTAAAAAGAGAAAAAAATGGTTTCGACTCGCGACCCTAGGAGAGTAGGAAGTTAACTAAACATAACGAAATTGTGGAAACACACGAGCAGGTTAGTGTGACGGTTCCACGAGTGAAGAATATGCATTCCAAACGTGTTTCAGACTATACTTTTTCTTCGACTGCAAAATTTTTCAATACTTTTATTGCTTTTTTTATATAGCTTAAGCCCACACTTAAATCGGGCGCCGGAATTTACAGCGAAAAAATTACCGCGAAGACCATTACCGCGCAGTCCATTACCGCGATCGCCATTACCTCTAAAATTCATTACCGCGCATGTCCTTTACTGCGAATGCCATTACCGCACAGTCCATTACCGCGAACGGTCTTCACCGAGTATGACTTTTACAGCGAAAATCGTTTACGGTGCCATTTTTTATAAATTATTTTTTTTTATGTAAGGTTTTTTCCGTGGGATTGATGGCAGTTTGGTTTGGTTAGTTTTGGTTTTGATTTGTATTTTTATTCATAAAGTGGAACGTTTACTAAATGGGTACATTCTGTGTTTGAGTTTTTTATGTGTGTGTGTTTTTTTTTTAATTTATATCGACTGATTTGTATAAATCGCCTATAAACAATCAGTTTAGTACCATTCACCATGTCGATCTAAATAATGAGAAGTGCTAGAGGCACACTCGCGGTATATAAACATTTTATATACAGGAAGGAAAAGACTGTTAAAAATAAAAAAAATTGGAAGTGCGTATATTACGACGTGCTTTGCAAGGGGCGTATGCATACTTCTGACGGATATGTTTTAAAGGAAACTAGTCGTGCCCACAACCGGGACCCAGCAGCTATATTATGTAGAACTGTTTGATTGTTTTCTGCAAAGTATTTTTTTTATTTAATCTTTTTTTTCCGAAAAATTAAAATATTATGCAAGGCAATGGTTTTCGCGGTAAAGTCCAGGCGCGATATTGACCCCCTCGCGGTAATTTCCTTTGAGATAGTGGCTTTCGCGGTAAAGTCTATGCGCGGTAAAGTCCATGCACGGTAAAGTCCATGAGCGTTAACGGTGGTCCCGGTAACGGTGTCGCGGTAATGAACTGCACTGTAAAGACCCCTACCCCTTAAATCTAGTGTCATGCTTTAAATGTCAAAAGCGAAAATATAATATTGCAGCACGGTATGCCAGAATCTAGTGATTCTTATATTAAAAATCATCACCAATTATGCTATTTTAAAATAGTGCTAGAAAAGCCTTGTTTTTCCTCTACACACTTAATCCAACAGGTTAAATTTTCAATGTCGCAACAGACCTTAACAAGACAATGTTTTGAAAGAAAATTAGTAAATTATTCAGGGTGTTTGGTAGGTAGTATGACAAACTTGGCAGGGTGACAGATTAGGTAATTTTCAAATACATTCAAATAAAAAAAACAAGCTTGTCATACCCTACCTAACGCCCTGTATCACAAGAGTTGTAAATGAACAATTACAATTTCAAGTGCCTATATGCTTTACAACTCGGGTAATACTATAATTTTTCTACGACCACGAAAACAAACATTAAAACTAACAAAATATATCAGGAAAATCTAAAAAAAAACATTATACGTTTATTTAGTTATTATATTTTTCACAGCGCCTGCTCTAGAATAATTATTCTATTATTATAATATACGGTAGTTTCAAATAAAAAAAAAATCAATAATCGCCGTAGACAAAAAATTATTGGATATTAATTTGTTTTATGAAAAAATAAGCAACCTTTTTTTTAAATGTCCGTCTGTCCTTCTGATGTCACGTTTTTTGTATTTTGTAGACACGATAACTCAATAACGAACAATCCGATCGACTTGAAATTTTCAGGAAAAATCAAGTTCTACGAGAAAAGGATGCCTATTGTTTTTGAAAGTAATCCCCCCAAAAACGAAAAAGTTATGGGGGGTTAAACTTTTAAAAAAATTGAAAAAAGCTGAAAGAAAATTCTGATTTACGTAAATTTTTCAGAAAAAAATACGTTTATTATAAGGATCAATTATACCAATTTTGAATGTAATCCCCCCAAAAACAAAAAAGTTACCGGGGTTAAACTTTTAAAAAAATTAAAAAAAAACTATCATTTTCAAAATTTTGTTTTCATTTTTTTTTGTGTTTTGCAAAACGACGAGTAAAAAGAAAATCAAAAAAATAAAAAGATATTTTTCTGAAAAAAATATTTTTTTTTCAAAAGTTTTTCGTTTTTTGCAAAAAAAAAATTAAATTTAAACCGAACCGTTTTCAAGAAAAATTTCAATTAAAGAAGCTATTTCACGTTCTGAGGATCAAAAATAGGAACTAAAACATGCACCAATAAAAATTTCAATACTGCAGGGTGATTCTACATTAAAAACTACGAAAAAAAAATTCGATACACAAATATCCACCAATCGCTTTTAAAGGAGCTACAGTCCTTTAAAAAGTGTTACTCTTTAAGAGACTGTAGTACTCTTAAAACTGATTTTTGAACCTAGATGTATAGGAGCTCTTTTCACAGTTTTTAATGTAGAATGGCCTTGCAGTATTAAATTTTTTATTGGTGAATTTTTTAGTTCCTATTTTTGTTAATCAGAACGTGAAATTGCAATTTTCTCGAAAACGGTTGGCTCTACGGTGTTTCATAAAGCGTACCTTTTTTATTAATTTTAAATTAGAGATTAATATTTTATTAAAAAAACGTTAAAATATTTACGGATAAAAAAGTTTGGGCAAAAATGTGACATCGCCCCCCCCCCCATTTTGCACCTCCCTGGTTAAAATTACTAAATAAAAATTACATGAAATAATAGCCTTTAGGGAACGTTCAAGTATTACGTAACGCAAATTTTGATCATTTTGGACACCCCTGTAACGCTATTTTCCTATACCATTAATATGGGCGTAACACTTCAAAAGGACCCCATTGGTTTTTCCTGAAAATTTCAAGTCGATCGGATTATTCGTTCTTTAGTTATCGTGTTAAAAATCGTGACATCGGACAGACGGATTAAACAAAAAAGTTGCGAATCTATAGTACAATATTATTCTAGCGCAGGCGCTGTGAATAATTAATAATAGTAAATCACATATTGTTTTATCGAATTTTTGCCCTAGATCCTACTCAAATCAACTATTTTATTAAGTTTATTACCAGGTTTATTATACATATATGTATTTATATATAAGGGTAAAAAGGTAAGGACTTTCGAACCCGAAAAATCTGAAATGTCGTATTTCAACACAGTTGCGGACAACCACCGCCGTAAAACTTTCATATTTTATTGGCCAATATAAATAAATGTGTATGCTTCCAACAAAAATGTACCTACCGTGTACACGGTTCTCAAAAAAGGTCAAATAAAATAAAAAATTGCCCAAGAACTTTGAAAGTAAAATTTTATTCCTGGCCCTTTCCTTAAAAAGGGAAAACAAAAATTAAAACATTTCAACGACAAAATTTTTTTTAATCGCACTTTTTTGTTTTGAGTATTATAAAATAGATACACGCTGATTTATAATTTTTCCAATTCACCAATATTTGGTACAGTTTACTTTTTTTGCTTAAACTTTTGAGCTGAAATACAAAAATTAAATTTTAAGTAATATCTAACAAATAGGACCCCCTTGGGGGGCCTTAAAGAGGACGAAAGCCTAAATTTTTAAATTTTCCTGGGTTTATCTTGTATGCTCTATTTATATACCAATATAAGCTATTCTAGTAGTATATTAGATATTTTTTTTTAATAGGGGGGTTTGGGGGGTCTCGAGCCAATTTTCAGATTTTTTTTTAGAATTTTAATGTACAAAAAATATTATATTATAAATATTTTCTAGATATTGTAAAAGAGTGTTTAAAAGGTCGGTTGGGGGTTAATTATTATATAATATATAATATATATTATTATATATTATATTATATATTATTATATATTAACATAAAAAAGATATATAATAATAATATTATTATGTACGCGTATGTGCCAAATTTGGTTAATATTTCTCCTGAAAGTTGTTAAAGAAGTCTCTTATAAGAGAATTACTATATCTAATAATTATACATAAATAATTATGTACATAATATTTCTATAATACATTATGTCTAAAACTTTAAAATCTCTACTTTACTCTACTCTAACTTTAAAGAAGAGATATCAGACGATCGGAAGAAAAAGAAAAAACATTTTAAAACTTACTTTACAAATCAATTTTTTTTGAAATGAAGGGATTTTTTAATTCCAGAGGAAAGGCAATAAATTAAAAGCAAATAAACTAATAAGTGGAAATTATATTTTGTATTAAACAAAATTGAAATATAACAGTACAGAAAAAAATTAAAGCAAAAATATTTTTTTTTCTAAAGCTGGGTAAATAAACATAATCAAAATTTAATCTCTTCTTTAAGCCAAAAGTAGAGATATTAAAGTTTTAGGCATAATGTATTATAGAAATATTATGTACATAATTATGTATGTATAATTATTAGATATAGTAAGTCTCTTATAAGGGACTTTTTTAACAACTTTCAGAAGAAATATAAACCAAATTTGGCACGTACGCGTACATAATAATATTATTATTATATATATTTTTTATATTAATATATAATAATAATAATACTAATAATAATAATATATAATATATAATAATATATATTATATATTGTATAATAATTAACCCCCAAACCGACATTTTAAACACTCTTTTACAATATCTAGAAAATATTTATAATATTATAATATTTTTTGTACAATAAAAATCTAAAAATAAATCTGAAAATTGGCTCGAGACCCCCCAAACCCCCCTATTTAAAAAAAATATTTAATATACTACTAGAATAGCTTATATTGATATATAAATAGAGCATACAAGATAAACCCACGAAAATTTAATAATTTAGGCTTTCGTCCTCTTTAAGGCCCCCCAAGCCCCCCAAGGGGGTCCTATTTGTTAGATATTATTTAAATTTTAATTTTTGAGTTACAGGTAAAAAGTTTAAGCAGAAAAAAGTAAACTGTAGCAAATATTGGTGAATTGGGAAAATTATAGATCAGCGTGTATCTATTTTATAATACTCAAAACAAAAAAGGGCGATAAAAATAAATTTTGTCGTTGAAATTTTTTAATTTTTCGCTTTTTCTATTTAAGGAAAGGGCCAGGAATCAAATTTTATTTTCAAAGTTCTTGGGCAATTTTTTATTTTATTTGAATTTTTTTGCGAACCGTGTGTAGCTAGCAAATTACTAAATCGAAATCAAAATAAAGCTACACAGAGAAAAATCGTAATAAATATACAGAGCTCTATGTAAATATACATAACAAGCCATGTGTCGACACATGTCCCGTTCTTCGTACGAGACGGCTTTCGTATATACTCTAGTGGTGATAAAACTGAAAATTAAAACATAACTATGTAAATAAATATAATGTTTCAACAAAAGCTTATTTCTAGATTTTTTGTGTATATGGTCGGTTAAGGGCTTATCCACAGGCTTGCATAACAAAACATAAAGTATAATACATAATGACATAATTACCTGTGTTCGTCCTCTTCTTCTTCTATAGTCTATTAACCAATCTTATACGCTTATGTATAAAAATAGCCAATGGATAGTCTTATGTCATATGCCGTATGCAAATTATGTTAGTATGTTATTATGCGTTATGTATTCTTATGCAAGCCTGTGGATAAGCCTTAAGTTTACTATTAATAATTAAAGATATTGTCAGTACCTATAATATGATCCGTTAACACGTGATAGTGATCACATTGAAAGGATAGACCGCGCGGGGAACGAAACGTATAGGCATAGAATCTATAATTTATTTGAGGCGTATATATATTTATAGTATTATTAATTTGAGCCATTTCGCCTCAATGACTATTTATATCGTAAAAATCTAAAACAGAAAATAAAATTAAAATGTTCTTATAAGGCGCACCTATTTCTAGATGCGCTGGTAAGGTTTTGCGTTTAAAATAATACTTATCTGTTATATCTTCTTTACCTAAAAAATATTATTAGTCAATACCTTACCAAAGTTTAAAAATTTTGCCTAAATAGAGAATTTTCAATAAAATTCTTGATAAATCGTTAAAATAATTAAAAAAGAACGAAAAACTGAATAAAAGTTAACTTCTAACGTTTCGGGATCTAATCTGATCCCGTTTTCAAAGAAAATTATTAGTTTTGAAAGAATTTGTGCAATATTTGGCTTTATCAATCAAAATATGACAAATGTCAAAATATGTCATTTCGAGGTAATTAAAACAAAGACACCTGTAACAATAAAAAAGGTGTAGAGAAATTAATTTGGAAAAGGCGTTTTTGTTGAAAACGTGTAGAGAAGTTAATTTGGAAAAAACTTTTATTTATCAAAAATTTTATTGAAAATTCTCTATTTAGGCAAAATTTTTAAACTTTGGTAAGGTATTGACTAATAATATTTTTTAGGTAAAGAAGATATAACAGATAAGTATTATTTTAAACGCAATACCTTACCAGCGCATCTAGAAATAGGTGCGCCTGATAAGAACATTTTAATTTTATTTTCTGTTTTAGATTTTTACGATATAAATAGTCATTGAGGCGAAATGGCTCAAATTAATAATACTATGAAACGTATAGGCGTTGCGGTGAAGGAAGCGTAAAGGAGAGGGCATGAGTCACTATCATATATAAACGAATTAGACTATATCTATTTTTTTTTAATATTCTGGATTCTAGACCAGAGAGTTTAGAGTACTCTGACCCACTGTGGCTTAGGTTTTGTCAGTTTTTTATAATCATTGATTTTAGAAATTTAGCTTTCGTGAAAACTGACAATATATGTTACGGCTTTGTTGCTTGGGGGTATCGTTATTATAGATCTCTAGATATGCAATAAAACAGTAACAAAAAAAATCTAATTGGCTATTTAGAATTAAATATATTATAATAATTTATTATAATTAGTAACAATCGGATAAAAAATATTATATAATATATCGGCGAAAAGTTTAATTTAATTGCGTAGGTTTATTACGCTCGGGCCGAAGGCCCTCGGCTTCTAAAGACCTACACAATAGAAAAATTTAACTTTTCGCACTTGTATTATAAATAACTTTTATTGTCATAGAAAATACATATTTTTGTAGAATTTCACACATTTGGACCTTTTAGGGTGGCTTTAAAACAGAACAAACTAACAAGAAACTAAATAAGTGCCTATTCACAAGCTCGCATAAGAACATAAAACATAACAATGCGATTGGCTTAATGTGTCCTCATGTATCTTGTAAGCCAATCACGGCATCGCATTCTTATTTTTTACGTTCTTATGCAAGCTTCTGGATATGCCTTAAAAGTAAAAAAAAAAAGTATTTAAAATACGAAATTTTATGGATTTTAGACACTTGAGTCGTGTTGCTAATCCTGTGGTAGGCTGTATAATAATTGAAATGAGCATGATGATAACCTTCTCCTAAAGAAGCGATCATAAAAACGCTTTCATATAGCGGCTTGGGACCTTTTCAGTTGGAAGCACAAAAATAGCTCTGAGGTTTTATTTTACGATGGGGCTAGCATTTGGCGGCGAACTGTAAAGACCTGCTAATTTTTTAAATATATTACTATCATAAATCCTGGAAAATTATACTTAGACAAAAATTACTTTAAATATTTACTTTTTTCATTGCCTATTTGCCACATTCCTTCCAAATGTATGGATAGTTACCTAAGTATACAGATTCAAGTGGAGCAATAATTTTTCAGGCCTAAAAATAGTTTTCGAATCTATTGCAATAAGTTTTTAACGCTTCGGCATAAAGTACTTGAGCTAATTTAAAAAAGTTACTTTAATTTAATCATTTGTTTCAAGTTCAATACTATTATTCAATATTTTTAGTATTTTAAATAAGTATACCTAACTATCTAAGGGCCACCAGTGTATAGCTTATGCCAACGATCTAGCAATCATTTGCCTAGATAAACAAGAGCTAAAAAAGTTAATTAAAAAATTTCATAAATAAAAATGGGTCTAAAAATTAACCAAGAAAAAACTAAATATAAGGAAATGGGAGAAAAAACTATGAAGAAGAAGAAGAACGGAAATTAATAGTAAATGTGGGAGAGAGCCGGGACATGGAGTTTGAGGAAGTTACGTGCAGTTTTCGAGAATTTTGGACAATGCTACAGAAATGAAAACAAGAATTTCTAAAGGAAATCAATGTGTAGGCTCGCCATTTGCGGTACTGAACTCTAATATAGTGTCACGAAACACCAAAATATGTTTGTACAAGACTATTATTAGGTCGTAGGTGTCCTACGTGGATACTGAATAAAGATGATCAGGAGATATTAGAACGATGGGAGAGGAAAATTTTAAGAAGAGTATATGGAGGAATAAGAGAAAATGGAGAGTGGAGAAGAATAACCAATGAAGAAATTAAAATATTATATAACGAACTCAGCATAACACAAATAGTAAGATCCCACAGAATTAGATGGCTAGGGTACATTCAACGACTACCAAACAACAGAACAACGAAATTTATGTTACGCGCAAGCAGAATAGGGACTAGGAGAAGAGTTAGACCAAGAAAGATCTGGAAAAGTGCAGTGGAAGATGACTTAATAAAACTGGAGGTAAACAACTGGACAGTATTATCAGGAAACAGGAAAAATTGGAAGGAAGTTACCAAACAAGCCCTAGGCCTTCAAGGCCTGTAGCTCTAATTATTATTATTATTATACCTAAATATCTACTATTAGTGTACCGTAATTAATACGTTCACTGCCAACGGCTAGTTTTGACAGCGGAGCAATGGGTATGGGCAAGGGAAAAATAGAAAGAATTAATTAATGTTGTTAGGGGCGCCAGTTACTTTAGCTTTTACTCCTTTAGGTAAGTAACAACCTAGTGTAAATACTTAAGCTTTTCAGTTTGAGAAAATATAACCCCTAAATAAAATAAGATAATTCATTTGAGAAATTTATTATAAATAAACTTAATGAAAGCACATCAAGTAATGTATTAATATATATAAAAAATATGTGTAATTATATTAAGATATAATTAAAGAAATCTTAATAAAAATTACTAAATTCAGAAATCATTCGACTTAAATGTATAAAGAAAACATGAAGTTCAGCAAGCACCAAGAAATGTATGTAAACAACAATCATTTCTTGCAGTGTATAAAAGTCATGCTTAAATTAGAAATCATTTAATCAAAAGTATGATATTTAATAATTAATAAATGAGATTAAATGTTTTAAAAAAAATAAGTACCTAAAAATGAACAAAAGCCAGAAGGGCATATAGTATTAATCAATACTATATCAGATCTGATAAAGTTTACAGTTATAAGAATATTGAAATAAAAGAATTTAAAAATATGAAATATTGCTTTCAAAAGTTTTCAGAATGAGTACTTAGCTGGTTTCTGCAAAATCCATGAGGTATGAATTCCATCGTCTCCATCTGTGCAAGTCTCCCCTATGCTGATGAATTCATTTCTCAAATGAAAGAAAAAAAAATATAGGCTGTCCCATCTACTTTGGAAAAATCATCTTCCAGGATAAAATGTACGATTGAAAATGTTGTCCGGGATAAAATCTACTTTTGAAAATTATGTCCAATATAAAATTGTCTGCTAGACGGTTACATAGAATTTATCTATGCCGAAAAATACAGAACCATGTTCCAACAGAACATCACTCCATGCGGAGAACTTGTATATCAAATATACCAAAATAAACTTCAACTTAAATTAATGTAATTCCATATTAATGGTATAGAAATGGTGAGTAATTAATGGTAATTAATTAATGTAGTAATAATGGTGCTAAAACAATAATTATATCTCAGAAATATTCTAAGAAACAGAAAAACTTAACTTACGTGTCATTCTAAGTCTTCGATGTCCATCGAAACGTTATAAATGCGTAATTGTAGAAAATAACAGTTATAATATCTTCCGCATTGTTTAAATATTCATTTTCACTAACTTTAAATAAAAATACATGAAGGATTACTTCGATGATTACAGAAAATAAACACTCGTCAAAATGAGACCACCATTGTACAGAGTTGCTTCAAGAAGGAGCGAAAATCGACCTTATCAACCGGTATGAACCCTTCAGGTAAATAAAATCCTATTTCTGAACTATTAGCGACATCTATGCAAGTCATTATCAACTACAGTTTTACCGTATAGGATTCCTAATAAAGGTAACGAAAACTACACCAAAAATAATAACAAAAAGACTATTTCCTAATAAATCCGTATTAGTGATATCTAACCTCAAAATATTACTCTAAGAAACAAATATAAACAATACTTATTGTTTATCAGCAAAACTAATAAAAATACGAACAGAATACTAAGTGTCCTGTGAACTAAGTATAAACAAAATACTGAATCTAAGTGAGCAGTTCCAGCAAACTATTTTCAACAAATTCTGGATTATCCCGAAGCAATAAGCATATGAAACTTTCCAGGAGAAACAAGCTACAGATGAAAGCCAGTGAAATCCAACCCTCAATAGACTCTGAAACATATAAAAACCAGGTAAGTCCATAGACAAATGTATTATAGAGAAATAAGTCATATGATTCTTTATTATTAAAAATCATATTCTAATTATGTTTTCTTTATGTTATTTTCAGGTAGAACTATGGAATAGAGACTTATATGGTTAGAATTCAGTTCCTGCTACAAAATAGTCCCAGATACAAAATAGTTCTGTACGTACGTAACTATTTATATACAAAATAAACATAAATTATAACGTAAGTAAACGAATAGTTTAATTAACCCTTGCTATATTACAAAGTGACGATTTATATCGTTACAACATCTTTTATTTGGTTCTTCAAAACTTAATACAAGAAATTTTATTATTCATACCAAGCACTTTTACATGATTAGAATTTTAACCTATCGGTCTAAGTAAGATGGGTACTTAACTTCAATCAAGCAAAACATTTGATTTAATACATGCTTGCATATACAATTTTTTGAGCATCCTAATCTAAATATTACGTACTTGTTTTGAGTAATGATTTTCTTGTGTAAGTATGCTGTTAAAATTTTACCTACTGGCACCTGTGATATATTATTTATTTTTTTTACTGTATATTTCCACTTGGCTAAGCATAGAGAAATACATTCATACATATATATTTTTTACATGCAAGTATGTGTACGCATATATTTTGGAATCTCAGATAATGCTATTTCTCTATTCTTAATCAAGTACTACCAATAGTTGACATGTACTGTTATAGTACTTTAAATATTTTATGACATATTCCAATACTTATATGTAAGTCAAAAGGAATTAATAAATTAATTTGAATTTGTCAGCTGAGGCAATGGGAAGAGAAGAGGTAAAATATTGTGTGTTGTATAGGATATTGTGTATTCCAAGCATTCCGGCCAGGTGACAGTTTGAAAAAATCAGACAGTACCTGGTCTTCTGAAATAAAGTACAATACTGCTGCCAACAAAATAATACATTGTCCTCTAGGTTCATTAAAACCAAAAAACAAAAAAAAATGAAAAAAAAAATCCAATAAAAAAGTTTATTATTTAAAAAAAAAAACAAAAAAAATGTTTTGAAAAAAATGTTTTTTACCTCTTTTTACCCCCTTACTCCACCCCAATTTTTATCAAAAACAATCTCAGCCTAGAACATTGGATAAGCAAACTACGTTCCAAATTTGAAGTCCTAGCTCAAAGCATTCTCGAATTATCGTGGTCGCATATCTCCCGGACAGACAGGCCCAAAGACATACCGACAGACAGATTTATTTTTTACGGAAATCATCTTTCTTTGGATATAAAAAGTCGAGAAACGTAAAGAAGTAATAAAATATTTTAATTTTTTTACTAACGCATAACATTTCTTGGGTAAAGGGAAACTATTTTCTAAAGGTTAAAAAGTTAAGTCAAATTTTATATTTTCCAAGAAACTAAAAAAAAAATTATAATCAAATTGTTATGAGAACTTTGTATTTTAACTATGTCTTTGATAACCAACCTGGATATGAATTTCTGAAATATCTCTGGTATGCAATTTCCTTGCACGATATTAAGTGGATTGAACACCTCAATAATTAAGCATTTGTGTATCCAAACCATACGAATTTCTGTAATTCCATAACAACTATTACCTTTAGTAACTAGGCTAAATTCCTATTTATTTATTATCTCAACAAACTATAAACTTCGTATTTATGTTTTTACTATACTATTAGTAGGGGTAGGTTATACGGAGGTAAAAAAAATTTTTTTGGATCTAAGTGAGTACACCCTTAAATTTTCCGCTAGTCCAAACCAAACCAAGACAACGTTAAACTAAACCAACACCCTCCATTAACAAAAAAACACCAAACCAGCAAAAAAACAAACCAAACCAACTTTAAAGTAATCCAACGCACCCCATTAAAAAAACACCAAGCCAACATTAAAACTTTTAATTCAGTCAGAAATTGTCACATTTTAACTTTTAAGAAATATTTAATGACATGAAGTATACGCCTTTTACTCTAGCACGGTAAAATCGATAATTTTAAATCTAGGGATTTTGGTTCAATAGGCGGGACTTATTCTATCTAACGTTGCGTTTCGACAGCGAATAGCTAGAAAAGAATGAACTATACAAATAACCTATGATATGCATTAGTAATATGATATTACTAATATCACAGTGATTGGTAACTTTTTCTAGAATTGCATAATATTATCAAAAGTTTATAAAACTTACTAAAAATATTATGGGCCCATGGAATTTACCAACTGTGAGATAATAGGTACATTGTAGTGGTTATTTACATAACTCAATTTAATCAATTCAATTTATGTACAACAATACAATTTACAGTATTAAATATAGATAAATGGGGATCCGCCTAAGTGCAGGCTTGTGTGTGAATCCAATTTTTTTATAAATTATATTATAATTTTGTTATATTTTAATTTGTTACTCAGTGAAGTGAAGCTAAATTGCTACTTTGTAGAGGGAAGATTTTTAAATATAATTAATTTAGGATTTTTTTTTTAAAGAAATATTAAATTATTGGATCAAAAACGCATGTAAAATATTATAATTATTTAAGATATTTTTTTTTTAATTCAAATTTAAATTTATGGAAATTTCTAGTACTAACTATTGAGATATGTGCGATATTATTCACAAGAAAAAATGGACAGTGTAATGTGTCCGTTGGACACACTACGCCCGCTAGCGCTGTGTTAATCATGTACAAAATGTATGAGTATGAAAATAACGTTTTTTGAGGTTATCTCCAAAACTAATAGGATGAGGTGCAATTTTGACCTTAAATTCAGATTCAGCGCCTCAAAATACATATGATTCATATCATATGTACAATGCATTACAATGGTCTCCGAAAATTCTTTTTTTCTGTAAACACACACGTAGCCACACAAAAAAAAGTTTTTAGAATTTTTTTGAAGAATTTGAGGTCAAAATAGCACATCATCCCATTAGTTTTGAAAATAAACTCAAAAAACGTTATTTAAGTATATGAAAGGAATGTTTTCCGATGTTATAGTGAAGTCATATAACCGTAAATTTTTTTGTAAAAGGAAAAATCTGGTAATAGCTCGATTTTTTTTCTAATTTGTTCTAGACATCTAAAAGAGTCTGTAACTCTATTTTTTTCATTCTGTTCAGGGCGGAAGCCATCTTTTTTTTTAATTAAAAAAATATATAATTTTTTCGTGTTTCCGTTTTAGTTTTTTAAATTTTCTCTGCTCCTATGGGTCCAATCGCGACGATTTTCAAAGTGTTTGGACTAGCGTTATACATACCTCTTTAAAACTGTCAAAAATATTTTTTCCTACACAATATCATAACCTCAAAAAATGAAAATGAAATGCATTGCTTTTGGTACTTTTTTGTATTTTTTTTTTGTAATTTTGTCCAGAATGTATATTTTTAAGTCAAAATTTTTTAAAGTGTACTTCCAATGGTTATAAATAAGTGAACCAAATTTGGTTTTAAAATATTGCTTAAACCGGTCCATGTGCTTAATTATATAAAAAAATGATTTGCTCTCCATTTTTGGGCAAAGTATCGTACGGCCAACCTTTTTTTTTAATTGTAGGTTTTTATATGCACTTTAACGTGGTGTAAAAAAACAAAATTTTAAATTTAAAAATTATATATTTTTATATATTTTTCATGTTTTTATTTTATTTTTATTTTATATATTCCTTTTTTATATCAAAAAATATAGAAAACGATACCAAAAACATTTTTCTACCTCAAAAAACAACCGATTTATAACCAAAAACCCTAAAGATTTGATATTTTTCGGCTGAGTGCCGAAATCCTATCCGATTTTCAAAAAAATGTTATTTTCGTGATCGGGACAGCCTAGCGGAAAATTTAAGGGTGTACTCACTTAGATCCAAAAAATTTTTTTTTACCTCCGTATAACCTACCCCTACTAATAGTATAGTAAAAACATAAATACGAAGTTTATAGTTTGTTGTTATGTAAGTCAAAAGGAATTAATAAATTAATTTGAATTTGTCAGCTGAGGCAAGGGGAAGAGAAGAGGTAAAATATTGTGTGTTGTATAGGATATTGTGTATTCCAAGCATTCCGGTCAGGTGACAGTTTGAAAAAATCAGACAGTACCTGGTCTTCTGAAATAAAGTACAATACTGCTGCCAACAAAATAATACATTGTCCTCTAGGTTCATTAAAACCAAAAAACAAAAAAAATGAAAAAAAAAATCCAATAAAAAAGTTTATTATTTT
>OY294048.1:29890524-30021910 GCA_958510825.1 Brachypterus glaber
TCAAAAGGAATTAATAAATTAATTTGAATTTGTCAGCTGAGGCAAGGGGAAGAGAAGAGGTAAAATATTGTGTGTTGTATAGGATATTGTGTATTCCAAGCATTCCGGTCAGGTGACAGTTTGAAAAAATCAGACAGTACCTGGTCTTCTGAAATAAAGTACAATACTGCTGCCAACAAAATAATACATTGTCCTCTAGGTTCATTAAAACCAAAAAACAAAAAAAAATGAAAAAAAAAATCCAATAAAAAAGTTTATTATTTAAAATTAAACAAAAAAACATGTTTTGAAAAAAATGTTTTTTACCTCTTTTTACCCCCTTACTCCACCCCAATTTTTATCAAAAACAATCTCAGCCTAGAACATTGGATAAGCAAACTACGTTCCAAATTTGAAGTCCTAGCTCAAAGCATTCTCGAATTATCGTGGTCGCATATCTCCCGGACAGACAGGCCCAAAGACATACCGACAGACAGATTTATTTTTTACGGAAATCATCTTTCTTTGGATATAAAAAGTCGAGAAACGTAAAGAAGTAATAAAATATTTTAATTTTTTTACTAACGCATAACATTTCTTGGGTAAAGGGAAACTATTTTCTAAAGGTTAAACAGTTAAGTCAAATTTTATATTTTCCAAGAAACTAAAAAAAAAATTATAATCAAATTGTTATGAGAACTTTGTATTTTAACTATGTCTTTGCTAACCAACCTGGATATGAATTTCTGAAATATCTCTGGTATTCAATTTCCTTGACGATATTAAGTGGATTGAACACCTCAATAATTAAGCATTTGTGTATCCAAACCATACGAATTTCTGTAATTCAATAACAACTATTACCTTTAGTAACTAGGCTATATTCCTATTTATTTATTATCTCAACAAACTATAAACTTCGTATTTATGTTTTTACTATACTATTAGTAGGGGTAGGTTATACGGAGGTAAAAAAAATTTTTTTGGATCTAAGTGAGTACACCCTTAAATTTTCCGCTAGGCTGTCCCGATCACGAAAATAACATTTTTTTGAAAATCGGATAGGATTTCGGCACTCAGCCGAAAAATATCAAATCTTTAGGGTTTTTGGTTATAAATCGGTTGTTTTTTGAGGTAGAAAAATGTTTTTGGTATCGTTTTCTATATTTTTTGATATAAAAAAGGAATATATAAAATAAAAATAAAATAAAAACATGAAAAATATATAAAAATATATAATTTTTAAATTTAAAATTTTGTTTTTTTACACCACGTTAAAGTGCATATAAAAACCTACAATTAAAAAAAAAGGTTGGCCGTACGATACTTTGCCCAAAAATGGAGAGCAAATCATTTTTTTATATAATTAAGCACATGGACCGGTTTAAGCAATATTTTAAAACCAAATTTGGTTCACTTATTTATAACCATTGGAAGTACACTTTAAAAAATTTTGACTTAAAAATATACATTCTGGACAAAATTACAAAAAAAAAATACAAAAAAGTACCAAAAGCAATGCATTTCATTTTCATTTTTTGAGGTTATGATATTGTGTAGGAAAAAATATTTTTGACAGTTTTAAAGAGGTATGTATAACGCTAGTCCAAACACTTTGAAAATCGTCGCGATTGGACCCATAGGAGCAGAGAAAATTTAAAAAACTAAAACGGAAACACGAAAAAATTATATATTTTTTTAATTAAAAAAAAAGATGGCTTCCGCCCTGAACAGAATGAAAAAAATAGAGTTACAGACTCTTTTAGATGTCTAGAACCAATTAGAAAAAAAATCGAGCTATTAGCAGATTTTTCCTTATACAAAAAAATTTACGGTTATATGACTCCACTATAACATCGGAAAACATTCCTTTCATATACTTAAATAACGTTTTTTGAGTTTATTTTCAAAACTAATGGGACGATGTGCTATTTTGACCTCAAATTCTTCAAAAAAAATCTAAAAACTTTTTTTTGTGTGGCTACGTGTGTGTTTACAGAAAAAAAGAATTTTCGGAGACCATTGTAATGCATTGTACATATGATATGAATCATATGTATTTTGAGGCGCTGAATCTGAATTTAAGGTCAAAATTGCACCTCATCCTATTAGTTTTGGAGATAACCTCAAAAAACGTTATTTTCATACTCATACATTTTGTACATGATTAACACAGCGCTAGCGGGCGTAGTGTGTCCAACGGACACATTACACTGTCCATTTTTTCTTGTGAATAATATCTCACATATCTCAATAGTTAGTACTAGAAATTTCCATAAATTTAAATTTGAATTAAAAAAAAAATATCTTAAATAATTATAATATTTTACATGCGTTTTTGATCCAATAATTTAATATTTCTTTAAAAAAAAAATCCTAAATTAATTATATTTAAAAATCTTCCCTCTACAAAGTAGCAATTTAACTTCACTTCACTGAGTAACAAATTAAAATATAACAAAATTATAATATAATTTATAAAAAAATTGGATTCACACACAAGCCTGCACTTAGGCGGATTCCCATTTATCTATATTTAATACTGTAAATTGTATTGTTGTACATAAATTGAATTGATTAAATTGAGTTATGTAAATAACCACTACAATGTACCTATTATCTCACAGTTGGTAAATTCAATGGGCCATAATATTTTTAGTAAGTTTTATAAACTTTTGATAATATTATGCAATTCTAGAAAAAGTTACCAATCACTGTGATATTAGTAATATCATATTACTAATGCATATCATATGTTATTTGTATAGTTCATTCTTTTCTAGCTATTAGCTGTCGAAACGCAACGTTAGATAGAATAAGTCCCGCCTATTGAACTAAAATCCCTAGATTTAAAATTATCGATTTTACCGTGCTAGAGTAAAAGGCGTATACTTCATGTCATTAAATATTTCTTAAAAGTTAAAATGTGACAATTTCTGACTGAATTAAAAGTTTTAATGTTGGCTTGGTGTTTTTTTAATGGGGTGCGTTGGATTACTTTAAAGTTGGTTTGGTTTGTTTTTTTGCTGGTTTGGTGTTTTTTTGTTAATGGAGGGTGTTGGTTTAGGTTAACGTTGGCTTGGTTTGGTTTTTTGTTGGTTTGGTGTTTTTTTATAAATGGGGGGTGTTGGTTTACGTTAACGTTGGTTTGGTTTGGTTTTTTGTTGGTTTGGTGTTTTTTTTTTAAATAGGGTACGTTGGTTCACGTTAACGTTGGTTTTGCGCCTGTTTGGCTGTCCCGATCACGAAAATAACATTTTTTTGAAATTCGGCACTCAGCCGAAAAATATCAAATCTTTAGGGTTTTTGGTTATAAATCGGTTGTTTTTTGAGGTAGAAAAATGTTTTTGGTATCGTTTTCTATATTTTAGGGAACTACCAATACAATAAAAATAGCAGATCCAGTGTCGCACGTAAGGGGAGAAAGTAGGGTAATAATTTTCCATTTTTGTAACTTGTTTTTAGAAAATTTTGGTAGTTTTCTTGGTAATTTTTCAAAAATACAAATTGTTTACATAATTTTTTTTTAAATTATATTTTTTGTTACATTTTTTACATATTCACGTAGAACAACCTATGTTACAAATTCTAAGTCTTTAGCTCAAAGCATTCTCAAGTTATCGTGGTCACAAATTTCCCGGATAGACGGAACGACAGACAGACCGAAAGATTTTTTTTTACTGAAATCATCTTTTTTGAATAAATGTCGAGAATCGTAAAAAAAGCAATACATATTTTTAAAATTTTTTTACTAAAGCAAGAATTTCCTTTAAGTAAAATTAAGTGCAACTTGGACTAAAGATTTTTTCATTTAGCATTTCAAAATCCTTAAGCTTGGTGTTTGGAATCTAGAACCGAAACCAAAACGGTTTTTTGTAAAACGCTACTTTCATAGTTTTTTAATGATTTTCTTTTCTCAAATAAAAAATATTTATTAAATATAAATTACTAACATCTATAATGTGAATATGTAAAAAATATAATAAAAAGTATAATTAAAAAAAAAATATATTGTTTTTTTATCTCCGTATAACCTACCCCTAATACCATCAATACTACCATTTACTAGTTTATATTTAGGGTCCATCCTTTATGTCACGTTATTTTTGACCATTTTGATCCCCTAAAAAAACAATTCTCAAAAAAGTCAATCAAGTTTTATATTTTTTTGACTGACGTGAGTACACTAGAGCACACTTTTTAGTAACTTTTCCTCTATTTTCCTATCTATAGGTTGTAACTGCCCCCGTTCTAAATCAATTCAGAACTTCGATTTCGAGAAACAAAATAAACCTTGTATATTATGTTATTAATTAAATAGTTCTGATAGGATTTTCGATAAGCTGCACAAGGGCTTAGTCCAATAAATCCTAAATTACTATGTATTCGACTATTTCTATAATTCGTCATGTAACACTGATAAGTTTCCAAGCGACAAAACTATTACGGATCAAAGTTCCACAACCGCCAACCTTATTAGCTTTGTAGCTTGCAACTGATTTTAGTCGGCATATTATATATTATATTAAATTTAACAGCGAATGAGTACGTAACGTTACAGCGAATTATGTAGGTTATGTGGCACCCTGCTTGTTTTTTTTTTTTTGGGAAAACAGTCCCAAGATAGTTGAAATAGGGTAAAAGAGCGTATACGCTTTAATTTCATCTGATATAAATAATGAAAGCACAGATTTCTAGAGTATTCAAAAAGTCCAAACCTTATTAGCTTTGTTGCTTGCAACTGATTTTAGTCGGCATATTATATATTATATTAAATTTAACAGCGAATGAGTACGTAACGTTACAGCGAATTATGTAGGTTATGTGGCACCCTGCTTGTTTTTTTTTTTTTTGGGAAAACAGTCCCAAGATAGTTGAAATAGGGTAAAAGAGCGTATACGCTTTAATTTCATCTGATATAAATAATGAAAGCACAGATTTCTAGAGTATTCAAAAAGTCCAAACCTTATTAGCTTTGTTGCTTGCAACTGATTTTAGTCGGCATATTATATATTATATTAAATTTAACAGCGAATGAGTACGTAACGTTACAGCGAATTATGTAGGTTATGTGGCACCCTGCTTGTTTTTTTTTTTTTGGGAAAACAGTCCCAAGATAGTTGAAATAGGGTAAAAGAGCGTATACGCTTTAATTTCATCTGATATAAATAATGAAAGCACAGATTTCTAGAGTATTCAAAAAGTCCAAACCTTATTAGCTTTGTTGCTTGCAACTGATTTTAGTCGGCATATTATATATTATATTAAATTTAACAGCGAATGAGTACGTAACGTTACAGCGAATTATGTAGGTTATGTGGCACCCTGCTTGTTTTTTTTTTTTTGGGAAAACAGTCCCAAGATAGTTGAAATAGGGTAAAAGAGCGTATACGCTTTAATTTCATCTGATATAAATAATGAAAGCACAGATTTCTAGAGTATTCAAAAAGTCCAAACCTTATTAGCTTTGTTGCTTGCAACTGATTTTAGTCGGCATATTATATATTATATTAAATTTAACAGCGAATGAGTACGTAACGTTACAGCGAATTATGTAGGTTATGTGGCACCCTGCTTGTTTTTTTTTTTGGGGAAAACAGTTCCAAGATAGCTGAAATAGGGTAAAAGAGCGTATACGCTTTAATTTCATCTGATATAAATAATGAAAGCACAGATTTCTAGAGTATTCAAAAAGTCCAAACCTTATTAGCTTTGTAGCTTGCAACTGATTTTAGTCGGCATATTATATATTATATTAAATTTAACAGCGAATGAGTACGTAACGTTACAGCGAATTATGTAGGTTATGTGGCACCCTGCTTGTTTTTTTTTTTTTGGGAAAACAGTCCCAAGATAGTTGAAATAGGGTAAAAGAGCGTATACGCTTTAATTTCATCTGATATAAATAATGAAAGCACAGATTTCTAGAGTATTCAAAAAGTCCAAACCTTATTAGCTTTGTTGCTTGCAACTGATTTTAGTCGGCATATTATATATTATATTAAATTTAACAGCGAATGAGTACGTAACGTTACAGCGAATTATGTAGGTTATGTGGCACCCTGCTTGTTTTTTTTTTTTTTGGGAAAACAGTCCCAAGATAGTTGAAATAGGGTAAAAGAGCGTATACGCTTTAATTTCATCTGATATAAATAATGAAAGCACAGATTTCTAGTGTATTCAAAAAGTCCAAACCTTATTAGCTTTGTTGCTTGCAACTGATTTTAGTCGGCATATTATATATTATATTAAATTTAACAGCGAATGAGTACGTAACGTTACAGCGAATTATGTAGGTTATGTGGCACCCTGCTTGTTTTTTTTTTTTTGGGAAAACAGTCCCAAGATAGTTGAAATAGGGTAAAAGAGCGTATACGCTTTAATTTCATCTGATATAAATAATGAAAGCACAGATTTCTAGAGTATTCAAAAAGTCCAAACCTTATTAGCTTTGTAGCTTGCAACTGATTTTAGTCGGCATATTATATATTATATTAAATTTAACAGCGAATGAGTACGTAACGTTACAGCGAATTATGTAGGTTATGTGGCACCCTGCTTGTTTTTTTTTTGGGGAAAACAGTTCCAAGATAGCTGAAATAGGGTAAAAGAGCGTATACGCTTTAATTTCATCTGATATAAATAATGAAAGCACAGATTTCTAGAGTATTCAAAAAGTCCAAACCTTATTAGCTTTGTAGCTTGCAACTGATTTTAGTCGGCATATTATATATTATATTAAATTTAACAGCGAATGAGTAAGTAACGTTACAGCGAATTATGTAGGTTATGTGGCACCCTGCTTGTTTTTTTTTTTGGGGAAAACAGTTCCAAGATAGCTGAAATAGGGTAAAAGAGCGTATACGCTTTAATTTCATCTGATATAAATAATGAAAGCACAGATTTCTAGAGTATTCAAGTTAAAATTTTGTTACAGGGCGGGACTTACCTACCTTCCGCCGGGCCAAAATACAATTTAAATTGATAATTCTAATAATCAGAAGTATGTAATTAAAAAAAAAATAGTGATGATATTGTCAAAAAATTTGCCTCCCTACCATACATCGGCTCATTTTCGTATAAAATATACAACATATTTAAAGACTGCAACAAAAAAATTGCATTTAAAACTTCCAACACTTTAAGTCATAATCTAGTCAAAACAAAAAAACCCTATACCTCTAAGTAAAAAGTCTGGTGTATATAAACTAACTTGCCCAATCTGTCAAAAAATTTATTTAGGGAAAACTTCTAGATGTTTCGAAATACGCTGTAAAGAACATTTGACTAGAACCAACAAATCAGTTTTTGGTCATCATCTAGAATATAATAATCACGTTTTTAATATTGATAATGATAGTAAAATCCTCCATTTTTTGACCTGTCATAAATACGATCTAAAAATGTCATTACTAGAAGATTTGGAAATATATTTGGGAATTAAAAATAATTTTTGTTTTGTTTAAACAATCAAACTGAATTAAATCAAAAATTCAAACCAATTTTCAAAAATTTAATTTAAAATTTTTAAACTTTGCTGCTTAATTTTCTAGTGTTTTAAATTTGTAATGTTTTTAGTTCCATATATTTTTTAATTGTCATTATGTCAAAAAATGTTTCTTTATTTATATATTTATTATTTTAATCTGTGCAACTTTTTAACTGTGATGTTCCCATATTTTTAATCTACCTCTCATTCTGTTGTAATCAGCTCTGACGAGTAAGTACCCCTTGTAAATTTACTTATTTATTATTTATTCCTAACCTTACTTTCATAGCCCCCTAATTTTTTGTTATCTTACTTTTCAGAGCTAAGCCCTGAAGATGATCTTTTGATCGAAAGCGCTAGGCCTATTTTAAATACATATATATGCTGAAATACAAATTCGTTTTAATTTATTCTACACAGCATACAAGTCAAAAATTAAATATTTTTTTTTCTTTACATTTCATTATAATTTTACAAGATACATACCAAAAATTTACAAATTTAATGTAATTTTAGATACGTATCGCTTTATTTTACACTTCATTATCCATTATACTTAAAGTAAATTTTTGTTATATCTGAAACGTAAAAATACATTTCATAAATCTATTTTTATCTGTGTAAGCAAAGCAAAAAAGTTGTTCTGTTCTGTTATATTTTAATTTATTTTGACGATAAAATTCACATAAAATTCAACAGTTAATAAAATAGTTATTAACAAAATAAAAATGGTTTTATCTCCTGGTTTAATTAACAAGATATAAGTTATTAATGACGTAATTATTCGCAAAAGGAATGACCATAAAACTTTTGATTTAAATATTTTCAGGTCGAAATAAGACGTTTATCAGTTTTAATAGGCCTATTAGGTATTATACAGTGCGTGTCTAAAGTTCGCTTCCCATTAATTTTTTAACTGTTATAGAATGCCTAAGATTTCTATGTTTCTATAGGATGCGTAGGCATTTTAACTGGCTGGCTGGCTGATAGTACACAGTAATACAGTAATATATTTAATTTCCGCTCCCATAAGGTATATCTACAAGCTCGCATAACAGCATAGTACCTACACAAGAAAGGGGTACCGTGATTGGCTTACAAGATACATGGCGCCACATCAAGCCAATCACGGCATCGCATTCTTATGTACTATGTTGTTATGCTAGCCTGTGGATATGCCCTTAGAATTAATTATCTGTTTTTTTTTTGAGTTTTTTTAAGCGTATTTAAAAACAGCACCAAATAAAGTTATAGAAGCGAATTTCTCAAAAGCCAAAGATGATAGGTCAATTTTACGAACAGATTTGAATTCTGGGGATACAATAGTACATGAAACTGTCTTATAAATATTTAGTTGTTGTATCATACTAACCACTGACAGGTCCTGAAGAGTTTTTAACAATATTTTACAAGGTGTTGCAGCTTCAATTTTATGGTAATTTATATGTTATCCAGACATGTGGCTACAATGTAGTCTGTTTTTTTCGTATTTCTACTTCAACTTATTTTGCTTTCCCATTTTGGAAAATTTCAAAATTTCGAAAAGCCTTGTATTCGTGCAAAAATGTTCTTTAATTTTTTTTTGCGTATTTTTGCGTTTTATCAGGTTTTATGACTTTTTATGTCGATATAAATCAATTTCAAGCAAAAAGAATAAAATATCAGTCGATCGGTCCATCGGTAGATCGTTTTGTCCCGGAAATATTGTAGGCACGATAACTTAAGAACGCTTTAAGCTAGAGACTTGAAATTTGGCATACAGATATGTTACCAAAAGTTGTCGCTCGGGATTGTTTTTGGGGTACGGCAAGGGGAAAAATACATTTTTTTTACAAAAATTTGAAAATTGCTATTTGAAATAGCGTAGGAAATTTTTACAGGTAATTCTAAATGATAAAATATGACAAAAAGTTCCTATAAACATATGTCTAAAAATACGTCATAAGGGAGCTACGCCCCTTTGAAAGTGGCTAAGAAAATCGGTTTTTATTTAATAACTCAGGAACCCTTTGAGATATATTAACGACGTTTTGCACGTGAATTAATCCTAATAAGGCCCATCTTTGTATGTCATTTTCACGTACTTATTTAAACCAGGGGTGTGCGAAATAGGGGGCCTTATCAGTTTTTTGTCCCAAACTTTTTTGCAATTTTATTTTTGAAATATGATTCCTCAGGTCAAAATACATAAAAAAGGTACTCTTGTTGTAATACTGTAGGATTAACCGTTTATTGGGGGTTTTAAGAAGTGAAGTACATTTTGCTCTAATCCCCAAAGCTTTAAAACAACCCCTTCGGAAAAAGCTTAATCACTGAACAATATAATACTACTTTAAGTAAATAAAATTATCTTCTAAATCCTTTATGTTTTAAGTATATTGATTTCAAATTTGGTATAGATCGGTCAAAAGACAAAGAAGTTATAACGGTTTAAAAAGTGTCCTGTTTTTTTTTTGGGCCACCCTGTATATATAAATCTAAATTTTTTTGTTTTAATAACTGTGACTATTTGTAGTTATTTATTTATACCTACACAGAAAAAAGGCTTTCTTGAACCAAAGTCAAAGTCCTTGATTGAAGAGCACGGGTTTGGACTTTTGAATGAAGATCTGAGCTCTTCGTTCAGGGACATTGACTTTGTTCAAAGAATCCTTTTTTTTTTGTGTAAATGTTATTATTTAAAACTATGTAGTTTGTACACGAAATATATGTATAAATGGCCTTTTTTCTCATCGAATCATCGAGCCCGGCGTTAATCAGTGCAAAATCAGTTCAGATGAACTATAATTATCTAGTTACGTATAGTTATTAGCAGCAGTATAATCTTTAAAAAAATTAAACAAATTTAATATCCTTGTTCTCAAAACAAATTGGCCACTTAAAAATCGGCGCCACTAACCAATAATTTTGTGTTTGTTTGCACTAAAGGAAATGTTTTTCATGTATACCTTCGGTTTTAATTATCCACTTAAACATTATTTGTTTATGCTAAAGCCAATTTATAAATGCTAAATATATATATTTTTGTAAATACTAAATAATTTTATGACAGTCAGCCTGTCAGCGTTACTTATAACGTAAGTTTATTTTAACAAAATACTTTCAGAAAAATAATAATTACCTTTTTTTATAATTTACTACTGTAAATTATAATTAAATATTAAATTAACTAAATTATTATAATCTTAAATCGTTTTCCATTTAGGAGAGTAGAAAAATCCTTGAAGAATCTTCGAAAAAACACCTCGTTAATGTCATAAAAACGTTTTTTTATTGAATTTTTTGTGTTTTAATTTTTTTTTCTTAATGTATCTTGAACCATGGTATATTTATACACGCATTTGTATAATTTTCTTAAATCCAACTATGCATTTTCTCTCAACTTTACCTTTAACGGTTTACCTGTAATTTTCAAATTTACAAAATCGTCACAAATTATCCTAAATCAACAAGTTTTATATATACTTATTTTTTTTTTCATCGAATTCTGAACAACTGTCATTGTAGCTATAAGTGCTAAAAAGCCTCTTTATTAGGAACAATATTTTTCCTACGAGCGGACTTTTATATATTATTAATTAAATTTTATTTTTTTTACTTTTTCAATTAGAAAAACAATTAACAGTTAAGAAATTTGAAATTTTTTATAATAATATGAATAACAAGAATAACAAAATGCAATTAAGAAATTAAACATTATGCGTGAGCAAAAGGCCTTCTTTTCTAAATCATATTAGTTTTTTACAACGATTTTTCTCTAAGTGTATTTATTTTCTCATGTTTCAAGGCTTATTTTCTGTAATTCATTAAAAATCAAGAATAAGTCCTATACATAAATTAAATTAATTTGCAGAATATTAATAATGCTTGGATGCCACAGACATGTACATATTCTCCTGTTCTTATTTGTTAGTTGTCAAACGATTAAATTATGTGAAAATTTTCTTTGATCTTACAACCCATATGTCTTAATTTTCCAACTCGCAGCCAACTAATTACCTCACTGATGACATTTTCTTATTTAATTCGTGCCAAAATCAACAAATACTTTAGAACAAAAATACAGAAAAAAAGTAAAAGACAATTTAAAGAACACTGATCTACAAAACTAAAGAAATAAATAATATGTTATGATATTCACAGTGAATACTAGATCTGGTTCTTAATTTAAGACCTATATCTTGTGCTCCTAGTTTTTACGGGAAATGGATTAATTTAGAAACACATCCGCTGTGAGTCCTATTTGTTTGTTGAAGAGTACCGTGTAAATACTGTTATTGGTGTTTGGCACCACTGACAAGGTTAGGGCCGGGATTGGGCCCCTCAGGGGCTCTACTATTTGTCTTTTAAAAGAAATCACCGTAATTTTTGCATTATAGTAAGTTACATCCGCCCTAACTATTTTTATCATCTAGTAGCACTTTTAGTAAAATATGAATTTTTTTAATACCTAGAGGTGTGACAAGAACAAATAGGAATATTATACCGATAGGGCCCCTAAGGGACCTAAGATAAAGTCTTATTTGCATTTGTCTTATTTTTGTTTACAATTTGTTTTTTTAACTAAGTTTTAGAAGCTTATAGAAAATAAAAGACATGGCTGAAGTCTAGGGCCGAGATCCTAAATAATAAACCTGAGTTTTACATAACAAATTATTAATATAAGTCAGAAAACCTTTTTAACTGTATGATGTCAAGCACATAAATATTTTTAAGGTGCAGTTTCAAATATTGCGCAAAAAAGAAAATATATTTTACTAAAATCTAAGAATTATTTTGGGAAATCACCCCCTCCGAGGAACCGTTCTAAATACATTCCTGCGCTTAAATAATATTTTAGTATTACTAAAAAAATGAAAAATTAATTTATAAATTTTAAGCATTATCTCCCAAAGATGTACATCTGGGATTTTACTGTGAGTGGTTTTCTTTTTCTTTGTCAATTTTGCCCATCTAAGGGCCACTTGCACCAACTTTTGATGTGGGATTATCTCGACTAAACCGAGACAATTTTATGTGACTTAAAAAAGGCTTTTGACTGCATGGATCATCCGACTTTGTTAAATAAATTAAAATTATATGGCTTCAGCGAGATTGCTCTAAACCTAATTAGGAATTATTTAAGTGGGAGAAAACAGGTCACCTTGGTGGGGGATCAGCTCTCTGAATGCGAGGAGGTTATGTATGGAATACCGCAGGGGTCCTTATTGGGGCCTTTGCTGTTTCTCATATATAAATATAAATGATCTATGCGGGGCTGATGAAGATCTGAAGGTGGTTTTGTTCGCCGACGATACCACAGTAATAGAATCTGGCGAAAGCTATGAATCTCTTCTTTCTGAAATTGACCTAAAAATCACACACGTTGAGGGCTGGTTCTTGGCGAACAAGCTGACTCTAAATCAAAAACGGATAATATCATATTCTCTTTGACAATTATCCCAAAATGAAAAGGAAAAAAGAGTAAAATTTCTTGGTATACAACTTGACTCTACTTTGACATTTGAAAATCATTAAATATAATCTTAAAAAAAAATAGTAAATCTATACATTATATTTACTTAAAAGATTGAGAAAGGTTGTAGACCAGGAAACACTGATAATGAACTGATTCAAAGCTCCTGCTGCTATGGATTGCTTGCTTGAGGACACTGCCCAAATGCTGAGTCTTTGGACTTCAGCGAAGAGCTGTTCGAGTACTTTGTGGAATAAGCTATACTGATGAGGTAAGACACAAATACAAAGAACTAAACTTGTTAACTTTGCCCTCTAGATACATCTATGAATGTCTAGTATTTGCAAAGGAAAATAGAGATGGGTATAATACAAAAGTCCATGACTATAACACCAGAAATAGTAACAATATATATGACATTTTTAGGTTGCATAAATCTAGGATTGGTACTTTGTGCTATGCCCCTACCTTTTACAATAAGCTACCGTAGGACATTAACCCTTTAGGGGGCAAGAGGTAGGGCGTTGTGTTAGGCTAATTTTAAAAATTGCGTTTTATTAAAATGGGTATTTTTAAAACAAAACAGCTTTTATTTTATTAAATATGCTGTTCAATAACGGCATTGGCATTTCTTGCTGTTACTAAGTTAAATATGAAATAATATTTTTTTTTATAAAGTAAATATACATATAGTACGGATATGAATAATATTTTTACCTTTTTCATTGAATTAGAAAAAAAACTACTTTTTTTTCATGTTATGACTCAGGTACGTTTGGAAAAAGTTAGTGTTTTTTGTAATATCTTCCCACCTATTACCGAATTAGTGGCATGCGTATGGCCCAGAGTCTTTAACAGATGTGAGCAGTATACTAATAATTTAAAATAATTAAGGGAATAGATTTCATTGCTGGGCACAGATTTGGAAGGAATATAAAGTCGGTGGGAAGATAGTATCTCAAAGACACCTGAAGGGTTAAGCAGTTGAATATGAAAAAATTTAAATCAAAAGTTAAAAATTATTTATTAAATATGTCATTTTATAGTGTTTTAGAATTTTTAAGTGTGAATGTCAACTTGTAATGTATTACATGTTTTTAGTTCTAGTTTATAAGTTTTAAAAGTAAGTTAAAATAAGTAAGGAAAAAAAGTGTTTTTACGAAAAAAATTTATATTTGACGTATGTAAAAAAAATATATGTATTTTTATAACATAAATAAATTGAACCTTGAATCTTGAATCTGGTTTACCCTCAATTTAATCCAAGTTTAAAGTTAAACCATCGTTGGTGCAAGTGGCCCTAAGTATTGCTGGGGAACATTGTCACAGCACTGTTGTGTACCTTTGGAAATTTTAGCTAGGTTTACATTATGAAATTTCAGCCAAATTACATATCTCTGTCTCACTTTATTTAGTTACTTGATTTTCGTGAAATAATAATGGAGCTGCGCCAAAGTACCCTATAAATCAAGGTGCAGCTTTCACGCCAATTGCCTATTTTTTTATCTTCAACATTTTTTTCCGTATTTTCTAATCTAATTATTCGTAAAAATATTAAACTAAGCCCCAATTAGAAATTCTAATTTAGAATATGTCGTCAAATCAAATAATTTCAAAATAAACTCCTTGTTTTTATTTCTTTGCGTAGACAATTTCATTTTCCCGGTTTTAAAAAAAGAAGATTGATATAAGGCCGTAAAATAAATAAAAACGGATTTATGTGACTGACAAATTTATTTGAAAAGTTTTAAGAGTGTATAGGGAATATTTAAAGAATTCTTTTGAATTTGAATTGTTTACTTTAGCCTATTTTTGGCGTTTAACTTTTAAATACTAGAGCTGGATGATTACGTTTAACAGTTAATTCATTTTGACGCTTTCGTAAAAAACTTGTGACGTCAAAATAACTCGTATGCCTATTTCGTCGAGTAGGTTAATGTGCCAAGTTGATATATCTGACTCTTTTTAATAAGATATCCACAGTTTTCTCAAAGAAAAATATGGAAAATATTTCTATTCTCATCCTCATTATTCATGATCTGGTAACTTCAAGTAAACAACTTCCATATGTCTTAAAGACTAATTATAATTATCAAGTTTGTTCTTAGTTGTTCATTAAAATTATTACTGTGACAACATTTCGGTTTTAATAACTTAATTTAACTCATGACGTCATAGCTTGGTAAATATAAATACTCAAGTACCTATACACCAAAAATATACTTTTTATTCGATTGTATCTAAAACGCCATTTTTTATATAATAAACCTGTAAGAAAAGTTTAATTTCTCGGCCTAGGCCGCAAAACTAAAATAGACGAAGTTAATTGGTTGATTAATATTGAATCTGTTGACATTTCAATTCTAACCTCAAAGTTCTAAAAAATTCATATGTATTTATTAATATATTACAATCAAATAAAAAATAGTGTACATGGACGAAAACTGTTTTTAGGGCGATTACGGTTGGTAACATCGCTCTCCGAGCTATGATGGCAATCTACGTAGGAGCCCTAAAAATAGTAAGGTGAGTGAGCCGAATATCGCCAGGTTCTTAATATTGCCACCCCTCTTAAACTTGTTAGTTCGTCCTCTATGTCATAGATGGCACAGCTAGTATATCTGTTATATCTAAAAGATGCCTGTATCCAGTTGATAATTGCTTACACAAAAACTCATTTCGTGTTTTGTGCTCTTCCACTATAAAAACTTGTAAAATTGTACTGTCGTTGTCCCAAGCTGGGTAGCATCGATTGTTGCAGGGCAAAAACTTAATAAGGTAGGCATAAACATGCACTTTCTTGGCCTATATTGTGTTTCACTCAAATAAAGAAGCGAAAAGGTAATTTTTTGAGGTTGTTGTACAAGTAGCAGTGTTCCTATTATTGCCATGCGAAGTAGTTGACAACAAAAAAAAATGACAAAAACAAAAACAACAAGAAAATATAGTAAGGAAGAAATAAGGGTGTTCTGAATCTTGGGTCTGCTTTTTATTCGAAGAGAATCGCCAGGTCGATATGAGATTGTAATCGATACGCACGATTGTCAGGTAAAATATAGTATGTAAAGTATTATACTTACGTACAATACTCACCTGAGGCGCCAGTTCATAAGTACACAGTTCATGCAGAGTGCGTGGGGCTTACTAAAAATGTTTTTTTTATTTAAGTGCCAAAATTTTACCTAAAAACAGCTAATATTTTTATTGTGCCACAATATTTTGCTTATTAGTTTGTTACTTTTGTGTTTGTTCTTTACTCTGCCAATATTTGGAACATGGGTTCCTAATATTATCAGTATGCAATCTTTTTTAAAAATGAATAATATGTTTTTTTTTTAAGCTTCTGCGGTTTTTTTTCCCACTATAACAAAGAGATGTTTATTGTTAACGTAGTAAAATTTTAGGTGATTACAAATAAATTATTGAATGATTGAATGAAGTAAAACATAAAATGTCATAACATGGCAATAAATGTCTCACCCATCTTATTTTTCGTCCTTGTATCATTTATTCACTTTTTATTCATCAAACGCTGTTAAGAAATAAAAGCTTTATCCTATAACTGAATTTATGAAAATAAATATTAAATAAAACTAGAAGCGTTGGGTGCTAACTCAAATATATGAAACTCCATAATTATATTTTTATTTTTCATCTTCTAGTGGAAAAGTTTTAAAAAATCTAGAATAATATATAGTACTAGTTTCATAACACATGTTTTTAGCGCACCAGTATAAGTTTAGAAAACAAGCCGCTTGCTGCCAGTGAAACGAGTGCTTTACACTATATTTTCTATTTTGCTCTAAAATTAAAAAAAAAAACTTACATTTAAATTGGTGACAGATTTAGGGATTTTTGTTTTAGGTTGGCATTACAACTTTCGCTATGTTTAAAATTCATAAAACAAACGATATTTTGATATATTTTTCAACAAACGATATTTCTTTTTTTTATCACTGCAAGCAACCAAGCCACAATTTTAACACGGTAAAAATTAACTTAAACACACAAATTCGTAGAAAACTGAACTTAAAAGCGGTGTTGACATTTGCACGGAAAACGCCAAGCGATATTCTTTTGTGCTGTATTGCCAACCCTAAAAAAAGTACAAACCTCTTATAGGCCTATAAGAAAAAGCAAAATGCGTGTGATTATGAGCTTATAAGAGTCGCAAAATAGAAAAAAAAATATTTTATTTCTGAAATATGCTACCTCCAGTTATGTGCATCAAATGCAATAGCGCTGCAGCTCTATAAATTTGACTTTTTTGCGCTTGCTGGAGGGTTGATGTAATAATTAAAATAAAAACATCTAAGAACAAGCAAAATGCGTGTGATTATGAGCTTATAAGAGTCGCAAAATAGAAAAAAAAAAATTTTATTTCTGAAATATGCTACCTCCAGTTATGTGCATCAAATTCAACAGCGCTGCAGCTCTATAAATTTGACTTTTTTGCGCTTGCTGGAGGGTTGATGTAATAATTAAAATAAAAACATCTATGAGACATTGTCTATGCCAGAAAACGTACTGTAGCGGATGTTGTCATATGATAAAAACTAAAGATAGCGACGATCGGTCTCACATACTATCAGATTTAATTATCAAATAATAAACAATAAAATTAGTGGCTTTTTTGCATTAACACGTTAACCTAGTTTGATTTACGGCGATTAAAAATACAAAGGAAATGCTGGAAATATACATAATTAATTACTGTAATTAGGCCTCATTAATTCCTAATTTAATACTATTAAAAAGTATCCCTCCCTTTATGACCCATGCTTATTTTACTAAATTGTACAAATGCTCACAGAATATTTAAACTCATTACTAATGATTCATTAGTAATGAATTATTAGTGCACCGATAAAAAATATATGAGTGGCAAAAATAATTTTAAACACCACAGTTACAGTTCGTCAAACGTAGGAAGAGTTGTTAGTTTTTAAATATGGACACTCCCCCCAAACTATACCGCTGAATTCACCAGTTGTTAGAGGTACGTGTACCGCCTATCTTTCTTCCTCCGAATACTTTTTCTTTCTTGTCCGTCACATTTTCACGTCTCTTCCTACGTTTGACGAGCTGTAAAAAGTGTAACAAAATAGCGGATAATAGTTTAATTTTCAGAAATAAGCTCAAAATAGGTATATTGGTAAACTAGCTCAAAATAAGCATATTGGTAAATACTTAACATATTTTTTTAATTCGCCCGAACCATAGTGCCATAGGCACTGAGCCTGCCCCTTAATAATCCAAACAAACTAATGATGATGATGTAATACTATTGGAGTCAATAAGCGGAAATTTTCATGGAAAAGGAAAAATCTGGTAATAGCGCATTTCTTTTTCTGATTTATTCTAGACATCCAAGTGTCTGTAACTCGATTTTTTTCATTCTGTGCAGGGCGGAAGCCATCTTTTTTTTACTTAAAAAAAGAATGATTTTTTCCGTTTTAGTTATTTTTTAATTTCTCGGCTCCTATGGGTCGAATTGTGACGATTTGAAAAGTGATATGTTCGTTATACATTTCTCTTTAAAAGTGTTAACAAAAAAATTCTAACACAGTTTCTAACCTCAAAAAAAAAAAATAAAATAAAAACCGTTGCTTTTGGCACTTTGTAATTTTGTCCAAAATGTACATATACATATACATTTGCAATATATACATATACATATACATATACAATATATACATACATATAAAAGTAAAAAGTATAGTTCTCCGCATGAAAGACAGTCCCCGACGAAAGGGAGAGGAATCATTCGCGCTCTCTTCTTTTCGTCAAGAGCGTTATAAGGCGTGCGTGCCTACAACGGGCCTCCCACTTGCCCACACATTCCAAAAATATTTCCGGTAGCCACAGAACCGTGCGTCAAACTATAAACTGAATATTCACTTACAAATGGATAGGAAATCGAAAGTTGTTATCCTATATAATTGTACTTTAATTTTTGTTAAAAGTACGCAACATTTCATGTTCTTCCTTAAATATTGAAGTACGTGACTTTAGAACTATTGCGTTTTTAACAAAAATTAAAGTACATTTGTAGAAGATCATAACTTATATACATTTCTAACTGAATATTTGTAACTGAATATTCAGTTTACTTTTTATAGTGTACATAATTTATTTATTTATTTTGCTTTCCCATTTTGAAAATTTTCAAAATTTCGGAAAGCCTTGTATTCGTGCAAACATTTTCAATTTTTTTTTTGCGTTTTGACTTTTTATGTCGATATAAATCAATTTCAAGCAAAAAAAAATATCGCTCGGTCGATCGGTCGGTCGGTCGGTCGATCGGTCTGTCTGGGAAATCTTGTGGGCACGATAACTTAAGAACGCTTTAAGTTATACTTTTTGGCATACAGGTATGTTACCAAAAGTTCTCACTCGGGATTGTTTTTGGTGCACATTGGGGTGCGGCAAGGGGGGCAAATGGGCAAAAATACATTTTTTTTTTTAAATTTGAAAATTGCTATAAAGGGGTTTTTGAGGTTGTTGAAATTGAATCTGATAATAATTTTTTTTAACTCCAAATATTTTGAAATATTTTCAATATTTTCCTCAAAATTGGTATATAGGGGCTTTTGGTGTTGAAGAATTTGAATCTGATAATAACTTTTTTCTAATTTTACCCCCTGAGGGGTGGGGGGTAGTTTTTGTGAAAACTGGTATATTGGGGTTTTTCGAGGTTTCTGAAAGTGAATCTGATAATAAAAAAAATCTCAATCCACCCCCTGAGGGGTGGGGGGTAGTTTTCGTGAAAACTGGTGTATTGGGGTTTTTGAGGTTGCTGAAAGTGAATCTCATTATAAAAATATTCTAAATCCACCCCCTGAGGGGTGAGGGGTAGTTTTCGTGAAAATTGGTATATTGGGGTTTTTGAGGTTGTTGAAAGGGAATCTGATAATAAAAAAAACCATTTTACGAGCGGAGGTGAAAAATGGAAAAGCTCTTTTACTGGGCAGTGTATTAAAATTAATGAAACTAGTTTCCATGAATAACTTCTTGTTTATTTTCGTGCGCCTGATCAGGACATATTTAGATGTCTATTTTTATTAAAAAATCACCCACTGACTTAAAAACAAGATTTTGTTCTTTATATTTAACAAAAACTTTTTGACAACTCATAAAAAAATAGGTCTATTGCTATAACAATACGTCTGTTGGTCAAGTTGTCCGTCTTTAACTACCATGCAAATATTACTGAAAAAAGTCTTAATTTTGGTTATTATATTTTAAAATGTATTCGTGTGACAGCTGATTTATTGGGAAATTTAAACATATTTTGTTTAAATTTATGTTATTAGAATTTTGTCTATATATAAAATTCAATCTAATTATTTTTTAAAAAAATGTCATAAATTTTAAAAAGTGATCAATATAACAGATAGTTTAAATTTAAAATACCGCTGATATTTATTGGGGTCTGATCTACAGGTAGCTAAAGGCCTTCCGATACTAAAAAAGTGCCACTGTCATTTATTGGGTCCATAACTATAAAACAATAAAATATATAGACCAATTTTTGACCGAAACTTGAATGAAAGATTTAATATATTCAGCTGAAATAAATTTCATCAGGTAGCTATCCTAAAAAATTATTTATAACCTGCTACTTATTGGAAAGCCTTTATTGTGAAATATAGGAACCAGGCTATGGAAGAAGAGAAGTTTTGTTTTTATTACTTCTAAAGTCACATAAATTTACAGATTCTCGCATAGATCTAAAATTTAATAAAAATGCCAAAGACAGCCATATGATTTATAAGGGAAACATTTTTAAATAATTTAATTTAAACGCAATACCTTTAACTATTATAGGTTTGATTTATTTGCTTATATTCAAACACCTACAAGCAAATTCAAAGCAATTTATTTTGAAATATACAGGGAGCAATTTGTTTTAACATATTAACCAATTTACAATATTTTTTTCTTTTTATTAAATTAATTTATGGAATCAAAAATTTTGAAAAAATTTAAAATTAAGTTTGTTTATCCATACCAAAAGATATAGTCCGGGATACTTGGACCCATTTTTAGCCTTTGTTAATATCAAACTAATTTTCCGTGAGTAGCTTCATTTTGATGAGACGCCCAACTTTTTCTCTTAAAAATCACGAATCCAAATTAAAAACATAGTTTTAAATATATATTTTAAAGATGAGCAATAAATAAAAAACGAATATATGTATTTAAATTAAAACATTTGTAGATAAACAGGAAATAAGTGTAAGGACAGAAACTTTTAATTTTAAACAAAATTATAAAAATATTAATTTATTATTTCATCAATCTATTTTCTAATCATCGTACAGAGTGATATTGGTAGAATGAAAGTTTCGGGCTGCTGGCCCTCTTCAGTACCAAGAGTCAACTCTGCACGCTGATTAAGAAAACGTTTTTAGACTTTACTCGCAAAAGGAATATAGCCATTAGATTGATGTAGACTTGTGCCCCATCTATTTCTAGATGTAGACAACTACTCATACCTCTCCTAATCTGGAGACTTTGAAGCGTGCAGAGTTGACTCTTGGTACTGAAGAGGGCCAGCAGCCCGAAACTATCAGTCTACCAATATAACTCTGTACGATGATTAGAAAATAGATTGATGGAATAATAAATTAATAATAAATAAGTGTAGTTTTGGTCAAAACGAGAAAAAATGCTTGTTTTAGAAACTTTAACATACGATGAAGGATAATGTTAATTTTTGTAAATCAATAAATCAGAATATGAAACTTTTCAATAATGTTAATAATTTTCTTAAGATTTAATAAAAAAACCCACAGTTAGTAACAAATTTTTGAGAATTGTCAATTCAACATATTTTATCCCTGCTACCCCTGTTAGCCACCACAATCGAGAGTTTTTGTAAGATAAAAAGTTGGGCGTCTCATCAAAATGAAGCTAGTCACGGAAAATAGTGACTTAATAGTAATAAAGGCTAAAAATGGGGCCAGGGATCCCGGACTAGTACATGTATATAGACTTATTATTCCATTAATCTATTTTCTAATCATCGTACAGAGTGATATTGGTAGACTGACAGTTTCGGGCAGCTGGCCCTCTTCAGTACCAAGAGTCAACTCTGCACGCTGATTAAGAAAACGTTTTTAGACTTTACTCTCAAAAGGAATATTGCCATTATATTGATGTAGACTTGTGCCCCATCTATTTCTAGATGTAGACAACTACTCATACCTCTCCTAATCTGGAGACTTTGAAGCGTGCAGAGTTGACTCTTGGTACTGAAGAGGGCCAGCAGCCCGAAACTGTCAGTCTACCAATATAACTCTGTACGATGATTAGAAAATAGATTGATGGAATAATAAATTAATAATAAATAAGTGTAGTTTTGGTCAAAACGAGAAAAAATGCTTGTTTTAGAAACTTTAACATACGATGAAGGATAATGTGAATTTTTGTAAATTAATAAATCAGAATATGAAACTTTTCAATAATGTTAATAATTTTCTTAAGATTTAATAAAAAAACCCACAGTTAGTAATAAATTTTTGAGAATCGTCAAATCAACATATTTAGCCACCACAATCGAGAATTTTTGTAAGAGAAAAAGTTGGGCGTCTCATTAAAATGAAGCTAGTCGTGGAATATTAGTTTGATAGTAATAAAGGCTAAAAATGGGTCCAAGGATTCCGAACTATACCTTTTGGTATGGATAAACAAACTTAATTTTAATTTTTTTCAAAATTTTTGATTCCATAAATTAATTTAATAAAAAGAAAAAAAAAGTCACGGAAAATTAGTTTGAATTACTATATGCTAAAAATGGGTCTAGGGATTCCGGACTAGTACATGTGTATAGACTGTTATTTATTCGGGTAAGTTATGGCAATTAAATTTAATTAACAAATAGCTAAAATTTCGGTGAAAAATTAATGTAAAATAATATAAAAATACCGTAGTTTACTGAGTAATTTTACAAACTTGACCAAAGGTTGATTAAACCAATTACACTGGTCGACAAATCTGAAGATTTCTCTAACTGAGATTCCAGAAATAGGTTTATACTAATTTTGAGTCGCTGAACCCAAATCCGAAGGCCGTTTGTCTCCATCACCCTCAGATTTTTTTATATCATAAAAAAGTTAAAATTAGGAAAATCGATTTTGTGTAATTACAAGAAAATGCTTTGACTTATCACATTAAAATTTAGTACGGTTAATAGTGGTAATATAAGTTATCTATTCCCCTACTTACCTAAAAATACAATTTTGCGTATGTCAGAGGCATGCGTTCTAAAGTGTTTCTGTAATATATTTCTCCAACAAAATTTATGTTTAAGAATTTTACAATTTCGATAAAAAATTATTATTTATTGATTAATTTTACGTAAAAAACATATTGGACCTTTTGACCAAAGGTCAATAGTTTTCGAGAAAAATAGGTTTAAACATAGGTTTATTAAAATAAAAATTAAAATAAATAAATAAATAAAAAAAAAGTTTTAGCCCCATTTTACCCCCTTACCCCACCCCGATTTTTATCAAAAACAAATATCCTAGCCACACAAAAAAAGGTAATAGTTTTTTTTTCTATGTATTTTGAGGCGCTGAATCCGAATTTGAAGTCAAAATAGCACCTTATCCAATTAGTTTTCCAGGTGATGTGCTATTTTGACCTCAAATTCGGATTCAGCGCCTCAAAATACATAGGAAAAAAAACTATTGACCTTTTTTTGTGTGGCTAGGCTATATTTTTTTTATAAAAATCGGGGTGGGGGTAAGGGGGTAAAATGGGGTTAAAATTTTTTTTTAATTTTTTTTCGTTAAAACGAAAAAAGAGACTTTTTTCGGAAAAAATTTTTTATTTTTTATTTTTTAAATTTATTTATTTATTTTTATTTTTATTTTAATAAACCTAGACCTATAGGAGAAAGTATTATCTTGTTGGCAGCAGTTTTTTTCTTAGTGGAACTTGCAGAGATATGTTTAAACCTATTTTTGTCGAAAACTATTGACCTTTGATCAAAAGGTCCAACATGTTTTTTATGTAAAATTATTCAATAAATAATAATTTTTTACGAAATTGTAAAATTCTTAAACATAAATTTTGTTGGAGAAATATATTACAGAAACACTTTAGAACGCACGCCTCTGACATACACACAATTGTATTTTTGGGTAAGTAGGGGAATAAATAACTTATATTACCTCTATTAACCGTACTTAATTTTAATGTGATAAGTCAAAGCATTTTCTTGTAATTACACAAAATCGATTTTCCTAATTTTAACTTTTTTTATGATATAAAAAAATCTGAGGGTGATGGAGACAAACGGCCTTCAAATTTGGATTCAGCGACCCAAAATTAGTATAAACCTATGTCTGGAATCTCAGTTAGAGAAATCTTCAGATTTGTCGACCAGTGTTATCAGTAACTAACTAAGAATTTAACCAATGAAATGAAATTTGTCAGTTACTCTTTGCAGGCGATTTTAAGTTTTATATGATTATAAGATCAATTATAATAATTATTAATTACATATTTCTGCAGCGCCATGTTAAAATCTTACTTAACTGGTGTAAGAAGAAAAAAGAAAAAGTGTAAATATATGACATATAGGGTGACCAATAACTGCCAGGCCAAAATTAAAGAGGTGATTCTGCATCCAAAAATATTTAAAAAAGTTCCAATAAAGGTTGGTCCGCAAATACGCCCTAAGGGAGCTATAGCTCTTTAAAATTGTAATAAAAATAAGGTTTTTAATTAATAACTCTGGTACCCTTTAAGCTAGAGCGACGAGCTTTTGCACGTATACTAGTATTTATAAGGGCAATAAGTTTATGTTAATTTATTTTTTTGAATTTATCCAGAGGCGTCCCTATACGAAAAAATGTATTAGGCTTAGCAAACTTTTTTATGTATAATTTTTTTAGATTTTTCGTGAAAAATATGGATTTCTTGAGTAAAAATACATAAAAAATCTCATATAGTATTATACTGAAGGAGCAACTGTTTTCAAAAAAAAAAAAACAAAAGTCTAAGTAACATTTTGTGCCACCAAAAACGTTACTTTTTAAAAGGCTCCTTTAATATTAAATTTAGGTGTTTTGGTGAAGAATACTTTTTTGCTCAGTTTTAAATGAAGAATCACCCTGCAGCATTAAAATTTTATTGATGCTTTTTTTTTGTTCCCAATTCAATATTTTATCTTCGAAGGGCCGTAGCTATGCGTAGCTCCCTTAGGGCTCATTTCCGGACCAACCTACATAGAAACTTTTTTTTTAAAATGTGAATCATGCTGTTTATACGATAAAACTACAAAAGCTTCTGTTTTAAAAATACTTAGCCAAACAAAAATACAGCGTTATAAACAAATAAATTCTTATCTAATTATAAAACTAATTGGCCCTAGATAGAAGTATCATAACAAAATCTGATGTACTAACTCGAGAACCAATACATGAAATGACTGTGGATTCCTGAAGCCAAAAAATATAAGTGTTTGGGAAATACAGTTTTGAAGTTAGGTTTTATAAAACAGAACCAGAGATTGTGCCTAAAATAGCTAACCAGTGGTTATTTAAAGTGTGTGGTTGACTCCAAGGATCCAAAACATTCCATATAAAGCTAAAAGTAAACCAGATTTTTATTATTTAAATTTTAGTTTACAGTGAGTCTATTTTTCACTGTAACATGGTTTGTACTGTCGAAATAAATAAAGTATTATTATTATTATTATTATTATTATTATTATTATTATTATTATTATTATTATTATTATTATTATTATTATTATTATTATTATTATTATTATTATTATTATTATTATTATTATTATTATTATTATTATTATTATTATTATTATTATTATTTATGGATTATATTTTTCTTCAAACGTATTTCTTAGCGCTGAAAACGAATTTGACAGTGAAAAAGCTCGCAGACCCATTTTTTTTTCAAAAATACTGCAATAAAGAATATTGAACGAGATACACTACCTCGAAAGCAAACACATCGAAAAAAATACCTCGAAAGGACATTACCTCGAAAAAACGATACCTCAAAAAAAATTACCTAGAAAGGATATTACCTCGAAAAGTCGTTACCTCGAACGTACACTACCTCGAAAGATGTTACCTCGAACGGCTTTTACATCGAAAAGGACTTTTTTTAATTTTTTATCTGTTTCTTTTCAATTATTGTATATTGTAGCTTTTTTGCTCATATTTTATTATTTATTAATTAAATTTTAATTTACGGCAATTATTAGTTTTAAGTTTTCGTAAATATTTCAAAATAAATCGATTAACCTATATCGAGAGTTCGCGAAAGATAAATTAACGGTGTATAAAAACTTTGTGTATTATAAAGATCGTGTGTACAAAGACAAGTTTTGTTGGAAATTTGGAAAGTATGGTGAAATTTCTTGCAAAGGAAAAACATTTATTGTTAATTATTTATTTATTTTTTATATAAAAAATGTTGGTGTAGATTTATTGACAGCTTTTTGATTATTTGTGATTTCAAATACTTCCTTTTTGTATAATATATCAATATTATTGCTTTAAATAAAAAAGTTTATTGATGTTAAATTTCCCTTCTTTTTCTAAAAAAATTTTTTTGGTTTGGTTTTTTTATAATTTTTAAAAAATTATGTATTTTAGAGGTAATTTTTTATGCGAGGTAATGTCCGTTCGAGGTATTTTCTTTCGAGGTAATGTCCTTTAGAGGTAATTTTCGTGCGAGGTAATGGGCTTTGGAGGTAAAAATTTTCGAGGTAACGGTGTTCGAGGTAATTTTTTTCGAGGTAAAAATTTTCTAGGTAATTACCCGAATTTGACTACAACTCTTGTAAGAAAATTGTGATTTTTTTTAGTTGTGTGAAAATACTTGTTTCGTGTCACTAACAGCGGTTTTAGCAGATTAATACAACACAAATTATTAAAATTCATTTTTGCAAAAAAAAATGCATGAACTATTTTAAGATTTAGTTTCTCTGAAATTTTTTTTATACTAATTTAAAAAGCCTTATTAATATTCTTTAAAATCATGCAAAACTTAAATAACATTGAATTATTTTGTGCAAGATAAGTTATGAATTTTAGCATGCAAAATTAAAGAAAAGGTGTAACTTAAAGCTTTATTATGGATATAAAATATACTACTACTGTGCGTCGTATAATGGTGCTAAATCCTTCATGAGCTTCTGAGTGTTTATTTTCTTCTGCATTTTTTCTTTGCTGCAACGCGTTATCAATATTTCGCAAACCATCAGATCTGATTCTTCATCTGTCAATCCAGTTAAATTAGAGTCCAAACCTAAATAGTTAAAAACAATATTTTGGCACCAGCCACACGGTAAAAATAAATTACATTAAATTACATAGTCCGTAAATGGTAATATGTTGCCATAGACCGGAATGGTAAAAATTACATAGTCCGTAATGGTAATATTTTGCATAGACCGGAACAGTAAAAATTACATAGTCCATAATGGTAATATTTTGCATAGACCGGAACGCTAAAAATTACATAGTCCAGAATGGTAATATTTTGCATATACCTGAACACTAAAAATTACATAGTCTAGAATGGTTTGGACTTTTTTTACATAGAGACTTGAAATTTGAAAAAAAATATTTACTACTTAGAAAATGTTTGTTCCAAATTACAAGTCCCCGTGTCAAAGCTTTTTTGAAATATCGTAGCGTAAAGTTTATTTGGTTTAATAAACCAAACGATTTGCACCCTTAATAAGAGTATAAACCGCTTACATCTTTCTTTAAAGATCTATTGGTTGATAAAGATTGTAATTTATAATGAATGTAAATTTTAGGCCACAAATAAAGCATTTAAATGTCGGACATAAATAATATTTACCTTTTTTTACACTTTTAACACTTTAACCTAGCAGCATGCGTCGCTATCTCTCTAACAATAACAATATTAAACGGTCCGTCTTATGATGCAACGCCTTCTTGGTTATTGTCCAAAGCTCACGCGCGTCTTAAAATAACATGGCCCGACATTGTAAAATCATGTAAAAATATGTAAATCAATGTAAATATATTTTTTACATTATTTTACATTATTTTACATTATTTTACATTCTTTTACATTCTTTTACATTCTTTTACATTCTTTTACATTCTTTTACATTATTTTAAATTATTTTACATTCTTTTACATAAATTCATGAATTATGCATAGTTCAGAATAGTAAATTTACTATTCCGTACTATGTAAATTAATGTATTTTTACATTATTTTACATGCAGTTTTTACAGTGCACGACCTCAAAATTATAATCGGCAGTCAACATGTTAATGCGTTATCATGATAAAAAATTTAATTGTCAATTTATTTCATTGCCACCCATTGGAATGTTTTAAATGAGTTGCATATCAATACATGCATGTAATTAAAACTAAATTAAAACAATCCTTGGAGGGATTTAATGCTTCGCATTCCATACTACTATTACAACAGTAATTAACTACACTAGGCAACACGGTTTCTTGCCCCGATTGGAGTCATATGTTTTTTAACTAATTTTGGGTCGCTGAAACCGAATCTGGCCCCAGAATATTTCTATTACCTAAGTTTTCTGAGAAAAATAAGATAAAAATGTTAAAAAATCATTATTTTATCCCTCTTTTGTTCTAAAATCATGGGAGACAACAAAAATCCAAGGACAAATTTGGATTCGGCGACTCAATATTAGTTAAAAAATACCCAGCTTAAAACATAGAAATTTTAAATTCATAGGTAGAATAAATAGGGATATTATGAAAAAAAAAATATTAAAAAAAAATGGATAATGTTACAAAACTAAATAGGGGTTGAGGGTAAGAATAAGGGTGCATAAGGGGACAAGCTTATCGCGACGTACTCATGCTAAAAATTGTCAAAAATCATTACTAGGGGGTCAAAAATGAACTAAAAAAATGTTACGTATCATGGTTCTTATGTAATAAAGTAACATTTTTATGATGTAGAACCATTAAAAAAACAAAAAAAAAATACACAATATTTTGATTTATAAATTATTTTTAAATTGGCATAATTGCATGTACTAAAATTTAAAAAATAAGACGTGCTGAATTTTTTTTAAGGGCAAATTTGGATTCTGCGCTTTTAAATTGATAAGAAAAATATATTTTTTGGGCTCGGGAAAAAAGTTTACACTGTGTACTTTAATTTTATATCTTTTTCATTTATTTACTTTTTAGGAACAAACTAAGCAAAATAAACAAATATTTGTATAAATATTTTTGTAGAGAATTTTATAATCTACAAATTAAGTTCTATAAAGTTTTTAAAAAAATTTGATAGTTTTGCCACAAATGAGCAATTAAGTAAACTCTGCACTTTCATTTTAACCTTTTTATTTTTTTTCGCGTACTTACTCTGACAGTAGGTTCTTGACATATAGATTTTTAAATTCCTCGTATTTCTTTTAATATACACTAAAATTTTCAAAATTCTACTCTTTTTTTTTAAAGATTCTGAAAAAAACGCCATTATTACCTGAACTTATATCTCAAAAATTTTAGGTGCTGGAATTTTTCTAAGGGCAGATTCGGATTCTACGTCCTCGAGTTAGTAAGAAAAATTAACTTTCCGATCGGGGCAAAAAAAAAGTTGCGATTTGTTGCCTAGTGCTATTAAAGTTTATTTTTCTATTTTGTGACTCTTACAAGCTCATAATCACACGCATTTTGCGTGTTCTTATAGGCCCATAAGAGGTCTCTACTTTTTTTTCTGTTGGGTTGGCAACATACAAAAGCCTATCTCTTGAAGTTTTGCGTGCAAATGTCAATGTCGATTTAAAGTTTAATATTTTACAAAATTTTGTGTTTGGGTTATTTTTTACAGTGTTAAAATCGTGGACTGGTTAATTGCAGTGAAAAAAGAAGAGATGACTGTAAAATATATCAAAATATCATTTGTTCTTAGGATTTTAAACATAGTGTAAACTGTAATGCCAACCCAAAACAAAAATCCCTAAATCAGTGATCAATTTAAAAGTTTTTTAAATTTTAGAGCAAAATAGAAAAAATTGTATAAAGCACTCGTTTCATAGCACGTTTTTAGAGCTTTAGAAAACTCGCCGCAAGCTCGTTTTTTAAACTTGTACTCGTGCGCTAAAAACGTTTGTTATGAAACTAGTACTTTAATATACTATTTTTTAAGGTATAGTTATTTTAAACCTTCCCGCTTGTAAACAATCTCGAAATTACCATAGCAACGTAAGATAAGCATGCGTCGTAAGCGAAATGACTAGGCCCAATTTCCACAACCGTGAAACGTTGACGTGCCATTAACGAGAACAAAACAATGGTTTATTCCTCTAAATTATTGGAATAAAAGCGATTTTATAAGCAAATTTTGTTTCTACAGGAATACAAAAGTGTTTTTAGCAACAGCTTTATCAATTCTCTTTTTTTTACATCATACCATCATAAAAACAAAGTAAACAAAAATTATAAATTTTCGTTATGTTGACATTCAAAACAAGCCACATGCTTCAGTGTAAATCGTACTTTGTGGAGTATTTAGAGGCAAATTTAAAATAACTATACCTTAAAAAAATAAACTTTAGTATGGAATAGAAAATATTCCGCGATTCCACGGGAGCGGAAACTTTGTTATACGAGTCGGTAGGCGAGTATGATGGTCCAGCGAGAGCGGAGTGTTGTAGACTATACTTTTTCTTCGACTACAAATTTGAAACACTGTATGGCTTTAAACTGCGGACAAGGTTAAAATCAATGTTTTTTGTGACTCGACATTGTAAATGCAACAAAACACATATTTTTAAATAAAGCAATTAATGTTATTTAATAATTATTAAATTATAATTTTATCAAATCAGTACTTAAAAAAGATTTTTATTTAATTTTAGCACATATTTACAAATTATAATGCAAAAATTGAAGGTTATGTCAGATTGTTGTGACAGATATCAGGTTTAAATATTTAACAATAGATTTAGCAGTTTTAATTATTTTGAACTAAATTGGTAAAAAACTGGTCAAATATTAAGAAAAATTAATAAACTTTATGTAATTTTAACGCAAAACTTTAAATTGCATTAAATTATTCAATATTTCATGGTAAAATAAATATATTTTTGCCAATTTTGCTACAGTACAGTACAAGAGATGGCACTACATTTGCTCATTCTAACACTTGATACGGAATATTCATACCGTATCTAGAGCTAGAATGGATTCATTCTGTATTTGAAAAGTGTGTGTATTTGCTTACGTTCTAAAGCAGTCGTAGAAAAACAAAGATTTTACATTTATCATCAGGACCGAAGAAGGGCAAAAATAAATTTCCGAAACATCGGCTATCTAAAATAGTTTTGATAACCTAAATGCTGTCTCACATCCCACTAAAAATCTCTTAATTTATTATTAATCTAAAACTAATAATTAAAAATTAATATCTAGCTAATAACCTAAAGATTTACGAGGTAAATGCTTACTTATGCAGCTATATAGCTGCGAAGAGTACCTATAATAATGTTCAATATTTCTAAGACCGTAGATTATTTTATAATAGAAAGTTGTGTTCATTATTTTTTATAGACTTGAGTCGTTGATTGTTAATTAGTCGGTATAAAATAATGTACCTATATGTAAATTAATAACGTGTCTATAATTTCTTTTAACTCATTATAACAATCAGATTAAAACGATAGGGGTACCACAGGATTGTACTGAATGCATTTTTCATTTTAAATTTCTAAAAAAAAATTTTATATTGCTTAATAACTCTTTTTCAAAAATGGAATATTTTAGTTTCTTGTACAATGTAAGTTGTGGTTTAACCTTGTACTTATTCCATGAGTAAAACTAGCGAAATAAAACGATTATAATAGTTAGGGAACGTTCAAGTATTACGTAACGCAAAATGAACCAAAATTCATACACTTCATACCTCTGTTCTCGCGTTATTCAAGGCTGTACAGATTTCATATTTTGGCTATCCCCCTTAACACACCCCCTACTAGGGGGGGTAGTCAAAATATGAAATCTCTACAATCTATAATAACACCAGAACCGGGGTATGAAGTGTATGAATTTTGGTACAATTTGCGTTACGTAATACTTGAACGTTCACTTATATCCAAAAACCTATTTTCTTTTATTTTGTTATTTTTTAAAGGGAGTTAATTATTTATTTATTAAAATATTTTTTTTATTATCATTTTAATTAAAATACTTTTCCCTCCTTCCCCCGGTCACAATGTTTTGGACTTTTGGAGGTTTTTATAGGCGTGATAAAATGTATGGACATTAAAGATGTAATACACAATATAATAGGTAGAAAAAGCCCCATATTTTTCAAAAACGTTTTCGAGATTATTTTATTTCTTTCCCATTTTGAAAACTTTCAAAATTTCGGGAAAGCCTTGTATTCATGAAAAATTAATTTTTTTGTTGCTTAATAATAATAATAATAAACTTCATTTATTGTACTATTACATGTACAAATGGCCATCGACCTAGGTCCTTCAGCCCGTGGTTATAAATTATATAAGGAAAAATAATTATTTTAATATAAATTTGCTTATTTTTGTGTTTTATGACGTTTTATGTCGATATAAATCAATTTCGAGCAAAAAAAATGTCGGTCGGTCGATCGGTCTGTCTGTCCGGGAAATCTTGTCAACACGATAACTTAAGAACGCTTTGATAGAGACTTGAAATTTGGCATACAGGTATCTTACCAAAAGTTCTAGCTCGGAATTGTTTTTGGTGAACATTGGGGTGCGGCAATGGGGAAAAATACATTTTTTTTCAAAAAATTGAAAATTGTTATATAGGGGTTTTTAAGGTTTCTGAAATTGAATCCGATAATAAAATGTGTCTAAGTCCACCCCCGAGGGGGTGAGGGGGTAAATATTTTTAAGTAAAAATTTCGGCCAGCTAAGATGCGCAGTACTGCTTAGGCAAACGCAAGTATGCGCAGAAGTATACATACGAATGCTTAAAAGTGTTCTGGCAAACATATACAAATGTATCATGCGCAGTAGGGTTTGGTAGAACATTTTTAATGCTCCAAAGTGTTTATGATTATGGTTATGGTTATTAGTTTGCAGTGGCCTGTTACGATGCTCGCAAACTGTCTTAGGTTATTCCTCTTTAGTCCAAACGAAGCCCCAGCCTGCTCGTGCCAATCTATCAGCTTCTTCATTGCCTACATTTCCATTATATCCCTTTACCCATGAAAGTGTGTAACAGTATTATACAAATATACCACGTGCAGCAGGGTTCGATAAAACATATTTATGCCCAGAAGTGTTTAATAATACATACTAATGCCCAAAAGTGTTCTGGCAAACATGTACAAATATACCATAAGCAGTAAGGTTTGATAGAATATATTTATTCGCAGAAGTGTTTAATAATACATACGAATGCTTAAAAGTGTTCTGGCAAAATATATACAAATATATCATGCGGTTCGGTAGAACGTATTTAAGTGCAGAAATGTTTAATAATATATTATAGGAATGTAAAAAAGCGTTCTGGCCAACATATACAAATATACCATGAGCAGTAGGGTTTGGTGGAACATATTTATGCGCAGACGTGTTTAATTACCTAAAAATGCGTAAAAGTGTTCTGGCAAACATATACGCACATATATCATGCGCAGAAGGGTTTGCTAAAATATATTTATGAGCAGAAGTGTTTAATAATACATACGAATGCGCAGAAGTGTTCTGGATGAAGAGTTGCTAAAGGTGGAGAAACGTAAAGTATGACAAACAGTGTGTAGTCCATTTCCACTATTCTGCTTGTCTAAAATATAAAAGTTTTCAAACGCTTTTACGTTTCAGATATTTTTTGGTTTTAAATTAATATTTAAATAAAAGTAAAAAGATGTGCAAGAAAACTGTGTTTTTAAAGTCACTGAAAGTAAATAGCGGCGAACCATGTATATGTTTCCTCTATGTAATTTTCTATACTATTATACTATAACATATTAGAGGATAAATTTATACAATGATGTTTTCGAGTATTAATTAGGTTTAATTAATTAAACTTTAATGAATCTCTAATAATTATCAAGTAAAGCAGGATGCATAATGTGCCTTATCCCGTTAAAACTCACACTGTGAAGAGCATTAAATTTTATTAAAATGTATAGAATATTTTTATTTATTCTCAATCTTTTAAAACATAGTATATTCTATAACTAGTATGGAATAGACAATATTCCGAGCGAGCTGAAGGTTTGTCATACGAGCCGGCAGGCGAGTATAACGATCCCGCGAGCCCGGAATGACTATTCCATACATGTTGTAGACTATACTTTTTCTTCGACTGCAAATATAAAACACTGTATGGCTTTAAACTGCGGACAAGGTTAAAAACAATGTTTTTTGTGACTTGACATTGTAAATGCAATAAAACACATACTTTTAAATAAAGCAAATAATGTTATCAAAAAATTTTATCAAATCAGTACTTAAAAAAAGATTTTTATTTAATTTTAGCACATATTTACAAATTATGATGCAAAAATTGAAGGTTATGTCAGATTTTTGTGACAGATATTAGGTTTAAATATTTAACAATAGATGGAGTAGTTTTAATTTTTTGAACTAAATTGATAAAAAACTGGTCAAATATTAAGATCTTTATGTAATTTTAACGCAAAAGTTTAAATTGCATTAAATTATTCAATGTTTCATGGTAAAATATATATATTTTTTGCTAATTTTGCTACAGTTTTTTTACTTTTATAAACAAGAGATGGCACTACATGTGCTCATTCTAACACTTGATACGGAATATTCATACCGTATCTAGAGCTAGAATGGATTCATTCTGTGTTTGAAATGTGTGTGTATTTGATTACATTCTAAAGCAGTCGTAGAAAAATGTAATACTCTCACTACTAGCTTTAGAAGTCACCGTTATTTAGTTAGTTTTCAGTTCAATAATACTATATTATTCAATGAGTATATAATAATTCATCGGGTGATAAGGCCACTCTCCTGTCCGCTTGTGTCCCAAAATTTACCCTCATTAATTAATAACTATTATACGCGAGTAGAATACTATACTTTATCCACGGCCGTTTAAAGTTTAAACGGTTTATTTTTACAGACCCCTGATTAATGGGCCTATCAATAATGGTCGTGGATAAATTAAATTTCTTCAACTAGAGCAATATTAAAATTATCCCCTTATAGTAGATACTAAAAGCACTTGAGTTCACTTTGGATGTTTCTATATTTTAATAACTTTTATCTTTTTTTATATCTTGTTTCCCCCCGAAAAAGCCGAAGCATTTGCTGACGCAATGCGGAAACAATTTCAACCAAACCCTCCAATCCCCCCCGACTCCGACTCCGAATCAGAGACCGACTCCGAGCCCGACTCGGATGACGAGAACTACGAGCAACTCATGCATGAAAGAGACATAAACCACATCTATAATAGAGTCACTAACCAAGTCGAAAACGACATTATCACCCCCACATCCCCAGAGGAAATCAAACGCATCATCAAAAATCTCCCAAAAAGGAAAGCCCCCGGTCCCGATCAAATACCGAATAAAATCCTTAAAATACTCCCCCAGAAAACCATTATGGAAATCGTTAACATTGTTAACGCAATGCTCAGACTGCGCCACTTTCCAAAGCCCTGGAAAAACGCAGACGTAATAGTAATCAAAAAACCCGGACAAAATCCAACTTTTGCTGAAAGCTACCGCCCCATAAGCCTCCTTTCCTCCCTAGGCAAAATAGCCGAGAAAGTCATACTAACCAGACTTCAAACTCTAGTTGAAGAACTAAATCTCCTTCCAAATGAGCAATTCGGCTTCCGAAGCAGACACTCCACAGTCCACCAGGTAGCTCGCCTGGTAGACTCTGTAACGGACGGACTAAATAGGCGCGAAGCCTGATCCTCCTGGACATCGCAAAAGCCTTCGATAAGGTTTGGCACAAAGGTCTTGTAGCCAAACTCCACTTTCTCGGCCTCCCCCCAGGCATCACCAAACTCATAGCCTCCTTCCTCAAAGGCAGAGATTTTCAGATAAAAATAGGCGACTGTAAGTCCAACACCCGCCGCATCAGAGCTGGCGTTCCACAAGGTTCCCCACTATCCCCCCTTCTGTACAACCTCTTTACGGCAGATATTCCAAAAACACAGGGCACTGAACTAGCCCTGTTCGCCGATGACACCGGCATCCTAGCAAAAGCCAGAAACCCCCAGCGCATCCATATCGCCCTCCAGCGCCAAATGGATGCCCTAATCAAATGGTTCTCCAAATGGAAAATCAAAGTAAACGCCAATAAAACCAAAGGCATCCTAATCTCTAGGATTAGAAGAGGCCCACCCCAACCCATTCAGATAAATGGCCAACCCATTAACTGGGAAAACCATGCCAAATACCTCGGCATTACAATCTCCAAAAACTTGACGTGGGATCAGCACATCAAAAACACCCTCCAAATAGCAAATTGCCGCCTCTCCAAACTCTACCCCTTAATAGGCAGAAAGAGTCCCCTATCCATTAAAAACAAACTTCTTCTCTACAACCAAACCCTAAAGCCGGTACTTCTTTACGGAGCCCCAGCCTGGAATAAAATCACCCTTAACAAAGCGCTCTCAGCAAAACTTCAGGCCTTCCAAAACAAGGCACTCAGAATATGCCTCGATGCCCCCTGGTTCATGAGGAACAACCAGATACACAGAGATCTCGAAATGCCCCTCCTAGAAACGGAAATCATCCGCTACAGCACGTCTTTTATACAAGACAATTTAGATCACCCAAACCCCCTCATTTCAAACTTTCTAGACTACGATCATGAAATACACAACACTCACAAAAAGATCAAAAACGTCCTCAACCAGTAATGGTACCCACTAATACAGGACAGATGCATTCCCAGCATCAGTGAGATAGTCTCACTCCTCCCGCACATCCCTCCTCTCCCTATCACATCCCTCCCCATCCCCCTCCCACCCACTCCACAGCGCCAAATTATGACAGATGCAACTTGCATCAGTGAGCAGAGACTCACTCCCCCCAAATTATGACAGATGCAACTCGCATCAGTGAGCATAGACTCACTGCCCCAACTTTCAATTCAGATTAAATATATTTTTTTTTTTTTAGATAAATGAGCCATAGGCTGCGCCTGTCTCTTAAAGACCCAAACAAACTATTGATGATGATATCTTGTTTCTTTAATTAAATACATGTTAAAGTAAACTTAATATAACCTAAATAACCTAAACTAAACTAAATAAACATAAATTAAACTATATAATTAAATATAAAAAAATTCGTCCAAACCCGGCTCAACGTTAAATGTCCCCAACACGGAGGCCGCGTTTCCCCTCTGTACCGCCAGGCTTATCCTTTGAGTGATGAAACTTTTTGATTTTTTGCCAACTTTTATCTTAATTATAATAAAATAAGCTAAATATCATGATTAAAATAATAAAAACACCTAATTTTTAAGGTATTGATGTGAAAACATGTCACTGATTAAGGCAACTTAACAGGGCCGTAACTAGGGAGTGGGGGGGGCTAAGCCCTTCTGGCCTTGTTTTAAGCCCCCCTAGCGTTTTCGTTGAGCTCCCCCTAGCGTTTTTTAACCCACCCAGCTATGCACTTTTAACCTTTCATAATAAAAAATATAGTTTTTATAATACCGTAATTTCACACAACTATATATAGTCTATCCACACAATCATAGTCCAAGGCCCGTAATTTCACATTATATATAGTACAGGCACATAACTATAGTCCAAGGCCCCCAGGGGGCGGGGGGTAATTATTTTTAAATGTTTATAATTTCTTATTAAAGTTGGTGTATAGCAACACGTATTCAATGTTTTTTTTAAATACGCTGTTCATGGACTATGTGTGAATCTGGACCATAGTTGTGTGATTCTGGACTATTGTTGTGTGAAATTGCGCTAGTTATTTGTGTACCAAGAGTATTAAGTATATGTTTATGCCCTGAGGGCGACGAGCTTACAAACCCCGGGGCATAAACATCTATTATGTAATACCCGCGGTGCATACAAACTAGCTCGTTATTGCATCTACAATATTTTAAAAATCCGAAAATGAAATTTGATTTTAACACTATCGTTGCTAGAGAAACGCTGTATTAATAAGTTAATCAACTTCCAAACATTGACATCAAAATTATAAGCTTTGTCCCTGAGCGTTCGGACATTTAACTTACAACATATTTTTAAAAATTTTAAGCTTTGTTGATGGTTTCAAAGAAATTAAGGAACATAAAAAATATAAAAAATAAATATTTACCCATTTAGATTATAACATTTCTAAAAATGTATACTATTTTTTGAAATACCTTTTAAATTCTGTGAGATTTTAGTTTGACTTTAATTTGTATCCAGACTGTTAAAAATGTTAAAAATGTTAAGCAGAAATGAACTATTTTAAGAAATTGTACTTGGTTACTAGTAAATTTTAGTACCTAAATCTATTTTTATGCTGGCATTTTATACTATAGAATTGTTTTTGCTGATTTTATTAAAACTATATAATTTTGCTATCACAGCAAAAGCGTGCATGGATTAAAATAGGACAAAAAACTATCTTTTTCTTCAAGCGTACTAAAATGTTCATATTTTATAACTGAACACACCAGTTAGAAGTGTTCTATTTTACAGTAAAAAAATGAGTTCATTGTTGTACGCCGTAAAAAAAAGTTAGTTAGCAAAACCACCACTGGCTGCAGCACTCTTTGACTTTGATGACAGCCATACTTCAAACTTATTTGTTTATTATGTAAACAGGTGGTTGACTCGAGATTCTGTGCAAAAACCTTGTTTGAAATTGATTAAAAATGACTGAAGAATATATGGTTTATACACCTTCAAATCTCTCCGAAATTGAAAATTCTACATTAGACCAGTTACCATCGAAATCGCAAGAAGTGTACGATTTAGCCTACGAAAAAAATTTAAAATGAGCTAAGGAAGGTTTAAGTATATTTCGAAAGGGTTTTATTGGCCTATTTTAATTAATATTTAAAAAAAATATATAGGATGCTTAAAGAAAAAATAGTATGTTTCACTCAGAGGAAAAGTTTACTTTCACTTTTCCTCTTAGTAAAACAATATACTATTTTATGTAGATATACTTATACTCAAAAAAATGTCAGATATACCAAAAAAAGTTTAGGTTTCCTTTAGGTTTTTTTATTTTTTTAGTTTAAAAGAGAATTGACTTTTAACCACACTGTAGAAGGTACTTTACCAGTGCCGGCCTATGCATGAATTAAGTGAACACCCTGCTCCAGGGCACTAGCTCAGAGGGGCACCATCGAGGGCATTTTAAAAATATAATTTGCTCTTCTTTTTTCTTCAGAAAATTTTCTGCCAGGGGTATTTTTTTTTCAGAGGTGAGAACTATTTTTTTTTATTTATCAAAATTTTGCGGCTTGGGGTAAAGCTTTTTTCAAAGGTACCTTTTTTTTAGTCATCAAAATTTGTTAAGGACACTTTTTTCTCTCAAACATTTTTTTTCAAATAGGCGCCAAACCAGAAGGTTACTTTAGGGCACCGGCCCTGTACTAATACTATAGGTGGGATTCTATCCACCATTAATTTTGTATGTATAAATTTGTATAACTTTGTTAGAACTTTCTGAAAACCACACATGCTTAGAATATTACTTAGGTCTTTATTAAACTCCTGGTAGCTTTACAGTAGATTAAAAGTTTACTTTGGATCACAAAAAAATTAATTTTTTGTATAAAATCGAAAAATAAAAAATATGATAAAGTGCGTGATATGCAATTCCGAACCACTTTTTAATAAAAATTTCCGTCCATCTGTCTGTCCGTCCTTCTCTCTGTCCGTCTTTCTGTTTTCTTGTCCGCAGAATAACTTAAAAAAAAAATTATCGTGTCAAAATTTTTTAGAAAAATAAATCTTGGTAAAGACAGCAATGATGTCTATTAAAATTAAAAAGAATCCCGCAAAAATAAGAAAGTTATTGGGGGCTAGAATTAAAAAAATCTAAAATGGTAGATAAAATACAACCTATTTTTTTAGGAAAAGTTTTTTTTTTTTAATTTATTAATCAAACTTAGATCAAAGCCATTTTCTCAGGAAAAAATATTTTGTTTAAAGAATCTATCTCAACATAACCAAAAAAAAATCCAAACCAACACAAAAAAGTTATTGCGTTTTTTTAGGAAAATTGCCTTTATTAAAAGTCAGTTCTACCAAATTTAAAAACAAAAAAGTTATAGGGGTGCTACTTAAAAATTAAAAATATTCCAATAAATATTTAATTATGGTAAAACTTCTTCAGGAAAAAAAAATTGCTTGCAACTGCGAGAAGTATACTATTGAATGCGAAGCATTGTATAACTTCACGGCTTGTTTTACATGAATATTTGTCAACAATATAAATTTTAAGCAGTAAATTAATGTCTTTGTTTTCGGAAAATGCTTTTACGTGTTTTGGGAATTAAAGCTTTTTTTTTAATTTTATACAAATATTCCTAATTTAAGGTAATTTCCTGTTTTCAACATACTTTTTTTTTGACTATTTATTTACCGCTACCGAAATACGCTCAAGGAAAAGGAATAATAAACAAGCCGTGAAGATACAGAATCCTTTGCATTTCATAGTATACTCCTCGCAGTTGCAAGTATTTTTTTCCTTTGGTTTGTACTGTTTCATCAAGCAAGATAGTAAATTAAAAATCGCACAGTGAATATTTTTAAAACAGATTCGAATATTGGATGTGCGAATATACTGCGTAGTTTATTTTATAAAACATAACTATATTCTATACACAAACATATACTATTTGAAAGTGTTGTAAAAATATTTACTGTGCGATTTTTAATTTACTATCTTGAAAAAACAAAACGTAGTGACGTTTTATTTATATTTAATTGTAACATTTTTAACTAATTTTCTTTCTTAACTATTTTATGCTTACCTATTTTGAAAATTTTCAAGATTTCGGAAAGCTTTGTATTCTTAAAAAATTCCTTTTTGCGTATTTATGCGTTTTATGACGTTTTATGTCGATATAAATCAATTTCAAGCAAAAAAAAAAAATTGTCGGTCCGGGAAATTTTGTATGCACGATAACTCAAGAACGCTTTAAGGCAGAGAGTTGAAATATAATCTTTCTGTATAGGAGTTTTTAAGATTGCTGAAATTGAATCTGACAATAAAAAATTAATTTCACCCGCGGAGGTGAAAAATGGGAAAGCTCTATAACTTTTTTGTTGTTTTTTTTTTTAATACGATTGATCTTTAATTTTTTTTATATATTGATGATTGCTTCTATTTTTTTTTATTTTTATTTGAAGCTTTAGTTTCTGGTTTTTATGGACGGTTTTTTTTTTCAAATTTGGTACTACTCCATTCAACGAGATAATACTACTCTGTTGTCACAGAGCAAAAATTAAAAAGCACTCTGTAGTGTAATTGAACCTGATTTACTAAAACTTAATACATAATTATTATATAGAAAAAGTATATATACAAAAATCATAAGTTATACTAAATAAGTTACAATTACCGTATAGAGTGCTATTTAGTTTACGTGCTGTGACTTCAGAGTCGTATTTTCTCGTTGAATTGAGTTTATTAATCTTTTTATTAAAGTAAATTTTCCTTTAAATTTAAATTCGATCGGATTTTTCGGGAGACTAACATCCCTACTCTCAATTTCCCTACTCTCTAACACCCCTACTCCATAACATCCCTACTGCACAAAAACCCCACTCCGTAACATCTCTACTCCATAACATATCTACTCCACAACAACTCAACTCCGCACTATGCACTCGATTAGCCACTTGTCTTAACTCAAAAAAATATTTTTCACTGTCAAATATGAATTTAGTTTATTAATTACTTTCTTATTAGTGCATGTTAAGAGTACGCGTACAATATGACTTTTAGAATAATTCATTTGTGATTGTTCTAGATTTGAACTTACAGACGAACGTTTTCTAGGAAAAAAATAAAATATGAGGTTCTTTGTTCCGCCAACCGCTCACTTATTAATAATATGCACTTTATTAGCCACTTAATAATAAATTATTATTGTTGTTGTGGAGTAAATATATTTTGGAGTAGGGATGTTGGGGAGTAAGGAAATTGAGAGTAGAGATGTTAGTCTTAACTTATTGCGCGGATAATAAAACCTGACATGTGGACAGACGAACATATGGAAGAAAGGACATTTTTAAAAGTTGTTTAAACTTGTTTTGGATATAATTTTTTCTGGGTCCGAAACGTATTATACTCCGCGAATGTGAAGCTGCGAGGAGTATAATAAAACATGCTTAATTTTGAGAAGACAATATAATAATGTTTTTACTGGTTTTGTCGGCAACAGTACCCTAATAGACACGATAAAAATACGACGGAAACTCCACAATAACACGACGTAATTCTTTACTCAATGACTCTAACCAATAAAAGTGCTGCTGGCGATCACACAGAATAATGATGTTGTTTAAATTCTTGCATACTACAATGTGTTATTACTATATGTTCTCTAAAAATGTTGAGCAGGTAATTACACCTCATCTAAGTCCGCCACTGGATTCAGTCGTGTTGATGTTGTATTAAGGTCGCGTCGTGTTTGCGTCTTCCATTTCCTTGGGGTCTGTATAATATACACACTGTATATTTCCACTAAAATTAAATCCAAACCTGAAAATATTTTTTACTAAACCTAATAATTTGTAAAAAAATATACCTGGTGCTTTCTTCGTCATAGCGCCGGACTTTCATCTCTTCGATTTTGCTCAAACGACTACTTTTGGAGATATTAGGGTGGCTCATTTTTGACGTTTTTTTTTAATTCCAAAAATTTACATAAATCTATATATCAGGACTTTTGAAAAAAAATAAAAAATATTTTTGCCAGATATCAAAAGAACATTAAATTTCACTCTTAACCAAGTAAAAATTTTACTACGCATTTCAATATGGCGGCCTACTAGATGCAACTTGTCAATTAAAAATACTATTCCCAAAATACTCCCCTTTGATTTTTTTTATTTTTTGTCTGTAAACTCATATGTAGTGATGGAGTATGTCTATAAAATATTAGAAAAAGTATTTGATATTTGTAGAAGTTAGAGCAAAAAATGTTCGATAGAGGTCCAATAGTGAACACCGAAAATTTGTTTTGGCTTCAGAAACTATTTTTTTTATCAAAGTAAGCCTTGAATTTAATACTTTTACACGTTAAATGTATGTGCCAAAATGTTGCAACAATTTAACAAAGCTCTCTTCTACCCCAACCCCATAAAATAACCCCCAAATGTATTAAATTGTGTCCCAGAATGTTTCCAAAATCTCTTAGGGGTGATCAGATTTCGTCAAAATAATGCCACAAGTTTATATAAAATTTTTGGCTACGGCCCCCCTACTCTAAGATATGTGTCCCCAAGATGAAATAGAAAAATATATTATTTTAACAATTTTTTCAGGTTTTAAGCTTTCACGGCCATTAAGATATAAAGAACTTTCACTTTCGGGTTTAGACCGTGTTAATGGATTTTCACTTTACGACGTTTCGTCTCTTACTACTAGAGACATCTTCAGGGATTAATCTGAAACTGTTTCAGATTAATCCCTGAAGATGTCTCTAGTAGTAAGAGATGAAACGTCGGAAAGTGAAAATCTATTAACACGGTCTAAACCCGAAAGTGAAAGTTCTTTAAATTTTTTCAGGATTTTTTAAGAAAATTTATGCTCATCGAATGTCTTTAACAGAAGTTTTGAAAGTTATCAGAAAAGCCAGGGGCGTACTTCCGTTATGGTCCCAAACCCGTAAGTTTTTAGGGTTACAAATTTTAGACTTTTAATAGCTTTTTTACATTCTGTGAGCAATTTTGATCAAAAAAGTAGTCTACGCAAAATTTGATAAAATAAAGCGTTTCCAAGAAAAAGTCACTTTTTTAATCCGCAGGCAGGAGCACCAAAAAAAATATGTTTATATTATTTCAAAAATGCTATAAATTATTAATAAATTATTTTAAAAATATTTGTATCTCATTAAAATTAAATAAAAAGTTCAGGTGAAATTTTCGACTAGGGCCTTTGAGATATTCGCTCTTAGATTTGATTTTAATTTTTCATCTAAAGGACGAATATCTCAAAGGAGGGGGATTCTAGTCGAAAATTGCACATGAACTTTTATTTTATTTTAATGAGATACAAACATATTTAAAATAATTTATAAATAATTTATAGCATTTTTGAAATAATATTAACATATTTTTTTCGGTACTGCGGATAAAAAAGTGACTTTTTCTTGGAAACGCTTTATTTTATCAAATTTTTAGTTTTTTGATCAAAATTGCTCACAGAATATAAAAAAGCTATTAAAAGTCTAAAATTTGTAGCCCTAAAAACTTACCGCTTTGGGACCATAACGGAAGTACGCCCCTGACTTTTCTGGTAACTTTCAAAACTTCTGTTAAAATCATTCGATGAGCATTAATTTTCTTAAACAATCCTGAAAAAATTGTTAGCCAAACATTTTATATGAACTTGTGGCTTTATTTTGACGAAATCTGATCACCCCTAAGAGATTTTGGAAAAATTCTGGGCACAATTTAATACATTTGGGGGGTTATTTTATGGGGAGGGGGTAGGAGAGAGCTTTGGTAAATTATTGCAACATTTTGGCACATACATATTATGTGTAAAAGTATTAAATTCCAGGCCTACTTGGATAAAAAAAATAGTTTCTAAAGCCAAAACAAAGTTTCGGTGTTGACTATTGGACCTCTATCGGACATTTTTTACTCTAACTTCTACAAATGTCAAATACTTTTTCTAATATTTTATAGGCATACTGCACCACTATATATGAGTTCACTGACAAAAAATAAAAAGGTATTTTTTGGGGATAGCATTTTTAAAGTTGCATGTAGTAGGCCGCCATAATAAAACGAAGTTGGCGGTAAAATTTTTTCTTGGTTTAGAGTGAAATTTAATTAATTTTGATATCTGGCAAAAATATCTTTTTATCTTTTACACAAGTCCTGATATTTAGATTTATGTAAAATTTTGGAATTAAAAAAAAAAACGTCAAAAATGAGCCACCCTAATATCTAGTCGTTTTCTATCAAAATCCTTTCGGTCTAGCAATATCGATCCTATGAGGATGTGCCAAATTTGAGCAAAATCGGAGACATGAAGGTCCGGGCCGTGTTGATCTGATCAGATCAGTTCATCAGCTGATGAAGAAAGCTCCAACTGTAATTTTTTTCACGGGACCTATAGGACTAATAACTTAAGATGAATGGATCATGATGAGTCAAAAGCTACTTTTAATTATAATTATAATGTAGCAACATGTAGATACTAATTTTTTCTATGCTATTGATCAATATATTTCACGTTAATCCAATTTAAAGTATAATACATCACTCAATAGAACTATTAACCTACAACAATAAATAATAGCTTATTCACAGAAAAATGCAATCTGTTTTGTCATTCCATTGATTTTTTTCAGGGTTAGTTGAGTTCAAAGTAGACCGGGAAACGTATATGTATTTTTGATTGAGTTTTGCATCATGTATGCTATGCTATTTTTCCCAAAATAACTTATTTATTCTTCACAGCGCGCAAGAGCTAGAAGAGTAAAAGGTAGTTTAAATTTTTAAAAAATTCTAAAAAGGTCTTAGACAAAAAATAACTCTTAGATACAAAATTTAATGAGTTTAGTAAAATAATTAGTAACTCGAGGGAATTATTCGATCTACTGAAAACCTTATTATTTTTGAAAATTATCCCCTTCAAAACCAACAAGTTATGTAAAAATTGAAAAAAAAAAAACTGAAAGAAAAGTGGGATTTACGTATTTTTTTCAGGAGAAAAAACAAAACAAACAATAAACATATAAAAATATAATAAAAATATGCAACGAAAATAAAAAAATGGATCAAAATAAATAGAAAATAACAACAGATTTAAATATTTGTATAGTTTTCTAAAGTACTAGTGCGCTAAAAACGTGTTATGAAACGAGTGCTTTATACAATTTTTTCTATTTTGCTCTAAAATTTAAAAAACTTACATTTAAATTGATGACTGATTTAGGGATTTTTGTTTTGGATTGGCATTACGGTTTACACCATGTTTAAAATTCTAAGAACAAATGATATTTTGATATATTTTATAGTCATCTCTTCTCTTTTTTACTGCAATTAACCAAGCCACAATTTTAACATGGTAAAAATAACCTAAAAAAAAATTTTGTAGAAAATTCAACTTTAAAGCGACATTGACATTTGCACGCAAAACGTCAAGCGATAGGCCAGGTCTATTGCCAACCCAAAAGAACAAAAAGTACAGACCTCTTATGGGCCTATAAGAACACGCAAAATGCGTGTGATTATGAGCTTATAAGAGTCGCAAAATAGAAAAAATTAATTGAGAATGGATCAATATTTGAGTCATTTAGGAATGACAAAGCCTAGTTAAATGGAGTTAAAGTTGCGTAGTTAGTAGCTTGACGTGAAATAAAAATAGCATATTATGCACCTAGAGAACACTTAAGACAGTTAGCATACGTGGTGCATATACTAATTTTTCTACTCTGTAAAGCTAGTAACTCAAAATATCAGTTAAAAGTAAAGTTTAAAAATAATTTTGACATAGCTGTCGGTTTGAAAAATGTTTAAAAAAGTTAGTAGTTGTCTCAAAAAATTTTCATTATTGACCGTTGCACACAGGTAAAAAATTCCAAAGAAACGGAAAAAAATCATAAAGCGTCTAAAAGTTGAATATTTATAAACCTTATAGTGTCCTCTAAATGATGTATATACATTTTTTAAAAATGTTTGCGGTCTTGCTTAAAAAATTAAATTTAACTGGCACATTGAATATACAATATCTTACACTTATTTTTTTAGGGCTGTATTTTTTAAATTTTAAAATATAGTACAAATATGGGGTATTAAATCATAGAAAGGTATTATCTCCATGTCCCGTCATGACGCGTCCGGACGCGTCAGGTAAAAAAATTAATTTTTTGGAAAAAATTCAGATTTGATTCCTTTTGTATATTTTTAGGTTTAAAACAATAAATTGACCTAAACAATAGAAAACTACTAAAATATTTAAATTTTTCAATTTTTTTAAATGGCGTTTTTTTTTTATTTTAGTTTTTTTAACAGCCTAATTTGTAGTTCAAAAAAAAAAACTTTTTCGGTCAATTATGTAATTTTTTATACTGAATTTAAATCTGAATAAAAAACACCTTCATTCTGTTTAAAAATTTTAAGTTACCCCCTCTCCCGCCTAAGGGTGTGGATGAAAAAAAAAATGCTTTGATAAAAAGGTGTCCCCCTTGATATTGAAGCTTAAAACCAAATTTCAAAAAAATATCTGAGATATCGACTTTTAACCGTTTAAATGTTCCACCCGGTATACAGTCTGCCACTTAAATTTAATTTTTTAAGCAAGACCACAAACATTTTCAAAAAAATGAATAGACATCATTTAGAGGACACTATAAGGTTTATAAATATTCAACTTTCGACGCTTCATCATTTTTTCCGCTTTTTTGGTATTTTTTACCTGTGTGCGTCGTCAATAAACAATGCTTAACAACGGTCAATAATAAATGAGTTTACTGATTTTATTGGTTACCAAGGTAAACAAGCCTTGACAACTTTAGATAATACATAAGTTAATTAGGTAGTAGAAAAATATATTTTGAGTACCCCGAGTATTTCTAGGCGAAACGTAAAAATATATTTTACCAAGCAGACAGGGACAATCAACTTTACCATTAATTAACCTTTATACAAAGCAAGTATTAGCCAAAACTCTTCTATTTTCCAATGTTTTAATACCGGTAGTTCTTTCAATCTCGAAGTAATTATGGTCTATTATTCTAAAATTCATTTTAAAAGCAAGAACAGTCAAAAATTTATGTTGAACTTTTTCTAAAATATATTTATCCTGAGCAGTATATGGAGACCAAATCAGGGGAAAATATTCTAAATTAGATTTTACCAAGGATTTATAAAGCACAGTTAAAGTGTGAGCTGAAAGTTCCAGACAGTTACGCATTACAAATCTAAGAAGTTTATTTGCTTTTTTTGCTATACTACCAATATGTTCACTAAAATTTAGGTTTTCATTAAAGAAGACTCCCAGATCTTTTATGGATGAACTATATTTTAAAAGCAAATCATTAATTTGGTAATCAGATGCTATTTTTTTCTGTCCCCTAAAAAAACTAATGTAACAACACTTGTTAATATTAAGCCTAAGATTGTTTCTAGTACGCCAATTAGATATTTTATTTATGTCTAGTTGTAAATCGGCTCTATCTTCATCAGATTTGATGATTTAAAAAAATTTAAAATTATCAGCGAAGATGAGTCCCTCACTAGAGACAAGCTCATTGACCATATCGTTAATAAATATGAGAAATAAAAGCGGAGCGCAATGTGAACCTTGGGGTACACCTGAAAAAACATCTATAGAAAAAGACAATATTGACACTTTGCTGGGTTAATTGTATCTTAGCAGTCGACTGCTGCCACAAAAGTAACTTTTAATGTAAAACGTACTATCCTTGGTGCACTATTACAAACAAACTGATGGCATCAACCAGATAAATATTCTCTATATAGTTCCATATTTTATTATTTTCGTGGTTGAAGTATTTGGAATGTTTCTATGTATATAAATGTAAAATATTCAATGTTACTTTTTCCGGACTATAGACCAAAAACCGCAGGATATTAAAGCTACCGACAAAATGAGTATATATTAACGTCTTTATTATTAATTTTAAGACCACCCCACTATGCTACTGATTTGAAAACTCTTGACTTAATTAATTTTAATTTTTAATACCTGGATAATTTTAAAATATTAATTAAACTACAGCTGCATAATATTGTTATTAAAAAACTTAAAAAACTACCCTTTTAATTAATATATCGTCGGTGATACTGCAATACGTGCTGGTAGGTTGTTTAGGTGGGTTTAGGTTGGTTTAGGTAGGTTAAGGTATGCTAGCGCAATTAATTTTACCATATTTGGTGAGAAGAATAAGCAGCATATCAACCCTACTACATGCTACCTGCTAATTTATTACCCTAATAACAAACATAAAAACGATTTTTTTCTCATATATTATTATACAGTATTATACAGTAACAAAGACGATATATACATATAGAGTTCCTCATGAGCAAATCTATATTGTAATAAATATGCATATTTATATAAATATTTAAAAAATGTTTAAATTAAACAATTTGACAAAGAATATTAAAAAGTTTCTCAAAAAATTAACTTGTTTTTCTTGTTTATAAATACATGGTATACAGTGTTATTCTTTTAAATGGTACAGTGCCTCTAACTTTTGAACGACATAAGATATCGACTTGAAATTTAGAACAGGTATATTGCATTACATTATCTATGTTTTTATGTAAATTACATATATTTTAAAATAACACTAGGGGGGCAATGGGGGGCAAAATTTTAAATGGAAGGGTGAGTCGTGTGGCATATCATTTGAAAGGTTTTACAATTGTCTATCCAACAGTGTATTTCTTTTTTGACTTTAGGTTATATTGAAGGGTTATATATATATATATATATATATATATATATATATATATATATATATATATATATATATATATATATAGCTTTAAATTTTTAATAAATGGACTGTGACAATTCTCAATCAATCAAAATAAACTTTTTGAAACGCAAATGGAAAAATGCCATTATACAGGGTTATTCTTTTAAATGGTACAGTGCCTCTAACTTTTAAACTGCTTAAGATATCAAATTAAAATTTGGAACAGGTATATTGCATTACATAAACTACGTTTTTATGTAAATTACACATTTTTATATTTTCAAGTAACACTAGGCGGGCAATGGGGGGCAAAATTTTAAGCGGAAGGGTGGGTTAAATAACAACCCTCTATTTTTATACCCTTAAATTAAAGAGAAAATAAAGTTCTTTATAAATAAATTTTAAAAAATATACCTTCCCCCCTTACTTGGGGGTAAAGGTATATTTTCATTAAAATTCTCACGAGGTAGGAAGGGGTAAAGCGATTTAATTTTTTTTATCACCAGCGTAAAGTATTTTTGATAAGACCAAACAAGAAAAAACCAAAACAAACGCCTGCACAGAGCTGCAATTAGGCGCTTCTTCTTTTCTTTTGGCAACCATGTCCCGTACGGCACCACTTTTGTATATTTTTTTTTGAGTTCCATGGTATGTTCAGAAAATATAGAATGTTCACAAATTACCTGGTAAGTTTTTGAGGTTAGGTTCTCTAATTTTTTAAACAAAAAAAATTGTATTTTCTATATAACTTAAGTAATAAATTATCCCGTTGTATTTAAGCTTTTGAGAAAGTCATGTATGATGAAACGTAAAGTGTACTGAGAAGGGTCTAATAAAAAGTGCCAAAATTAACCCAAAACTTTTGTTTTTATGATTCATGACTTATAATAATTTATTTATTTAAAATCACAATACACAAAATTTCTATAAACAAAGTACCAATATGATTTTAAATAATTGAACAATAGAAACATTTCGACAGTTCAAGTTAGCTAAGCGTCGCGACGTTTAGCATCGGTTGGTCGATTTTCCATTGTTATTGTTTTCCAATCAGACTTGATTTAGAAGTTGTCCGAAAACTAAAAACTGGCCCGAATACCTCATTTTTTTGCCGATTTTATATTAACTATTAATATGTAGGTCAAAAAATTGGGCATTTCTGCTCGGTCGCAGAAAAAAATATATTTATCTTTTTATGTCCTGTTAAAAGTCAAATCCCAGAGAAACATTAATAAAGTCTTCTTTCCTGCGAACCTAACGACCTTTCGTTCAAGTCATTTGTCCTGACATAGCATACAAAAGTCATTGATCAAAAAAAAAAAAACTAAAAAGGAAAGAAAAAGACAAAAATCACATCTCGAAAAATTGCAATATTAAATTACGACACGCAACAACAAAAATCAAAACTGTTATGCATAAAGAAACAACAGACTTTGAACTAAATAACTTGTTTAGTGTAAAAAAAGCCCAATTACTATCAGAATTATTTACAATAATTAATTATAATTACCATAAAACTGCGCCCTCTTATATAATAGTGATACAGTATATTATATTTACACACGTACATGCGCACTGGACCGATGATTGATTTTCCTAGTTATTTGCTTTAAATCGCACCATAATCACACAATAAATAAAGAATAAAATTTATTTATAAGTGTGGCAAAATTTATTGATATTGACCTATTTTTTTATTACACTATTAACAGCTCGTAAGCGCCAGAATAGTCTTATACGGTAGTTTCGAATTTCCCAAAATAACCAAAAAGGCTTAGTTTTGGTCTAGGACTTCTTGGATACAAATATGATAAAATATCTGTCCTTCCGTCTGTACCTTCGATGTCATGATTTTTGTGGACACGATAACTCAAGAACGACTCGAAATTTCCAAAAAAAAAAATAAAGTTTAATGAGAGATCCTGATTGTTTTTGGGGGATAAACTTAAAAAAATCGTTTTTCGTAAAAACGATTTTTTTTTAATTTTTATGGAAAATTACATTTTATTACATTACATTACATATCTTCACGGCTTGTTTTACTACTACAATAGTGGGTATTGAATAGTATATTACGCACCCAGAACACGAACCTAGTTTTCAGTGTACGAGAGTGTACACTGAAAATGGTTTGCGTCGAGGTGCGTATACTATTTCTCCTACGACCTAACACCTAAACATACTGAAAACGCAAAAATTGTCTCTAAATTAATTTGTCAATTTGAGATTATGTGTTTGACGTTTACTCATTTTCTGAGAGCAGATATGTAAAATCAGCTGATTTTCACTTTCCGATAGCCAACGGGTGGAAAATGAGCACTATCTACTAACTAGGTCATAGGAAAAAATGTTTGTTTGGACTTTTGTATGTAACTTTATAGGGTTATAGAGTTTGTATGTATATTAACAAGAACAAAATAACCGATTGAAAAAAATTCTTTCACAACAATATGAGAGAACAAAAGGATGTACCGAAAAGTGGTTTATATGGTAACGAAGGATGTATCGGGAAACTAGTTTTCCCAAGACCTAATTAGTAAACATACTAACTATAGTTAGCGCTTATTTTCCACCCGTTGCCATGACATCTGACATGTGCTCGTTCTAACACTTGATATGGAATAGTCATACCGTATCTAAAGCTAGAATGGATTAATTCTATGTTTAAAAAGGGTGTGTATTTGTCTACGTTCTAAACCAGTCATAGAAAAAGCATTTACTTTGCCACCTAGGCACAAAATATAGGTATTTTTGTTGTCTAAAAAAATATATGATTTAGGGGAAAAATATAGGTGTAACTAGAAGCAAATATTGAATTTGGGAGGCTAAATAGAATAGTATGGAATAGACAATATTCCGCGCGAGCGGAAAGTTTGTCGTACGAGCCGACAGGCGAGTATGACGGTCCCGCAAGCGCGGAATGACTATTCCATACGTGTTGTAGGCTATACTTTTTCTTCGACTGCAAATATGAAACACTGTATGGCTTTAAACTGCGGACAAGGTTAAAAAACATGTTTTTTGTAACTTGCATTGCAAATGCAACAAAACACATATTTTTAAATAAAGCAATCAATGTTATTTGATAATTTTTATCAAATCAGTACCTAAAAAAGATTTTTATTTAATTTTAGCACAAATTTATTACATATTATAATGCAAAAATTGACGGTTATGTCAGATTGTTATGACAGATATCAGGTTTAAATATTTAACAATAGATGGAGCAGTTTTAATTTTATGAACTAAATTGATAAAAAACTGGTCAAATATTAAGAAAAACTAATAAACTTTATGTAATTTTAACGCAAAACTTTAAATTGCATTAAATTATTCAATATTCCATGGCAAAATATATATATTTTTGCTAATTTTGCTACAGTTTTTACTTTTATAAACAAGAGATGGCATGCTCATTCTAACACTTGATACGGAATATTCATACCGTATCTAGAGCTAGAATTGATTCATCCTGTGTTTGAAAAGTGTGTGTATTTGCTTATTTTCTAAAGCAGTAGTAGAAAAATATATTTCCTTTACATTAAGTTTGTTTATTTGGGGGAGATAATTTTCAGAAGGCTTTTGTTGCTTTTCTTCTTGTTCCTTTCTGCAAAACAGAATCCAAAAGTCTACATCAACTCACGTGCTCCACTAAGGTGATTTATGACTGAAACAGTGGGTCAATTCTCATGTGGGGGACTGTCTTGATAGGAAGGAGGCTACGCGACCATCAAGTAGAGCACAATCTCAGTGGGGGTGCTCTATCTCTAACGTTGTTTGAACAGCAGACTCGCATTGATATATTGTAAGAGTATATATTAAAAGAATGTTTGTGGTTCTTAGTATTCGTAAGTTTATTTAAACAATAGAACTGACAGATGCCCACCAAAAGTGGTTTACATCTGGTTGAAATCTATTTTGGTAAAACAATGGTATATTTATGTAATACTGGTCTACTACAGGGTGATTTGGGAAATAGGTTTAACAGCTTTAGTTTTTATTTTATATAAACAATTAAAAAAAAGGTCAAAGAAATATTTGCATATCCAATTCCTAAAATGGCTCCTATAAAATTCTCTAAAACATATATTGTAAGAATAATAACTTTTTAATAGTTCTTGACATAGAAACTAAAAAAATGATCGAGCAAAAAAACGTATTTGACTTTTTTATAACAGCTGTTGAATTAGATTTCTATAATAATAACAAGAATGAAACTTTACCAACACGTCAAAGCACAGAAAGAAAAATATAACTTTATCCTTAATTCTGGGCTTAAAATTGATCTATTATAGATAATTTTTAGATAATGTATAATACATTTACAACTGTACTAAGAATTTGACCAATGAAATGTCAGAATTATTTAAAAATTTTCAAATCACTGGTTAATTTTTTAAATTAGTAAATCGTAGTAAAACGTCTGACTTCGTAACACAGATGAATAAGTTTTATCATACAGTGCGGTCCAAAAGTCACCCCCCCCTCTTAAATGAGACAACCTAAACTATCTTTTAGCATATATTTGATATTTTCATCTTTTAAAATGTGGGCAGGGGGGCATGGGGGGACATTTTTTAAATGGAAAGGGGGTCGTGTGATACATAATTTTAAAGCTTATAAAATTCTCTATTTAAACTAACATTTTTAAATTTTTTAAAAATGTTTTTTAAGGTTTTGATTTTTCAATTTTTTGTGGTAAAACATTCGATTTTTTTAGTTTTTTTTTTATAAATTTTTATTTATGTCAACTAAAATTAGTTTAAAAGTATAATTAACATTTTTTTATGATGAAATTAGGCATTTTTAAAAAACTATTTGTTTTTTTTAGAGGAAATTTGACATTAATACCCATTTTCAACCCCATTTTAAACCCATTTTTTTTTTAATTTAAAAATATGGAGTTAACTGGAGAATTTTAAAATAATGTATTATACGACCCCCCTTTCTATTAAAAAAATGTGCTCCCATGCACCCCTGCCCACTTTTTAAGAGCTGAAAGTATTAAATATATGCTAAAAGATAGTTTAAGTTGTCTTATTTAAAAGTTCCAAATTTGAAGTCGATATCTCAACTGGTTCAAAAGTTAAGAGGGGGGGGGTGACTTTTGGACCGCTCTGTATAGTACCTATCGTTTGGGGACGTCGTTTAAGTATGTCAGGCATGATTTGTTAATTTTGACCACCTTGTTAAAAAGTGTTACAGTGATACCCTCTTCCCCCTATGTATTATCAGGGGTAATATCAATACTAGGTTAGCTATCTGTGTTTTTTTTACATTTTAAGAATATTAATCCCAATGACGAAAATACAACGACTGCTGTAGCAGAAGTTGCATTTTTAAAAAATTGGGATTAATATGAGTAAAATTAAAAAAAAAGCACCGGTACCTAACCTAGTATCACTAATTGATATTTAAAGAGAGAATATAATACATACCTCTTAATTATAACTTATTAATCCACAAATAAATTATATTTTATAAATTAAAAAGCCAACAATAAGCACCATTTTAGATTAGAAAAAGTGGTGTAAAAACCATCGTATGGGTAAGTTATTTTCACTTATTAGTACAGCATACTACTTATATATATAAATTGTATTCTCACGTAAATTTTTTATATACAAAAAAATAATACAAATCATGGTATCAGGTATATTATGCATAATAACTTAATGTTCTTAGATAAACATGCTTAAATGATTACATTACATTACATTATTAACACGTTGACTGCCATGTGTATAAAAAAGTATACACGCTAGTTGGGTCCAGTGTACCACGTGTATTATTTTATATATATGCACAATAACATCATTTACTGTGCGTGTATGCTTCAGGAGAACGCTTGGCATGGGTTTCTTATGGCGGGATGGTTGGCCTGTCGTTAAATTATATGGCTAAAAAATGTCCAGAGGAAAAGGATTTTAAAAGAAAACACATATTTAAAAATTATTGCAAAAGGTATTGTGGCCTGTTGAACCCTTCTCTGAAAATGGCCGTGGCAGTTAATGTGTTAAGGACTTGAAATCTAGTAAAATTTTTATCCTTAAGGCTAAGATAGAATAAAGATTTATACAGTACTTTTTTGTGGCATCACATTGCTCTAGACACTCCCTCTTCTCATATAAAAAGTGACAAACATCTCCCCTCCACCATAAGAGTGACATATTTTGTGGACTCCCCCTTTCAGCATTAAATTAAATTTGTTTTAAAATTTACCTTTCAAAATTTCTTACAACTTCAATTTAATTAAAATGTGCTTCAAGTATAAATATAAACTTAAATACAGTTAAAATTTCTTGACAAGTTTAATTAGGTGTAGATTTTTTTTATGTAAATATGCATTTTACAGTACCTAATCTAATTAGTTTAAATTACTGTGAAAATATAAAAATATTTGCACTTTTTAACTGTTTCAACTTTAGTACTAGAAAATTAATTTATTTTATTATTTTATAATGTACACTAAAAAACGAACATTTAGACGTGTAAAAGTTTACATGTGAGTTAATAAAATTACATTTTTTATATCGGATTCAAAACAATTTTCGTTTTTCGAAAAACGAAAAAACATAAAAAATCAGATAGTATTTTCAATTTTTTAAAAAGTTGGGGGGCTTCATAACTTTTTGTTTTTGGGGGATTCTTTTCAAAAACAATAGGGATCTTACTCTCATAGAACTTGATTTTTCGTAAAAAAATCGTGTCCATCGGATAATTGGTTCTTGAGTCACTCACTTACTCACTCACTCAAAAAAAAAACGTGACATCGGACAGACGGACGGATGGACGAACAGACGGACATTTTTGTCTAGGACTTTTTTTGGAGATTTTGGGAAAATCGAAACTAGCATATTATACTATTGTAGCGCTACTCGCTGTAAACCCTGCTTTAAAATGATGTATCACACGCAGGTCCGAATACAGCCAGCCCGGCCCCTGGGGAAACTTTATTCCCGGGTACCCCATTTTCCAAAAGTTTTTAAAAAAAGCTTTATATATGACAGAAAATTTTCGCCGCCGGGCCCCCCACTTTCGATGCCGATACAATAGTTTAATAAAAATACTATCCAAAAGTGTTTTTATATAATAAATTAAAGGTTCCGTTATAAAAGAAAAACCAAATTGAATTCTTTCTTCATGAAAATACGAAAATTTACGTTTTTTTTTCAGTATTTGTTTGTCGTATCTCCAAAAAGAAACTAAAAACCTAATTAATTAGGATCCTAATGACATGATATTTACTTGAAGAGGCAGAAAATATCTATAATATAAAAAAAGTGAGGTTATGTTTAGGATTTTTTTTCTAAATCATTAAAAATCAATATAAAAGTATAATTAAACCAAGTACACTTACATTTTAGTACAAGGCGTTGTTAAATTAGTATGGTTTACTAATTAAGTTTTTTCACTATTTTTGTCCAAAATTTGGGTTGAAATCTAAGAAATTGTCGCAACTCTATAAAAATTCAAAATAATGCCCCAAGTTACACATCAATGAGGTGACATTATTTAAAAGTTATTTAGTTTCAAAATTAACAATAGGTAAATAATACCATAATTTTGATTAGTAATAGTATAAAGATTGCAACCACACACAATCACACACATAATCGATCCTTTTTTTACTTTTCTCTGTATTATTACCAATCAAAATTTTGGTATTATTTACCGATTGTTATTTTACTAAATACTGTAACATACTTTAAACTAGATCAATAACACAACTACAACTTAAAGTATACCAAAATATAACTGTGATATAATTTACCAAATGTTACAGTATTAATAAATACATGTTGCCAAATGTACCAGCACGGTCTCTATATTAGTATGACAACATTTTGTATACAATACACACATTGCAGTATTTAATATCACAAGTAAAGTATTAAATACCAATGGTGACGATATAAATAAAAAATATGTATTGAAAAATAACATTCAGTATTAAAAATACAACGAAACGAGTGTATATAAACACAAGAAACGGAAGTTCAATTGATTTATAAAGAAAGTCCCAATGGAGAATTCTCCCATTAGATTAGACAGGGACAAAAGTTCTACCCAAAAAGGATAGAAGACATACATACACTCCTACTTCCACCCAACCAAACAAATTCTGTATTTGTTCTTTGTTGAACAAATACAATATTTACTTGGCCGGGCGAAAAGTGCATTATTAAAGAAATTACTGGCGCCATCTAAATTTTAGTAGAATTATCTTATTCTACAGATTCACATTAGCTATGTTCGTACGTGCCTCTCACTGCTACACTTTCCGGCCAACCAAATAAATACTGTATTTGTTGTATGAAAAACAAATACAGTATTTATTTGGTTGGCTGGAAAGTGTAGCACAAATGAGATAGAGATAGGGTAGACGTCTTTTGTTTCATAATTCTAGTTGTAGAGAGCTCCATTCCATATTATTAGAACAAATGTATTAATTGAATAGTATACTCTATAACTCATATGGAATAGACAATATTCCGCGCTAGCGGAAAATTTGGTAGGCGAGTATTACGGTCCCGCGAGCTCGGAATAACTATTCCATACGTGTTGTAGACTATACTTTTTCTTTGACTGCAAATATGAAACACTGTATGGCTTTAAACTGCGGACAAGGTTAAAACAATGTTTTTTGTTACTCGACATTGTAAATGCAACAAAACACATATTTTTAAATAAAGCAATTAATGTTATTTAATAAATTTATTAAATCAGTACTTAAAAAAGATTTTTATTTAATTTTAGCACATATTTACAAATTATAATGCAAACATTGAAGGTTATGTCAGATTGTTGTACAGATATCAGGTTGAAATATTTAACAATAGATGGAGCAGTTTTAATTTTTTGAACTAAATTGATAAAAAACTGGTCATATATTAAGAAAAACTAATAAACTTTATGTAATTTTAACTCAAAACTTTAAATTGCATTAAATTATTCAATATTTCATGGTAAAATATATATATTTTTGATAATTTTGCTACAGTTTTCTTTACTTTTATAAACAAGAGATGGCACTACATGTGCTCATTTTAACACTTGATACGGAATATTCATACCGTATCTAGAGCTAGAATGGATTTATTCTGTGTTTGAAGAGTGTGTGTATTTGCTTACATTCTAAAGCAGTCGTAGAAAATAGTATTTCTATAAGTTTGTCATACGAGCCGGTAGGCGAGTATGACGGTACCGCGAGCGCAGAATGACTATTCCATTCGCAAAAAATGAAGGTTATGTCAGATTGTTGTGACAGATATCAGGTTTAAATATTTAACAATAGATGGAGCAGTTTTAATTATTTTAAACTAAATTTATAAAAACCTGGTGAAATATTAAGAAAAACTAATAAACTTTATGTAATTTTAACACAAAACTTTGAATTGCATTAAATTGTTCAATATTTCATGGTAAAATATATATATATATATATATATATATATATATATTATTGCTAATTTTGCTACAGTTTTCTTTACTTTTATAAACAAGAGATGGCACTAGATGTGCTCATTCTAACACTTGATACGGAATATTCATACCGTATCTAGACCTAGAATGGATTCATTCTGTGTTTGAAAAGTGTGTGTAATTGCTCACATTCTAAAGCAGTCGTAGAAAAATATAATTCAAAGTTAAAAATAATGAATTATTTTTCCAAAAATTAAACGGTAGATTAATTTAGAAAAAAACGTCGAAGAAGACTGTAACTACTGTATTTCTGTGAGTACTGTTAACCTAATTTATCGATAATAAATCATAGAGGCTTAGTGTCAGCTTAAATATTTTAGCCTACTTCCCTATATATTTTTCTTAAAATCATATCATTATATTTTTTACCATAAAACTTATTTTTACCCCCATTTAAACTGGATGATTTGTGTCCAAAGCATGACAAATTAAAATAAACTTTACCAAAAGTCCTACTACCAAAAGAATACTTTTCTTTATTGTTAAAAAAAAATTGAAAACCTATTCTTAAAAAGGAAAAATATTTTAACATTTTTTTTTCTGATTTTTTTTTAAACGAAATATTAAAAAAAAATGAAAATTCTAAGATAAAACTGTGCTAATTGTGCTTTAAAAAACATGACTAAATATAAAAATTAGGACATTTACAGTTTGACACACGGATCTGTGGCTACGGGAAATATGTTTGGAATTTCGTCGGAGACTTTTTTTCATGCGGAAAACTTTAAATAGAATAACTAAATATTGCTGCCAAAAAAGTATACTTTACCATATTCAAATTGAATTTATTGTAAAATACATAATAAAAAATATATTTTACCTAGTAATAGGCTAATATGTATACTGCCGTGCTAAACACAGAGGTGGTAACTTATTTTTTTGTCAAAAATGAGTTGTTACTCCAAGATGATGTAATAATAATCAATGAATATTTTTATCATATTATTAAACTAGTTAATTCAGTTTTTTCATAATAAAATTACTCTATAAAAGTTGCCGTATCTTCTTTAAAGTTGTCAATTACTAAGCCAATTTGCTGTATCTATCGTAATTTAAGAAGTTACAATAAAATGCCTTGTATAATACTAATGATTAACGAGATACGGCAAAATACCTTAGTGACGGTAAGTTACGGCAAATGTCCTTAGTAATAGTTATGAAAAACAATGGCGACTTTCATTGACAATTAAATTTCTTTATCCAGTGCAATCTTTTATTATCGAGTTAATTATTTAAAATAATTTACCTTAACATAACAAAAGAAGATCAAGGTAGGTAAAATGATATAATATTCGCTAATAAACCTTTTTTTTCTAATTTTGTTCAAAAAGATACGGCAAATTCCATAAGTATTATAAGTTAAAAACAATAAATTTTAAAGTGGTAACTATAAAAATTTGTATTTTAACGAGTATTTTACTATTTAATTATTCAATAATTAACATTTTTATAACATTAACAGCTAATATAACCTTTTATCTTTTTGATTCAAATCAAATTTGATTTTTTTTTTGACTTGTATAAAAAATTTTAATGACTGAGAACATTGAAAATTAAAAACTGTTAATAGCTCAAAATGGCCAAAATACAAGTTACCACTTCTGTGTTTAGCACGGCAGTATCAGTCAATGTAGAAAATAAATTTTAAAATTCAAATCAAATTTTTGATAAACTTAAATATGAATATATCGGATTTTGGATGAAGAGGACTAAATATTTACTGCAGCAGTAAAACTTAAGAACAGTGAAAATCGAAAAAGGGCTTAACGAATTCAGGGTTACCTATTTTAAATATCGTTCCAAGAAATGTCTTCCAGTAGTGTTCAGGCGTTGTTACAATTTATGGCCGTTTTAAATTCCAATTTAAAAATATAATGGGACAAATAAGAAACTGTGAAAATCTAATTTTTACGCATATACTGTTACTAAATTTCATGACACAAGACCAATGCTGTAGCCGTAAAATAATTTCATATATATTTCTTTTGCGTTTTGCCGTTTCTAATCGACTTGAATTAAAATACTCTTCGCAATATATCCCTCAGAATTGTTTCTTTTCCGAACAAGTTTTGTTGATATTAAAGTCCTAAAAGGGACAATTACATTACATTACATTACATTTTTATTTAACCTCGTACTATTCTACTTAATTAAGCATCTCCTAGGTCCAGAACTTGTGTGGGCTAGTAGTAGAGGGAACCACCGGCTTTAATTGACTTTGGAACCAATTTATAGGGAGTGTCCGCTTCACTTACGCCTTCGCCAAATTTCAATTATTAATTAACTGAAAAAGGCAAATCGGCGCCGGTGAGAATCGAACTCACGCTATTTGTGTAGTAAACTCGCCAAGTACGGCGCGGTAGTCCACTACACCAATCCTCCCATTGCTTTTAAAATATCACTTAACTATAATTTTGGCGGTTAACTTTTCTCTTAAAAAGAAGTTATTGTGATCGGTCTAAAAAATTTCATATAAAATTTTTATTTTCGCGTTTGTCAATCTGTTGGTCTGTCCGTGACGACGATTACCTTCGAACCTTTTAACACAATATATTTATAATGTTAAAGTTTTGGTCCAACTAAGTCCTGTTCATATTCCAACATGGACATCTTTATTGCTAATGCATATGTATATGTATACCGGGTATCCCAACTATTTACCCAACGATTTTCTCGAAAACATAAAGAGATAATCAAATTCTGCAAAAACCATCTTAAATAAGACAACTTAAACTATCTCTTAGTATATATTTGATAGTTTCAGCTCTTAAAATGTGGGCAGGGCGCGTAGGGGGAAATTTTTTTAAATGGAAAGGGGGTCGTGTGATACATCATTTTAAAGCTTATTAAATTCTCCATTTAACTTTATATTTTTTAATTTTAAATTTTTTTTTTGGTTTCAATAGGGTTGAAAATGGGTATTTTTGTCAAAATTACTCTAAAAAAATCAAACAATTTTTTAAAAGTTAATTTCATGATGGGAAAAGGTCAATTGTACTTTTAAACTAATCTTAATTGACATAAATAAAAATTAAAAAAAAAAAAACTTAAAAAATCGCATTTTTTAGCATAAAACATTAAAGCAACAAAACCTTAAAAAACTGTTTCAAAAATTAAAAAAAATACAGTTCAATAGAGAATTTTATTTGCTCTTTAATGATGTATCACACGACCCCACTTTCCATTAAAAAAAAAACACAAAAAGTTAAGCAGCAAAAAGTTTGGGGCAAAAAATTAATGAGGCATGCAAATACCATTGATAGACTTTATGAATAATAGATCACTTGCAAAACCTTGTTGCTATAGCACAGGGTTCCTGATTTATTAAATAAAAACGAATTTTTTCGCCCCTGAAAGGGCCTATCTTCCTTACGACCCATTTTTAGAGATATGTTTATACGAACTTTTTTTATATTTTCCAATGTAGAATCGCCCCTTAAAATTATTGAGTTCAAATACACCGTGTATTGTGAAGAGTTTTCTCCTAAATGTGCAGCTAGACACATTCATTTTTTTCTTTTTAGAATTAAGATATTTTAATATTAAAATGTATAATGTGCCGCTACGGTCCAAAAAAGAATCTCTACATGAGTTAAATATTTTTTTTTATTGATAGATTTTACATCATTATAAGATTTTTTAAATTTTCACAGTTAAAATAATTTAAATAAAACATATAACCAAAGGAGTAATAAAAAGTAAACGTGGCGCGTTTATATTCTGTTTTAATCCGAAATTTAAGAATAAGTTACTAAGGAAAATCAAAATTATTATCGTATTTCATAATTTAAGACTTTTTTTTTTTTTGCAATAGGTATACATATTCTATAATAAGATATTAAAATTTTCTTGTTAAAAAAACAGTTTAAAATATATCTTCATGTATAACGGCCATCAAAAAAGACAAAAAATATTTTTTCTCAATTTATTTATTTATTTGATATCTTAGATATGCCCTGTATTCCATTTTATATATTTTATAGTGATTGTATGGGTGATGTGCAGTAAAATGACGAACATGTGATTATATTGGAGTAAGAAGGGAATTTAAGTTTTTTAATCATTTGTAATGCGGATAAATTTTGATTTGGAAGCAACTAACACGTAAAAAAGTTTTTATAAGTACAGAATTTTTTTGTATACTAGCGCATGCGCAAATATAATTACAAATTAGAAAAAACAGCCTTGTCAACAGCTAACACAACCAACAGCAAACACGAAAAGGGAAGAAGGAAAAGAAAAAGTTTAAAATATATCTTCATGTATAACGGCCATCAAAAAAGACAAAAAATATTTTTTCTCAATTTATTTATTTATTTGATATCTTAGATATGCCCTGTATTCCATTTTATATATTTTATAGTGATTGTATGGGTGATGTGCAGTAAAATGACGAACATGTGATTATATTGGAGTAAGAAGGGAATTTAAGTTTTTTAATCATTTATAATGCGGATAAATTTTGATTTGGAAGCAACTAACACGTAAAAAAGTTTTTATAAGTACAGAATTTTTTGTATACTAGCGCATGCGCAAATATAATTACAAATTAGAAAAAACAGCCTTGTCAACAGCTAACACAACCAACAGCAAACACGAAAAGGGAAGAAGGAAAAGAAAAAGTAAAGGTCTTACAAAAGACTGGAAATTTTCTATAATCAAAACAGGAGTGGCCATGGTGCCAAGCCAGACAAGAACCACTCTTGGTGAATTGAGTAACTAAGAGGGATCTAGCTAATTATTTTACTGAGAAAAGTCCAAAAAAAAAGGAAGAAGAAGAAGTGGATAACCTAAAAAAAATCAGAATGTTTTATTTCAAAATGCTGTGCCCTTTTAAGTCAGAAAATGCACTTCATTGCTTCATTTTAGAAGTAAGGACAGGCACAAAATTTACTTTTTTCGTCCTCTTGAAATATTTTGCTTGTAGCCCAATAGGTCCCCACATAAAAATCAGTATATTTTATTTTATTCGATATACGGGACATCCAGTAAAATATAATATATATTTTTTTAACGTTTTTGAATGATAAATTCGGTTTGTGCCTGTCATTACGCCTAAAATGAAGCAATGTAGTTCGAACTTAAAAGGGCACAACACCGCCCATTTGAAAGAAAACTTTGTGTTTTTTTTTAGGTTATCCATTTGCTGTCCCTTGCCTTGCAAAAAAGATTTAAATAGAAAATTTTTCGGCCTTAAAAAAAATAAAAAGCTTAAGAAATATATCTTTTTAAAAAATGGCTGTGAGCGACCTCTACATTTTTTTATATATTCTGAAAGAAATCAGGGATGATACTCTTACCCCAATGAACAAATTTAAGGGGTAAGACCTCCAAATTTTTTTATTTGAAATTTTGGTGGTTCACCCTAATAAATATATAATTTATTGTTTTATTTTATAGCTATATATTTGGAGCTCTTATATATTTATTAGCCTTTTTAAAATAACTAATGTTGGGAAACTGATTACATTTGTTAAAAATATTTGGGTGTACCTAATACTTATTTATCAGATTTTTTTTGGTGACCTAAAAAAAATACAGATTCTAAACGAAATTGTTATTGTAAACAAAAAGTCGCTTATTTTAAAACTCTATTATTAAATAGTAAATATTTTTATTTATAAAGAACTTTCACTTTCGGGTTTAGACCGTGTTAATGGATTTTCACTTTCCGACGTTTCGTCTCTTACTACTAGAGACATCTTCAGGGATTAATCTGAAACTGTTTCAGATTAATCCCTGAAGATGTCTCTAGTAGTAAGAGACGAAACGTCGGAAAGTGAAAATCCATTAACACGGTCTAAACCCGAAAGTGAAAGTTCTTTATATCTTAATGGCCGTGAAAGCTTAAAATCTAAAATATTTTTATTATTTGTATTTTTTATAATACTCATTAATTCCGTTTTTTACCTAATAAATTATTAAAAACTTTGCCTAAAGGAAAAGATGAATAAATACCGATCGAATTGTAATAATAAACTAGCAATCGATATTTTTTAAATTATTAATTTAGTAATAATTCGGTAACTGACAGAACTGATACAGAAAATACAAATAAAAATTGAAACTTTGATTTGTATTTATTTTAAATGGAAAATTTTCATTTTATTTTTTGATAATAACTGGTTAACCAATTATAATAATAATTATAATTTATAATAGGTCATATTATTTTGTATTGTGTACGAAATGGACTCGTTAGTAAACTAAAGTTGTCATAGTGAATAAAATAAACAGAAAATCCATTTGGGAGTGTTTATTTTAAACTAAAGTAGGTAAACCATTAATTTGTTGTGCACTACATCTTTCAGCACTTGAATAACCATTTCAGAAAAAAATAGAAAAAAGAACGAGAATTGCATTTACTATACAAATTTTGCAATTTCAGGGTTGAGTGAAGACTAAGTAGTCAAATAGGCAGTGTATTTAAACTATGTTATCAAACAGTATTGAAATACTTTGCCGATTTATTGTACTCCTCGCAGCTTCTCAACAGAGGAGCATTATACGTTTTCATACTACCACTTTTGAAAACGACAAAATTCACACCATTTAGAGAATATAAATGTGTCATATATCATACGCCCGCGAAATAATATCAAACCTGTGGAAAAGCAAAGCTATCCTGATCTGTTTTTTCAAAATATTTACCATTTTATTAGACGTTTTTCCTTTATATTTATATGTATCTTGATATATATTTTCCACTTTTCCACTTATTCATTAATTTTAAAATATAAATCGTTTTAATTTTGATGAGTTAACAATAATTTGAATAAACAAAACGTAACTAATTTTAACTGTCGAAGTCTAATAATAAAAAACAAACGAATCCTAGAAGATACCAATGTGAACTTGAATTGATTTCTTAAGGTTGACGCATCTAGATATGAGAATTTTAGCAAAATTGCACCTCCAGATTATTTATTTTTCTGTGAAGTACTGGTATTTTTTTTTTAATTAACTAAATTTTAATCAATCTAATAATTTTAAATAATGATAATCTTATTTATCTTTAATAAAATAATATTTATTTTAAATTATTATATTTTTGTTTGGGTCGTAGGAAAAATAGCGTACATTACTTGTCGGAAAGTATCATTCATGCATTCGCGAAGTTTCCGCACTCACCACTGCGCAGTTTTTTCCGTACATCTTATGTAATATACTATTTCCTACTACCTAGTTAGTAGTTAGTGCCTATTTCTCACTCGTTGCCTAGGGCAACGGTTGGGAAGTGACGATCAGCTGATCTTACATATCTGCTATCAGAAAATTACTAAACGTTAAACTTATAACCTCAAATTGACAAACTAATTAAACTAAAAATTCAAACTCAAATAAAAAAAAAACTGGTAAGCAGAAAATTCCAATCAATGCAAATTTGGACTACTACAATACTATATAGGTCGATTTTTTTTGTGTCTACGTAATTTTATGGACTTTAAATTTTCGAGAAACATAAACCTAGATATTGGTGCTAAACATTTTAAAAAATCAAAAAAGTGAAAGAGAATCTCCGATCAACTTTAAAAAATCCCCCAAAAAAGTTAGGTAGGTCTAAACTTTTAAAAAAATAGAAAAAAATAGAAGGCAACTTAATTTTTTTATGAAAAATTATCTCTATTACAAGAGTTAATTGTACCAACTTTGAAAAAAATAATCTATTTAAAACAATAAATTTATAGGAGCGCCACTTAAAAACAAGTTTCATCAGAAAAAAATACTTGCCACTACGAGTACACTATAAAATGCGAAGTATTATATATCTTCACTGCTTGTTATTTTCACGGTTTTAAATCGTGAAAGTATCTATAGTAATGAAAACAAAAAAAAGTAATACATTTTATAATGCTTTAACGGAACTGGAAATTTATTAAATTGGTAAAAAATCAGGAATTATTGTGTGAATTGCGTGACTTATTAAGAAAAAATATTTTTTGTTATATACGTATTTCTGAAATGGGTAATTCCAGAGTTGCTTACCTTACATCTTACCCCTATTTTAACTTTAAACCTATAAAGTCAACTATATTAAAAGACATAATATTTAAATACAATATTTATTTTTAGTAAATAACCAAGTAACAAAACATATATTTATAATTTGTATAATAAGTTTAATTTGTGATAAATTTATAATTTTATTTAATTTTGCTTACGTTACATTTTGTGACATAGATTTTGACTTAAGTACATATATCTTTAAATTTCTGTTCTATTCCAGAATATAAAATCTTTTTAAAACTAAATGTGCATTTAAAAACGTTTAAGAAATCAGGCTAGAATGTTTTTAATCTTTAACAATTGCTGAGTTATGTATTAAAAGATAAAATATATGTTGCTTACGTTACAAGGGAAATCGTTGCTTACGTTACGTTTAAAGTTCCTATATTTTTTTGCATTATAAACTGACTCCCTTGACAATGTATTGCAATACTGAGAGTGTACATTGCAATGCATTGACTGGTATACTTTCAGTTTTTGTCCCATCTATTGCTTTCCCATTTTATTGTTTTCAAAATTTTGGAAAAGCCTTGTATTCGTAATATTTAAAAAAAAATCATAAAAAACAAAAAAAATTCACTTTTTTTAATTTTCTTTTTGCGAAAAACAATTTTTTTTTTTGAAAATAGTTTTTTTATTTTTAAAAAAAATTTAAACCCCCATAACTTTTTTGTTTTTGGGGATCACTTTGAAAAACATTAGGGGTCTTCCCCTTATAGAACTTGATTTTTCATGAAAATTTCGAGTCGATGGGATAATTCGTTCTGGAGTTATCGTGTCTACAAAAATCGTGACATCGGACACTCCAAAATAACCCCCCCCCATAGGAGCGTTACGTAATACTTAAACGTTCCCTAAGCCTATATTTCTGTGTTTATTTTTAACGTTGATGAGTCATAACTGAGTTTACGCCGACTACTGATAGTAACCAAATGAATCTTTTTTCTTTAAATACGCTTTATTATAGTATATAGTTTAATATTTTTGTGATAAATTTGACAAAATCGTACATTTAAGCATTATTAATAGCTCCTTTTATATTTTAAGACCTGTCTTAAGTCTCGTTATGCTTATTAGAACAATTTCGTGACATTTTTTCGAAAACCGGGTCACTAATGACATTCTATTGTTAAATAATTTACTGTTAAAATCCTTCCTAAGTAATGTTCTGAGAAATTGTAAATATAAATTATTGAGGGTATTTAAATTTGACAAATTGACAAATAACGTAAAATAAGGCTTCATTGTTTATGCCGTTTAAGAAATTTAAATTAGAATACTGGGATTTTCACTGTTAAATTATTCACAAGATACAATGCAGGGTAATGAGATTGAAAAAAGGTGTATTTTAAATTTGTCAAAAATGGAAACTATACTTAAACTTAATTAAATTTATATAAAGTGTGACAATTTTTTGTGGATAAACGTATAGTCCGAGAGCCCACGCCCAGCAGAATTTTTTTCATTACCTCATCATTGAGACTTTGTATATGTGTTCTTTATGTCCAGTCAAACAACTTACTAAATGTATTTAATTTTTTTACTAATACTCATTACGAAAATACACGGTGTATTTGAAATAGGGTCAATAATTTTAAGGGATGATTCTACACCATAAAATATGAGAAAAAATTCCTATTAACAAGTGTCTAAAATCGTGTCTTAAGTAAGTGAGCTAAGCCCCTTTGAAAGTGGCTAAAATCTTTGGCATTTATTTAATAACTCAGGAACCCTTTGAGATATAGCAATTAGGTTTGTCTTGTGAACTAATCTTAATAAGCCTCATCTTCGTATATTAATTTCATTTTTTCATATTTTACTACTACTACTACTACTACTCTTTGTGAGAAACATGGGCGCCTTATCAGTTTCTTTCCCCAAACTTTTTTCTGTAAAACTTTTTTGTAATTTTATTATGGAAAAATGGTTCCTCGGGTCAAAATACAATAAAAGGTACTCTTGTTGTAATAAACTAGAGTTAACCGTTTTCGAGAAAAATTTATTTGAAGGTGAAATTTCATATTTCGAGGACGAAAAATTAAATACTAAAATGTTATAAACCAAAATTTCAATGATGCAGGATAAATTTTTAGGGTAACTTAAATTCTTGACAATAGAAGAAATCCTTGTAAATAGTTTTCTACGAAAATAATAGATAATGATAAACAAAAATGTACTTTACTAGAAGAAGCAAAAAAAATCTTTTAAGAAATTGTACGGTAATTTGTTACAGTATATTTTCAAAAATAACTTACAATTTTATTACGTTTTATGATATATAGGGCAATAGAGCACGATTATTCTTCTTAAAAATGTGCTACTGGGTAACATATTGCCATATTGTTTGTTTATTGCACTCTCTTTTAATATTTAGGTGACATTTTGACATGCTTTATAAATATAAAAAGCACATTGTAAGACAATTTTTCACAGGAAGTGAAAAGTTAAACTACTAACATATTTCTAGTGAAGTAATAAACTTCATAAATTCATGCTTCATTTAAAATATTTTCCAGAAAATTTATTTATTACTCAAACCATTATACTAAATAAAGACTTTCGTTATAAAATCTTTATTATACATAGAATCCTCAATATTTTAAACTCTCGGACAGAATAGAACAGAAAGAACCATATTGATTTTGGAATAAAAAAATCTCAATAAAAATTATAACAAAAGAAAATGCACTAAAAGCGTGTCTTTAAAAAGTTTATTTTTATTTTTATTTTTTAGTTGTGTGTAACAAAAAAATTGTAAAACTTATTCCAATCCACTGCCCCGCAGGTGGGGTTAGAAAATTTTTATTACAAAAATTTATTTTAGATCACCTCAAAAAGCAATTTTTATCCCCAGGAAGCTGGACTCCGAGGTAGGGGTTAGATTTTTTTTTATTTTTAAATTCAGTCTTAGCCAAGGTGTAAACTGCTTAGGAATTCAGGTGTAGAATGTGGAGTAAATCTTGGAGGTAATCTCCCGAGGAAATACTAGGAAATTTAATCTTCACCAAACGTGGAGATTTCGAGGAAATCTTAAGAGATTACATCCTAGACGGAATGCAGCTAGTAATTTTTGTTCAGTGGTTAACCCTTTAATTTTATAAAATTAAAGGTAGCTAAATTTAGCGACCTCAAAAAAAGACACCAGGTTTCATGAAAATATCGTAGAAAATTTTTTTTATTATCCAAACTTTAAACCCATTAGATCTAAGGTTTTATGAAAAAATTCGTGATAATGTCCCCCATCCCCTGAGGTTAAGACAGACAAGGTCCTTAATTATCTACAGGTAACACAAAACACACTTATAAAAATTATTTTGAAAAAAAATCACAGATATTCCACGACACTTATATGAAGAAGCAGATTTATTAACTATTAGGTAAATCTACATTAACTAACTTATTTTGTAGACTCATCAAAACCGTGATAAATTCTCAACTCCATCATTCATATCAAAGACAAAATAATATAAATGAATTAATATATTTACCCTTCTACAGAAAAGGAAATACTCAAAAATATTTATATTATTACGACCCAAAATTTTATAACTTGATTCCAGGAAATATTAAAACAATTAGAAATAAATCAAAACTAAAAATTGAAATAAAAAAACTTATAGTAAATAATACTATAATGATTGAGACAGAGCCCTTAACTTAATTTAAATTATAAATCTTCAGTTTTTTTCTTATTTTATTATTATAATAATATAAACCTTAAGTTCTTTCCTTCCTCTTATTTGTTAATGCAGAGCTCTTAAAATTATAATCAATTCTATTAATGTTGTATATAATTCTAGCATTTTCTTTTTTTTTGTTATAAAAATTATATTTAAATATATTTATACATATATCCATGGATACCGCACACAAACTTAAGTTCAGGCGGATCACCATCAATTGTAAAATAATTGTATAATAATTTATATTTAAATAAAATTAAATTAAAGTTGAATTGAAAGGTTAGGGCCCATTTTCTTATAATATTGTATAGCCAAATTTAAACTTCCTAGTTGTACGGAAAGTGAGTGAAAAATCAAACACAAGATTTGACATAAACTGGCAAACTAGCAAACTAACAACTCAACAAACTTACAAACCAACAAACCAAAGATATTAAATTATTTTTTTTTTCAAAGATAGCAAACTCTACCACAAAGGTTCTGAATCATGAAATGAAATAATAAAACGTTGGAAAAGTTTAAATTATCTTATTAGGTGGTAGACCGTAATACAGTTCACTTTGAAAAAATAGGTTAGCAGGAATGAAAATTAGGCGACTCAAATTTTCGATTAAAAGGTTCAAACTGCGAAAATGAATTTACTAAGTAAACAAATCGGCCAACAATTCGAAGTAGGATAAAGTAGATAACCATAGATTAGTCAAGCACCAAATATTTCGTCCCATTAACATTACAAGTGTTTACTCAGAACCGAGATTTAATTGTCGTCAACATCTTTTTAGACTTAAAAGCTTGCCTGGCAATTTAAATGGCAGTGATGGATGTAAAGCCAAACTAAATTTGGATAAACTAGATGTTTCTCATTTATACATACAGGGTGGCCCAACTCTACTTTGGTAGCGATTTTCTAGAAAACTAAAAGACATAATTAAGTTCTACAAAATCCACCTTAAACAGGACAACAATAAAAAGTAGCCAAAAATAAAATGAACCCCTTAAGTTTTTTTTTAAATAGCACCCCTGTACATTTTTGTTTTTATTAAATAGCCTTTGAGTTTGTGTATTATACTTCCTATATTTAACTTGAGAAGTGGTAAAAAACATTTAAAAACAACCCCCTGATTTCAACTATATTGGGCAGCTATTTTCCCGAAAACTAGAAGAGAAAATCAATTTCTACAAAAGACAGTTTAAATAAGAGAACAGTATCTATAAAAAGTAGCCCAAACTTAAATCTACTCCTACACCCCCTCCCACAACTTACCCCAACTTTATATTTTTCAAATAGCACCCCTATATTTTTCGGTTGCTTTGGATAGACTTTGAGCTTGCAAGTACAATGGTGCATTATATTGTTATTTTTCAGTGTTAAGGGTGGTATAAAAGTTTAAAAACAACCTCCGGATCTCATCTATAGCACTGATTTTCGGGTATTGAGGGGTGGATTTATTTTTTTTTTACTTTTTATAGCCCCGTTTACACTGGTTTTTGCCAAACTTTTCTCTTTTAGTTTTAGAGTAGTTTGAAGGGTGGATTTTATTTTTGACTACTTTTTATACATATTGTTGTCCCATTTAAGATGGTTTTGCAGAACTTTATCTCTTTTAGTTTTTGAGAATATCGCTGCCAAAGTAGAGTTGGGCCACCCGGTATGTATGGATCCAACCAATACTTGACCATTTTCACCACTTCGTCCCTCTTCTTTACCTAAAAATAATATTATTTACTTCACCTCTTATAAAAAAATAACGCAAAACACTTCAAGAAAAAATTTAAATACTTTTTTTTTTGGTTTAAAAGGTGAAAGGAGCAAGCCCCACCCATATTTTTAAATTTAAGTTTTATTTAAGCAACAATTTTAGAATATACAGTAACTAATAATTTGACCAATGAAATATCAGATTTATTTATCACCTATTTCTCTTTTTTAATTCCATTACTTAAATTTTTAGTAACAGTTGGAGTTTTCTTCAGGGTCAGACATCAGTGGAAGTGTGACACCATCACAAAGTTGTTCCATTCGACAAATATTTCTATTCATTAGGCAGATCTGGAGAGGTGATGATAATTTTTAACATTTTTCCAAATGTGGAGGTGACCATGGATTTTATATATTATTTTGGTCAGTCACACTCGAGTGTGACTGGCAGGAGTCCACTCCTGCATAGCTTTTACTCAGCAGAATTCTTGATCTGTATATTTACTCCATACATTTTTACTACGACTTATATTAACCCTGTAGATTTTATTTAATAAAAGTTTTAAGTATTTAAAATTATTGATTTAAAATGGCAAGTAATTTTGAAAAGAAACAGTAGTTTTTTACTTTTAGGTCAGGTCAGCAAAAAAAAAAAAAAACAGGCCGTGAAGATATGCAGTGCTACCCATTCCATTATATACTATTCACATTAAATGGTATATTAAATTTTCCCGAATACTTAAAAAAAATTCAAAAACAACTTTTTCAAACTTTCTATTTTTATTTTTTTTATTTTGCGAAAAACGAAAAAAAATTAAAAAATAATTTTTTAAAATTATAGTGTTTTATTTTTGTTTTCAGGGGGATTACTTTCACAACTGGCAGAATTATTCCCTATAATAGAAGTAATTTTTCCTGAAAAAGTTACTATAATCCGAAATTTCTTTCAGCTTTTTTTCGATTTTTTTAAAAGTTTAACCCTCCATAACTTTTTTATTTTTGGGGGAATTACTATTAAAAATAATAGGGACTTTCTTCTCGTAGAACTTGATATTCTTAAAAAAATTTTAAGTCGATGGCATTATTCGTACTTCAGTTATCGTGGCATCGGACGGACAGAGGGACGGACACGTTTGGTACTTGGAGGGTTTTGGGGTCGCTGATTACAAATTTGGTGTCAGTTTTCCAAAATTCAAAATCCAATATGGATGAATAGATTTTTTAAAGTTTCTCAGAAAATTTAATCCCCCATATTGGATCCGCTATTTAAAATGTTGGAAATCTGGCACCAGATTCGTAATCAGCGATCCCAAAGACCCCCGATTGTCAAGTTTTAAACAAATCCGAGTTACTTTAAAAATCTAATCCGCTATTTTGGATCCGCCATTTTAAGTTTTGAAAAACTGGCACCAGATTCGTAATCAGCCACAGCAAAAACCCTCGAATACCAAGTTTCTAGCAAATAGGAGGAACTCTAAGAAATCTAATCCGCCATATTGGATCCTCCATTTTGAAAGCTAACTTTTAAATTCTGAGCTGGGATTCATATTCAGCGATCCAAAATACGTAAGAATTGACTAGTAGGGTGTGCTGCACTCGAGATTTTTTTTTTGTGTGCCGGTGTAATAGTTATTATAGTTATAGCTGTATTTGTACATGTTTGGACTGATAAACTAAAAAGTATCAAACAAGAATAAAGTTAAATAAAATTATATATTTACCGTCGCAGTCGGGGGCCAATCCTAAATATCATAATAATCTTGAAAATCTTCAAAATTAATTTAAATATAGATAGATAGATTTGTCTTTGAGCTATTTGTTATAATAGATAGACGCGTCAAACAGAATAGATACTTTACATAATAAGTAAGATTAAATTTGACTTAATATCACAATACACAATACACAAATAAAAAATAGCTGTATAGAAAATTCTGAAAATATGAAAGTGATCAAACCTTTCTGAATTCGTAGAATTTCCCGTAAATAGTAAAGAATCCTTGAAAATTGTCTGAAATTTTTGGATAACTGAAAAATTTAAAGGGCTTGAAATCTTATTTTTATATAATATCAAAATAATTTACCTAAAAAAAAATGAGCTAAGCTCCAAACAGCCCTTAGTGGCTTATTTAGGCCTTTTGAAAAATTGACTCATAAACCGCGGCTAACTTGTTTTTCAAGTTTTTTTTTTAATTCATATACTTTTCAAGTGGCTCTAATATATGTAAACTTGATTTGCCCAGAGATTTTTTATTAATTAACCATCATTCAAAAGTGGACATTTTAGGGTACCATTTACCAAAATAAAAAAAAATCAAAGGTGTCACTATTTTTCAAAAATTGACTCAAACCCGGCTAGGTGTTTTTTTTTAGGATTTTTTAAATTTGCACACTTTTCAAGTGGCTTTAATATATTGTAAACTTGACTTGCCCGTGGATGATTATATATTATTTATAGGGGAACATATTAATGTAATACTTTGAACGTCAACTTTTCCTCTGAGTGAAACATACTATTTTCTCTTCAAGCATCCTATATATATATATTTTTTTAAATATTAATTTTTTAATTTAATTTATTCAGTAATAAAGTATTTTTTTTATTAAAATAGGCCAATAAAACCCTTTCAAAATAAACTTAAACCTTCCTAAGCTCATTTTAATTTTTTTTCGTATGCTAAATCGTACAGTTTTCGAGATTTCGATGGTAACTTGTATAATGTAGCATTTCGGAGAGATTTGTAGGTGTATAAACCATATATTCTTCTTCAATTATTTTTAATAAATTCCACATGTTTTTGCACAGAATCTCGAGTCAACCAACTGTTTACATAATAAACAAACAAGTTTGAAGTATGGCTGGCATCAAAGTCAAAGAGTGCTGCCGCCAGTGGTGGTTTTGCTAACTAACTTTTTTTAACGGCATACAGCAAGTAACTTATTATTTTACTGTAAAAATATAGATCAATTCTAACTAGCTTGTTCAGTTATAAAATATGAACATTTTAGTACTCTTGAAGAAAAAAATATTATTTCATATAACTGGCCTAATTCAATAAAGTCGAACAAAAAAAAATCAATTGAATACCTAGATTTTAAGACCTTAGTTTGTGATTTTATTGAAGTCATATATCAATTTTGTAACTCGCCAGTAGATCGCAGCTACTGCTCGGTCAGAATTTTATTGTTATATTGGTCAATAAAGTTATAAAGTATGATTTTTATTACTTTTTAGAAGTATTCGTAACATAAAATCGACAATTTTGTATAAACAACGCCACATGTTAACTAGGAATTTCTTTTAGTGAAACATAATTAGGTATACGCATAGGGAACGTTCAAGTATTACGTAACTAAAATTTTGATCATTTTGGACCCCCCCTTACCATATCAGCCATAGTTGGACAGGCCTCAAAAGATTCCTACACTTTAAATGCAAATATGGTAATTTTATGTTGCCAGCAAAGAAGTGGTAAATTTAAATCTACTGTAAATTTACAGTTATCTGTAAAAATGTGAATTTTTACCTGTGATTTCACAGTAATTTAAGCATCGAATTTAATGTGTATTTCAAGCATTATTAAGGGCTTACTGTAAGATTGACGGACAAATTTAGAGTGTACGAATGTTTTGTCTTAAATCAATGAGTTTTATTGCAATAACTTAATTTGGAAACCAAACCAACTTTTCCTCAAGAAAAGTGTCGCTTCTGAAATATTTTTAAAATTCTGTTGGACCTGGCGCATTTGATGCTAAACCATTTATCTTGTTTTAAGATTGTAAAAAATTCAATAATTTTAAATACTTTGGCCAAAGAATTTTTCTTTTGGGATAAGACCACTTGCATTTCACACAAGATCAAAGAATTTTAATTAATCAGAAAGATCTTGGCAAGTGAATTATATTTTCATGTTTAGAAAAGGCGCTTTTGAACGTATTCAAGAGTGCGAAGCATTTGGCCTAATTTCATATGGCATTACCGCAAAGGATCCTTTTTTTCAGTGCACCAACGTGAATACTAGTGCTAATATTATTTTTGTTAATTGAAATATTATTTTCCACACTAAAACCAAATAATTAATGTATGTCGACACTCATTACTTGAAACTTATCGGACGAGGTGCTACTTTGACCACAAATTCGAATTCAGCGCCTCAATATAATGGTCTCTTAAAAAATCCTTTGCCTTTTTTCTTTTTGTATGATTTAAAATATACTAAAATCTAAAACAAAACAATAGTATATTGTTTTACTAAGAGGAAAACTGAAGCTTTTTTTTACTAGTCTGTAGAATTTACGGACGACGCGAAGCGGAGTCTGGAAACTACAGACGAGTAAAAAAAGCACGTTTCCTCTGAGTGAAAAATACTATTTTTTCTTCAAGTATCCTATATAAATATTTTTTAAAATATTAATTTTTAAATTTAATTTATTCAGTAATAAAGTATGTTTTTTTTATTAAAAAAGGCCAACAAAACCTTTAGAAATAAACTTAAACCTTTCTTGGCTCATTTTAAATTTTGTTCTTAGGCTAAATTTTACACTTTTTGAGATTTCGATGGTAACTTGTCTAATGTAGCTTTTGCAATTTCGGAGAGATTTGTAGGTGTACAAACCATATATTCTTCTTCAATCATTTTTAATCAATTTCACATGTTTTTGCACAGAATCTCGAGTCAACTACCTGTTTACATAATAAACAAACAAGTTTGAAGTATGGCTGTCATCAAAGTCAAAGAGTGCTGCCAGTGGTGTTTTTGCTAACTAACTTTTTTTTACGGCGTACAACAATTAACTCATTATTTTAAATCTACTGTAAATTCACAGTTATCTGTAAAAATGTGAATTTTTACCTGTGATTTCACAGTAATTTAAGCATCGAATTTAATGTGTATTTCAAGCATTATTAAGGGCTTTTGTAATTTTCGGGAAAAAATGCCGGCTTTTTGGACCACATGCATGAATTTTAATGCAAAATTATTCTACCAACAGGAAAAGAGCTGAGATTTTACTAAACCCAGTAATATTGAGGTTAATTTAATAAATATTGTAAATTCACATTCTGACATTGTAAATTTGCTTTGATTATTACAGTTAAAACTACTGTAAGATTGACGGACAAATTTAGAGTGTACGAATGTTTTGTCTTAAATCAATGAGTTTTATTGCAATAGTTATAAGTACGAATGTTTTGTCTTAAATCAATGAGTTTTATTGCAATAGTTATAACTTAATTTGGAAACCAAACCAACTTTTCCTTAAAATAATCTAAAACTTAAATAAAAAGTCCAAAACAAAAAAATTCGTTGTAGAAAATATTCGAGGTCAAAAAATATTTATTCTACGTTTTGCAGATGACATTGAGATGTAGGTAATTATTTAATTAAATAAGTAATTGATACTAATTACTATTATCGAAATATAACATAATTTGTAATGCTTACCACTTTATCTAAAAATAATCTAAAACATTTTAAATAAAATGTCACAAAAAAAAATTGGAAGAAAATAGTCAATGAAAAAAATCTATACACTCTATTTTGCAGATGACGTTGCAATGTTAGAAATTAGTAAAAGGGGAATTAAAGATAAATAAGATAATTATAATTAAGGCTCTTAAGCTTTAATTATCTCTTATCCTGGTAAGAGAGCAAAGAATTAACGATCATATAAAAATTGTGAATAAAAATATTGAAATTAGAAAATATATTTTCATATTTAGGAAGGAAAACCTCCTCTGAATTACTGCGCCATATAGTTGCGAACGTTCGCAAACGTTTTACAGCAGGGATTGCAGACATAAAAAAATTAGGTGAGTTTTAAAATGTGGTGCTATAGGTTAAAAATAAATTATTCATATATATGGTCTGTTTCATCAGGCAAGATAGTAAATTAAAAATCACACAGTGAATATTATCAAAACAGATTCGAATACATACTATTCAAACCTGTAGTAAAAATATTTACTGTGCGATTTTTAATTTACTATCTTGCTTAAAAAAATAGAGCATAGTAACAATTGATAGTGTATTGGAAAGAATTGGGAAAAAGCTTATCATAACCTTATAAAATATACTGCTCAAAAGTAACGAAGAAGTAGGGTAAATACATTTTAGAGAAATTAAAGAATTGGCTAGGCATAAGGTGGATGAATAGTTGCCTCACACCAATTTTAGAACCGTTGATAGCCGTTAAATTTCAAATTTAATTAGCTATTCCGGTAAGTTTAAAATAAAGAACTTTTACCAAGAAAAATAATCCCTAGTTCTCTAACACTTATTCAGGTGTTAGCAAGCACCGCAAATTATTTTCAAAACTTTATTAGTTTATTGAGTTTATTTATATTTTTATTGGGTTAAGGCAAAGCTTTTATAAAGTTTTATAAATATACCTAAATAAAATTTTAGTATTTTTAAAACAGCATGTTGTTCTATAAGTTCATTCTTTATATAATATTTTATTATAAAATGTTTTAACATAAAGTAAGTTCCTTAAAAAAGAATTTAATATGTATGTATGTATTTAATGTAGATTTCTCTGACTTTTCGCTAATAGATAAGGATAAGCTTATTTTTCTGTAAATAAATACCTATAGTTAAATTTTTTACTTCTTTACTTATATTTGAAAAATAAAGGTATCTTAATTGTGTTATTGCTCGAAATGACCAACATTTTTAACTATGCACTGTTTAAATCGTAACATTAAATTTCTTCTGCAAGCTGCATACGCCATATCCAGATTAATAGTCTCACAAGCATTAGTAATGCGTGTCTTGAAGTCCTCTAGGTCAGTTGGTTATGTTTGATAAACTATTCCCTCCTCATTAAAAAATCTAATGGCTTTAGATCAGGAGAGCTTGGTGGCCAAGAAATTATTCTCCTGTTTCCAATCCATTTTTTTGGAAAATTATTATTTAAATGTTGAGTGACGGAATTAATACCGTGAGGGGGAGCGTCGTCTTGCTGCATCACATTTTTACCTCATAGTATTAATTCCGTCATGTTTCCAGGGAAATAATTTCTGGGCCACCACGCTCTTCTGACCTAACGCCACTATATTTTTTTATGAGGAAGGAATTGTTTACCAAACATAACCAACTGACCTAGTGGACTTAAAGACATGCATTACTAATGCTTGTGAGACTATTAATCCGGATATGGTATATGCAGCTTGCAGAAGAAATTTAATGTCATAATTTGAACAGTGCATAGTTGGAAATGGTGGTCATATGGATGTAGTGAATGTTAGAATTTGGCCAATAATACAATTAAATTACCTTTATTTTTCAAATATAATATTTTTTCAATATTACTTTTTTTAATTTTTTGAAATTATTTTAATGGATATCTCCGAAACAGCTTATCCGATTTTAAAAATTGACTGAAATTTAATTAAAATAATAATACCTTTAAGATAATGCGTCACTTAACCCATATTGCTATTTGAGATTTTAAAGTTGGGGTTACTGGGGGTTAGGAGGTGAGTTTTAGAGCCTTACCGATTACATAAATAGAAAGCTTACTTAAAATATCTTATTGACCTTCTATTTAGATTTTTGATATCTTTTACAATTTTTAAGATAATGACTGTAGGAAAGTTAATGGGACACCCTGTATATTATTTATTTATTTATTTATTATTTAATTATATAAACTTAATTAAATAATAAATAAATATTTATACATAAGATAAAATAATAATAATTATAATTATTAAACATTGAACAATATTAAACTTAAGATTTTTTAAAACGAACAAAGACTATAAGTAAAAGCCCTAACATGATGTTCATAAACCAAAAAAATCTATTAACTCGAGTCAGGATGCTCAAGAAATGATGTTAACTAATTTGAGCTTTCAGCACACTTTTTTTGAAATTACCAGGAATAATTTGAGGGAAACTCTACGACCTAAAACTCACCAGGTGGTGGTTAAATTATTTTCAAAAACTTTCTAACTTTATTAGTTAGTATTAGGCCTAGGCTCATTACACTGAAAAACGAAAAAAAAAATCAAAAAAAAAAAATTAAAAAAAAAAGTTTTTTTTTTCAAAAAATAAATTAAAAAATAATTGAAAAAATAATAATTTTTTTTTCAAAAAAAGTTTATTTTTTCGTAAAACGATAAATAAATAAAAAAATGTTTTTGGAAGAAATTGTTTTTACCACATTTTACCCCCTTACCTCAACCCGATTTTTACCAAAAACAATCCCAGCCTAGAACTTTGGATAATCAACCTGTGGTCCAAATTTGAAGTCTTTAGCCCGAAGCTACCCACAGAAAGATTTTTTTTTAAGGAAACATATTTTTTAGATATGAAACGTCCAGAAACGTAAGAGAAAGCAATAAGACTTTCCTTGGGGAAAGTAAAAAAGTATTAACTCGAGTGGGTGCTCAAGACAAGATGTTAACTAATTTGAGCTTTCAGCACACTTATTTTGAAATTACCAGGAATAATTCTTTTGAGGGATACTATACGACCTAAAACTCACCAGGTGGTGGTTAAATTATTTTCAGAAACTTTCTAACTTTATTAGTTTATTGCATTTATTTATGCTTTTATTGGGTTAAACCAAAGCTTCTGTAGATTTTAGAAAAACACCCCCATATACAAAATAAATATATTGTTTTATTATTTTATTGTATATGGCAATACATTCACCGATATTTATATGGGCCAAGTTCAGAGAAGTCAAAATAGCTGCAAATATTTAGGTTTAGTAGGAAATAAAAAATTGTACTATATTACTCAGTATTTTACTGTCTGAAGCAGCATATGGCTTAATAAATAAATAAAGTATAACAAAAAATACTAATTTCTGCATTGCGGTTCAATTTTCTTTTTAAAAACTCATCGTTTTTTCACTGGACCCTTCACATATTTTTAAATGTTTTTTTTTATAAATATGTTACATACTTTTAGGACCTCTTGTTAATGCAATAGGACTTTCAAAACAATAAGGAACAAGTTTTAAAAGTATATGAAATGTTTAATATCAAACTTTATCATAAAAACATTAAAATCTATTAAAATATATCAAAATACAATATTTTTCCAATATAGAAGTAATATTTAGCTTAATTTCATCAAACCTAAATCTATTTTTTTTTTGTATGTGTTTCGTATCTAAAATATAAAAAAAAAGTCTTGTCTCAATGTATCTCACAGAGTTTAGCGGATCGCCAAGTTTACGAAACACAACAAAATGTGGTTTAATTAGGTTTATTTAGCACGTGGTGGATAATGATGTAGAGGAATATCTAAAGGGGAGAGAACGTATGCAAGGAAACATGGTAATGGCAATAAATTTTATATTTTAGGTGTATCTAATAGATATTGCTACTAATGAAGGGTTAAAATTAACAAAAATAAAATTAAAGTGTTAACATATATCCGTATGCCTTGAAAATTATTTCCAAAATGTTTATTAGTTTATTGCATTTATTTATATTTTTATTGTGTCAATTTAAAGCTCCTGTTAGGTTTTGGAAAAAGTCCCGAGTACAATAAGGTAAAATATAGTTCTATTATTTTCTTATACCTATATACTTTTATTTATACCAAAATTTACAAGTTCAGGGAAGTCAAAACAACTACAAATGTTTAAGGTAGTAAAATAGTACAATATAGGCTTTGCCGCTCAATGTTTCTATTATTAAAATATATAGGTTATAAACTAATAAAATTTAAATAGATTGAATAAAATTATTTGAAGAACTAAAACTAAGTACCATATGGCCTGAAAGAAAATTATCAATTGTGTACTCTTCGGGATGTACATAAATTATATAACGCCTATGAGGGAGGGCAAATTTAGAGCAAAAGATATCTCAATTTTTTTTTATTGCTAATGTACATTTTTATTCTCGTCCTTGAACATAACATAAAATGAAAAAAAAAATGTAAAGTACAACATAATTTTTTCTTTATTCAGTACTTTTCTGATGCTTGGTGTCCAAAAAAGTGTGACATACTTTCTAGTAAAATCTAGTCACCAAGTTTACACTTTGAAGCCATCTTGCTAGTTACATTTTTATAAGCATTAGTGTTTTTTTGTTGACAAAGTAATTTCTTTAAATAATGTGAACCCTTTATAGAAAAGTGCTTGCTCACTGAGCGATGCTCAGCACGGGCCATAACATCACTTTTAATTCAGTTTATATTTCATACGAGTTCAAAAGCTGTAAAAGCTTTTTTAAATGCAAGTTGAGACAATAAAAAAAATCTGCCTTTCTGTCCAAAGAAATTTAATACGACTTATTAGTAATTATTCATCAATATTGTAGCCTCTGGCACAAAGTGTACATAGCAGCTACTATACTCCTTCCAGTTATGCAAGATAGTAAGGGACGCGGCCCGTTTTACACCACAGAGCGCATAAATAGCATAATTATGCATAAATCGTAGTGTATCAAAAATGTCGGTACTGTTTTTCTAAAAAGGGCCTATCCAAAGACTCGCATAACAAGCATAGTATATTGCGCCCATGATTGGCTTGATGTGTCGTCATCTATCTTTTAATGGTTGTTATGAGAGCCTCTGGATAGGCCATAAGTTGTAATTGTAACCTACAAAATTGACGTTTTCCTTGTGTTCAATATAATTTACGATTGTACAATATGTAGAATATACTAATTTAGTGTGACTGTATGAAGATTAAACCAAAAAAGTACCTTTTTCAATACCATACAAAATAACATTAAGTATAATCATTTTTTTATGTAACTTTCTCTTCTTTTATTAGTTTTAACGACCGTCAATTATTGGCATAGACAAACCAACGATGTAGCTTAAAAATCGCGGGAATTTTAAGCTACTATCTTGCATAATTGGACAGACTATAGGTACATACAATAAAACAAAAGAATATATTTTTAAAAATGAGTTAGAAAAGAGGGCTTTAAAGCGATATTCTGATATGCAAGAAATTGTATTTATGCTATAATAGTCATAAACTAAGATGTTTCCATTACACTCTTTCTTTTTTCAAGAAGAAGAGGGAACCTACTATTTTTAATTTATTAACAGCTTTAATATTTTTGGAATTAAACTAAATAGAGCGCAGATTTTTCTTTTTTAATTTGCGTTTCCAATATTTACTTAAACTTGAGACTAGAAAATAATACCCACGTTCAAATGTACTGGATACATTAAGGTAAGATTGTTTGTATTTTTCGATCATTTTTACATTATGTATTGAACAATTGTGATAAATTTAGGGCGGGGAAGCTGAAATTTTTATAAGCAATATGTAATTATATAATTATAATCGTTAGAATTTGTCAGATATTTAACATGAATCTGGTCGAAGTAGCGGAAACGTAAGTCGGAGTATTTAAAACTCGTCAGTAAATTAGATTTTGCCCATTTTTGCGCCTTTAAGAGGAAAACAAAAAGCCGGCTTACTTTAAACTATTGATTGATACAATGTGAATATTATGAACTTAAATTAAGCCAATTTTGAAAAAAAAAGGGTAGTTTTGAGATAAGACGATTTTTTATTTATGTTTTTTGGTTATGCCAAAAACTAAAGAACTTCATGAGAGCATAGAAAGGAGATTTTAAAGCATATTTCATTTTTTTAAATCGATCAATATTTCTAGGGATATGGGCTGTTAATGGATGTCTGTAGACGGTACTTGGATTAATGGATACATGTATTTGAAATATATGATGTCATAGTATATTTCCCTATTAGTACTATAACTATTTCAAATTTGGTCAAAAGCCGTGAGATAAGTGCAAAATCTTGGCACTCTGTGTGCGATATGCCTCAAATGTCATATTAGTATAGAACATTTTTAAGCAAAACAATAATAAAGCTACCCATAGTTTATGGGGTACAAATACATAGCTTTCTTTCTTTCTTTTTCCCAGAATGACTATAAACAAATAAATAAAAAAAAAATAAAATAAAACAAAGCCGTAACTCATATATTGTAATTTTTCTCGACAGCTAAATTTCTTAATTTTTTTTGTATTTAAGGGTGGTGGGCTAATGATTGAAGTGGAAAGGTAGCCACGTGATACGTAATTTGAAAGCTTATAAAATTCTCTATTTAACTGTCAAGTAGTTATTTTTTTTATTGTTTGTTTCTGATAATATTCAAGTTTTGAATTTTTTAGGTGGTTTTAGGTAAACTTTTGGTTAAAATGGCCTGTGGAGAAATCTGAGTAGTACCACCATGTGTATCTTTTTTCAATGCGTTTACATATGCGTATAACTCAACATGGGCCTAACTTAAGTTTCAACCTTGTTGGATGAGAGTGTCGATATTTGCTTTTCCAGCAAGTTCTAACATATTATGGTATTCTTGTATACTCTAAAATGTTAAGCAATAATATAACCATATTGCAATACATGCTCATTGATTTATATTGCAGTATAATAAAATCATGCCAAAACCGACCAAGCAGTAGCCTAGATGGTAAAATTTTGTTATATGATGCCAATATAAATTTTAAGTTATATTGAAAACTCAATATAAAAATTCAATCTTATTTAAAACTATCAATTTTTCATTTCTTTTTTTAATAGGTCAAATATAGAATTTCTCGTTACCCGTTATAAAGGATTTTATATTTATGTTCATAACATAATATTTTATATACAGTAAATGTGTTTTCTGAGTACATAACATTCAACCTTGAAGTATTAAGTATATTTGAAACTGTAGATAAGATTATATAACCCTTAAGCTGCTGAATTGCTCTACGCTGCTATGTCGCGAGGGCGGGATTTTCCAGCGTGAAACGTACATATAAGCCTATAGCAGTTTGAAATAAATATTTAAAGCATTAAAAATGTGAAACGAGGAAAAAATTAAGTAGAAATTATAATTACTATTGAGGGTTAAACCAAATTTTGCTAACTTTAATCCCCACCCGTTTCCACTTCCTGTTAAGCGCTTTATTAGTTCGAGAAAGCACTGCTCTTTTGGGATGAGCTATTTTGTCCCAGCGCCCCTTTGGGATGGCTATTTTGTCCAAGCGCCCTTTTGGGATGCGCTATTTTGTCCAGCGCTCATTTGAGCAGCGATGTTTTTGAGCGGAGCGGCCGGCCGTGGCCCCCAACATCTGAATTAAATGCCATTTCATCATCAATAGTATTTATGAGATACTTGACATCATCAGGGATTATCTAAGTTACAAAACCTTTTGGTCTCCATCTCTAAAAAAAATATTTTTTTTAATAAATCCCGCGACTGGAAATTTGTCAAGTGGTACATATATCTTTATTAAAATAATCATAAGAAAACTTGGTATAAATATGTAGCACTTCATATTAAGGTCGAAATTATGCCTTTGAAAAAAAATAACTGAGTAAGTTAATTCTAGGGGTGACGCGAATAATTTTTTTGGGGTGCAGGTTAAAAATATTACTTAATATTAAGAATTTCTCATTTTTTTATTAAAAAGATCCTTTTGCCTTTTAACCTGCAAAAAAAAGCACCCAATCATCCAAACACAACTCATACATTCACTGACCAAAAGATACCAATTTATCAATTCTGCCACGTAATTTTCCCAAGTATTTTCTAGCTCGACAGTGGATTTTTCCAACTCGAGAGTGATTGGGGGATGGCTCTTCCCCCTACCCCCTTCGTGTCATCTCTGGTTAATTCTTAAATATTCCTTTAGATCATACATGATCATACATTATAACTTCACCTTAAGGATGTTATAAAAAGTCAATAAAACTAAAGATTTAATTTTAATAATAGGAATTTATTAGAAGCATGCCGCTATAATGCGTTACTTACTATAATAATTGAATATTTCAATACATTTTTATAAAAAATCACTCTATTTGATAGGCGTGTATTATGTGTATTTGAATTAAATTTATAAAGCAATGAATAGAAGCAAAAAACAACGAAAATCTATTTACTTTGTTTGGTATAGAGACGAGACTATAATGAACTAGCATTATTATAATGGAAATAAAAATGGTCTCACTTGATTACAGCATGATTATGTAATAATGAAATTTTATAATTACATAAATTGGATTTACATCCTCATACACTATAAAAAATTACAGCCAGAAACTAAATTTCGAAAAAAGACGAGTTATCACATATCGTATGATTATAAGTATGATTTAATGTCATAGTATATTACCGAACTATGGTCTATTTTTTTAAGCAAGATAGTATAATAAAAATCGCACAGTGAATATTTATTTAGATTTGAATATTAGATGTGCGAATATACTGCGTAGTTTATTTTATAAAACATTACTACACTATTATATACACAAACATAAACTATTCAAACTTGTTGTAAAAATATTTACTGTGCGATTTTTAATTTACAATCTTGCTTGAAAAAACAGACCTTAGTGATGTGATAATATTAACTCATTAATTCCTTTAAATTGACAGTTTTGTCAAATTTATTGACATTTCTAAAAAAAAGATGAGATAATATAATGCATAATGTGCATATTATGCACATCACAATACTGCCCAACTACCCTAGAAAGCAGTAACACCATTTGTCGCATATCAACGTTTTCACGTCAACTCTGATGTAATATTTTGAAAACGTTTCTATGCGAAAAATGGAGTTACGGCTTTCTAGCGTAGTAGGGCAGAATACCTGTCTGATTAGGACCCACGATGTAATAGGGCGCATATCCCGCTTGGAAAAAATCTTTATTTATACCTAAATAACATTAATAACCTCCAAAAAAACATAAAAATTAAACAAAAATATGAAGCTAACACAGTTTCAATTATTTTGATCTTATCTGCATAGAGCAGGATAACTTTACAGTAGTCATCTTAATCTAGAGCAGTAATTAGTATATTACAAAATTAGAAAAGAGTTGTAAATGTGCAACCACCCACTCATGGAAAAGTTACGCACCATGCCTCGCAGAATTTTGCTTTTCCAGTTTTTAAAACGGAAACTATCAACAACAACAGTCAATTGAACTGAAATCCAACGACTATAAAGTTAGCTTCAAACACTAGCATTTTTAAGTTTAAAAATATCAATAAAAAAACACAAGAGTTAAAGATTGTAAAACCTGAGAAAACATGTACGGCATATAGGGCGTTAGGGCATCAACAACGTGGTGTTGGCTGACTTCCACTATTTAAGGTTTATCCTTAATCCACTTTATAAGGGGTCGTCTACAAATAACGTAATATGTTTAGTTAAAAAATTGAAAATTAATTAAAATAAAATTTGTCTTTTGAAATTTCACTTACGTGGTATCAGTGCTTTTTAGAAGTGTGCAGTTTCCAAAAGTTTTTTTCATAATTTCAAACTTTTATCTTTGTAGAGTATCCCTGTACACTGTACACCCGGTATATTAATTTTGATTAAATTATTGCCCGAGGGGTACATGAAAGCCTCGCTTAGTCGCGATTCATGTTTTTTTTTCTGTGTAATATAAATTGAAAAAATCACACTTCAGGCGTCAAGGTGCATTATAATCTGTAATTAAACATACGTGTGGATATACTTTTATGTAGATATAGTAATAAATAACTCATAAATATGTACATACATTAATCAATCATCTTCATAAGATACTTTAATAATGATTTCCTCTTTTGCATTTAAAAAATTAAATATGGATATATTACTATATTTAAAAAAGTATCTGTACTCACAACAAAAACAGTTACTGCTTGTCGGTAATTATTAACTACCTACCTTAGTAACATGTGGCGAGGGGACTTATCACTAAGATGATTACTTATCAGTGATAAGTTATCACTAATAAGTTGGCTACGATGCGTTATCCTGGTCATGCACAGTATCTGTAAGTAAGTAAGTAAGTAATATTGTGCTAGAAATTTAAAAGAATATTCACTCGTCAATACAGTAACATTATTATACAATAATAAAAATAATAAAATAATTCTACTGTTTCTTATATTAGGTGAGTTTCTGCATTGCATATGTTTGGTTTCAAATCAGAAACAAAAGGTAAAATGTCCATCAGGGGATAGGTTTGTCTTTTAGTTTTAATTTCTTATTTGTATGTTCATTGCGTGAAAATAAGATCTCGCCATAGGCTTATAAAATGTCTGCATGCTCTAACAGGAACTAAGACTCAGTTACTGAGCTCTTTAGTTGGCCATCACTACAAAATAATTGTCACCAAAATACAAGCTCTCTACGAGCTTTTTCCGTGTTTATTTGTAGCTCTAGAACATATAACTATGGGAAAATCTCAAGTACAAGTACTGTACACAAAGTTTATTAGGATTTTAAGGAAATTAATACCTAAATTAAATATTCTTCCTTAAACAAATTTCGCTATTTTCTTTAAAATAAATCTCAACCTTAAATTTTACAAACTCACACGATTGAAATCAAACTATGTAGTTAAAAAAGATATATTCGGTATAAAATATACCAGCAAACAATGTCCTTTTACGGCATAATTACAGCAATATGGATATATTACTATGATAAGAAAAAAGGATTATTAATTGCTTAGAGCCAGTAAGAATGCAAGTTTTTGTGTTTTATTTTATCCTAGTGCAACTAGATATAATTTATCGATACATTTAACGATGATGTAACATCATTAAGTTACAAGATATATTTTATAATAATACTAGCCGTTTTACCCGGAACGTGTACCATTTAAGGGGCTATTAGAAGTAATTGAATATATTTTTGTTAGGCTGTTTAACGAAATAATCAAATTTAGATTTAAATATTTGTAAATGCTATTTTTTTATTGCATTATCTTTTATCATCGTTACTAATTTTTTTAATTCCTTTAAAAGAAAGGCCTAGGCCTATGGCCCCTTTGACAGAAATAGATTAGGAAATTAAGGCAGAAGTGAGACAAGCTCACTGATGGTGTATAGCATTTGGTTATGAAGAGGTGGATTTTTTATATTTTTTTTATTGAACGTAGTCTAGAAAATTTAGGCTGAGATCGGAATCTTGATTGTCTTGGATGAAAAAAATGCTATGGTGAATAGTTTATGTGGAGGCATGTCGATATCTCTTTGGATTTGGATGCTTATATAAAACAGGGACGCCTTGGTGTTTGGGAATATTCTAAATACTTTATTTTAAAAGGACTGAAGTTTGTAGAAGATAGTTTTGTTGAGAGTGACTCTATTCCAAGCTGTACCTATGTAAAAAGTACTGGCTTGAGAGGTTGATTGTAAAGCAGAAGTTTGGTTTTTTATGGATAGTGGAAAAAGTCAACCTTATATATAGGGCTATTCAGAAATTTAACAGGTGATTCTACGTTATAAAATATGAAAAAAGTTCTCATAAAGGTTGGTCCGGAAAAAGCTCTAAGGGAGCGGCGGCCGTTCGAAGATTGGGAATGGGGAACAAAACCAATAAAATTTGAATGCTGAAGGGCGATTCTTCACTCAACACTAAGCAAAAAAAGTATTTTTCACCAAAATACCTAAATTAATTATTAAAGAAGTTATATCCTTTTAAAAAGTAACATTTTTAGTGGCATAAAATGTAACATCCTCTTAATAGCATTTTTTTGAAAATGTTACAGTCTTACACTATGTTACACAATGTATTTTTACTAAAGGAATCTATATTTATTTTAAAAAATCCAAAAAAATACACATAAAAAAGTTTGGGGCAAAAATGTGTTAAGCCTCACATAATTTGTGCCTCTAGGCACGCCTCGGGATAAATTTAAAAAATAAAATAAAATAAACTTATTGCCCTTATTAATACTAGTAAACATGCAAATGCTCGTCTGTCTAGCTTAAATGGTACAAGAGTTATTAATTAAAATTTTATTTTATTAAAATATTAAAGAGCTGTAGATTTAATATGGTTTTCTCCATTTATGTATTGGTGATTTGTCTCAATGAGTTGGGTTGATGTCTTTCTTCTTTTTTTTTCATGATGTCTATTTATATGGGAGGCATAGCGTAGGCATAGCGTAGTGGCTAGCGCGTATGCATAGCAAGTCTACTATCGTGAGTTCGATTCTCACTGGCGCCGATTTGCCCTTTTCAGTTAATTAATAATTGAAATTTGGTGAAGGCGATAAGTGAAACGGACACTCCCTAGAAACTGGTTCGAAAGTCAGTATAAGCCGGTGGTTCCCTCTACTACTATCCCACACAAGTCCTGGACTTAGGGGATGCTTAATTAAGTAGAATAGTACGAGGTTAAACAAACAAACAAACAAACAAACAATTTGGACTTTTGGACTTTTTGGACTTTTGGACTGGATATCGTATTGGATACATTGATGGTTTAGCTTTTGATTGTACATAAATTTCTCTACAATATTTTCTTATATAAGGGGAGATACTACGGAACCTCGTGGATTTAGTAACTATCTTTAAAGTAACCTTAGTATCAACTTATGCTAAAAAAGTCATCGAAAACTCCAAGACTTACTTTGTAAAGTAATGTTTAAAAGCCCCAGGAAAGAAACTGCGCACTTAAAAAAATATTATTAATAACCACACTCAGAAAATGTCATTGTAATTTTAATACTAAATTGTATTTATAAATACATATTTTATATTTGTATCGCCGCCATTGGTATTTAATACTTTACTTGTAATATTAAATACTGCAATGTGTGTATTGTATACAAAATGTTGTCATACTAACATAGAGACCGTGCTGATACATTTAAATCCCCACGCAACATGGGTTTATTAATACTAGCATGTTATAGTAAAAATTATTGGAACATTTGGTAAAGTTTATCACACTTATAGTATGGTATAATTTGAGTTGTTGTATTACTGATCTAGTTTAAAGTATGTTACAGTATTCAGAAAAATTAACAATCGGTAAATAATACTAAAATAAGATTAGTAATAAAGATTGCAACCACACACAATTACACACTGATAAAATAATCGAACCTTTTTTTACTTTTCTCTATATTATTACTAATCAAAATTTTGGTATTATTTATCGATTGTTATTTTACTAAATACTGTAACATACTTTAAACTAGATCAATAACACAACAACTACAACTTAAAGTATACCAAACTATAACAGTGATATAATTTACCAAATGTTACAGTATTAATAAACACATATTGCGTGAGGATCAAAATATACCAGCACGATCTCTATGTTAGTATGTAACAAGTAAAGTAATTAATACTAATGGTGGCGATATAAATAAAAAATATATATTAATAAATAACATTCAGTATTAAAAATACAACGATATTTTCTGAGTGCACATCGAATTTTAAACATTAAGTTTAATCTCTTCCGTTTAAAACCTCAAATTATTGCAAATTATTAAATTAAATGTTAAGCAGATGTACGAACAATACCTTAAATCGTGAAACAACATAATTTATTATTCTATGTCCAAAACGTTTAACATTGAAATTAACAAGAAAATTAACAAATCCATCCCCAAAATACTAAAGCTTTCAAAAATTTATTTACATCTGGACATAAATCATTTTTTGCGGATCAAACCTTAATATTTCGGCCACATAAGTTAAAACAAGGCCTAATTTTTAGAGAACAGCTGAATGTTAAAGCTAAATAAATATTTTAGCGGTTAGTAATATGAACCACATTTTAAACAAAATGTGCCTCATCACATCTGTCCATATTATTATATAGATTTGTATATATCTAATTTTATATATTCTGTAATTTGATACGAATGACATTTTTATCATATTTTAATTTAAAACAATATGGGTTTACTTATAAGTAAATATAAAATATTATTTAGGGTAAGGTCGCTATAATCGTACCAACTAAGATATTTTTTTATATTTTTCGTAATTGGTTACGTTTTAGACTTTGCTCTTTATTTTAGGTTAAAGTATAATTATTTTTGAACCTAAAAAAAAAATTTTACTAAACTTCATAACATTTATAATCAATTTTTTACATGTTTTGTTAAGGTCTGCAAACGGTAAGATTTGGTAACCTGGTTGCCTTAATCGTACCTTCTTAATAAACTTACCGTAATTATTTATTATTGATTTAAATTAAAAAAAATAATTTCAAGATAAAAAGTCTATCCCATTTACTCATTAGAATTTATTTAATTATGTGTATTACCCATGAATTTAACGGACATCACAGTTCACCTGGGCGATTTTAAATAAAAATTTCCTGGACCCCTACATTTTTTGGACTAAAACATAACTGATGACATAAGAAATCAATTTCCATTTGAAAGAAAATCGTAAAAGATACACTTTTTTAGAAAGATAAAAAAACGTTTTTTTTAATAATAGGGTGTGTCAAAAAATTCCGATTTACAAAATCGAAAACGCTCTCCAAAAGTTGCTCCTTAGTAAAAAACTGTGGCCACTCAAAAATAAGCTAAATCGATTAATGTTTAGAGGTAGCTCGAAGCACTCAAACTTTGAAAAATATCGGTACCTGTTTTTCGGATAAAAAGTGATTGTATATAAAATTAAGGAAATTTTAGAGGGTTTATTTGGTAATATTTAGAAACAATACTGATTGTGAGAAAACTAAAAAAATATATTTCCCCTTTCCTTAAGTTAGAACATAAAAAAATCGCCAATTATTTGAAGATTTTGCTAAAATTTATTGAAAATGGACATATTTAAAAGAACATAACTTCCTTAGGAATGATTTTTTGACCAAGGTGCATATAAACTTTTTCTATGTTTTTAATGTTAAATAACCAGTCATTACTAAAATATATGTTTTTTGCTTTATATTTTTTAATTTTTTTATTTTTGGTTCTTCATGCGTAAAAATTTACTTTTAAATGCTTTTATCTTTAAAACGGTTAAACCTGCGATGTTAAACCACAGAAACTTTTTTGTGTATTTTTACATAAAAAAGTATTCCAACCAAAAAATAAAAAAAAGGACACCAAAAAAAGTTTTAGGCAAAAAACAAAAAATGCACCCGGTTTATAATCGAAATTATTTTTTTTTTACTCAACTTGAGGAAAAAAATTGCGTTTTCTGTATAGTCCTGTTGGTTAACATGTATATATGCTTATATACTAATATATAATTTTGCAGATTTTTTATTTAAAACTATTTTTTATGCACTTTTAAAAACTTGCAATAATAAAATTTTCGCAAAATCTTCAAATAATTGGCGATTTTTTCATGTTCTAACTTAAGGGGAGGGGGAGATATAATTTTTTTAGTTCTTACATTTAGTATTGTTTCTAAATATTATCAAAATTTCCTCAATTTTTATCGGTATCAGTTTTTATCCGAAAAACAGGTACCGATTTTTTTTAAAGTTTGAGTGCTTTGAGTTTTTCTAAACATTTATCGATTTGGCCAATTTTTGAGTGGCCACTGTTTCTTACTAAGGAGCAACTTTTAAGCCAGAGAGCGTTTTTGATTTTGAAAATAGTATTGTTTCTAAATATTACCAAAATTTCCTCAATTTTTATCGGTATCAGTTTTTATCCGAAAAACAGGTACCGATTTTTTTTTAAAGTTTGAGTGCTTTGAGTTTTTCTAAACATTTATCGATTTGGCTCATTTTTGAGTGGCCACTGTTTTTTACTAAGGAGCAACTTTTAAGCCAGAGAGCGTTTTTGATTTTGAAAATAGCGATTTTTTGACACACCTTATTACTCAAAAAAAAACGTTTTTTTATCTGTCTAAAAAAGTGTATCTTTTACGATTTTCTTTCAAATGGGAATTGATTTCTGATGTCATCAGTTATGTTTTAGTCCAAAAAATGTAGGGTCCAGGAATTTTTTATTTAAAATCGCCCAGGTGAACCGTTTTTTAGTTAGTTATTGACAACTAGAATAAATTATTCAAATTACAAGTTTCTATGATTTTTTATCACAATGCTATCGAAAAAAAAAAGAAAAACACAACTTTAATCATATCCTACGGGAATTAAACCCTGGACGATTTACAAAAATTAATACCGGTACGATTTATGAAACTTCTCTATTTTGCATAAAAATAAAAAATAAAATGTATAAACTAAAAAATATGTACATATTTTGTTTATATGCTAATTCTACTGATATTAATTAATGTAATTACACATAAAATAATTTGGTAACTGTACTCACTGAAGAGATACATCCTTAGAAAACTTGCAGATACATACATCAGTTTAAGCAATTTTTTTTGACCGACCTTATCTTTAGCTTGAGGTTAATTTAAAACGACCAAATTGTGTATGAGGGTTTAGGGGCTGTCCATATATTACAAAACGCAATTTTTCAAAAAAGATTGATCCCCCTCCCCCCTGTGTAACAAACTGTCACATTTACCAACACCCCCCCCCCCCTGAGTAAAGCGTAACAATATAAAACATTTGTTTCTCAATAAATTTAACTGTATTGTCACTATTGATTCCTTTTTCTCGACAAAACAAACATGAACCTAAACTTTAGTATAACATAACCTTAAAAAAAATTTACACGAAAAAATCACTCAAACTTTAAAAAAATATTCATAATCAATATCACACAGGGAAAAAATACTAGGTACCTCTTTTTACACTGAGTGTCACATATAACACGTATATTGTTTATGCACAGGTACACAAAATAGTACACACAGTGGTGTTCTGTGAGTACACATTCCGCGCGAAAATGTATCATCGCCGATGATTCATTGGCAAGATCACGCAAGAACAGGGCCGTAAGATTTTTTTTTAATATCAATGTCAACAGTTTTTTTACTGATTACAATATTGTTTAAATTAGTTTCGTCAATTTTTGTGTGAAAAAGAGAACTATGGCCACTAAATAGTAATTTATGTTGAAATAAAAATAGGAAATAAACATTAAATTTATTAAATTCCGTTACGTAACGTTTATCTAGACCCCCCCTCCCCCCTGTCACAAACTGTAACAATTTCTCTGACACCCCCCCCCCCCTAGTAAAAATCTTTTCGAAGATAGAGAAATTAAAAAAGTACGATTTGCGGACCGGTACGATATAGGCTACCTTCCCCTAAATCAAATTTGTACTGTTAAAAACATTTTATACAAAATAAACTTATTAATAAAAATAAAAACTTTTCGCAAAAAAAATGAACCGACCTCTGCCTCTAAAAAGTAAAAATTAAAAAATAAGCCGGTGTCAATTTCACTACTCCCTAAATTAAATAATAACAATTATTTTTGTTGTTGCTGTGAAATTGGCAGTCCAGCGAACCTTATTTCCAAACGAAATACTAAAGAAAATCTTTGTTAAACTTTAAGCGTTAAGTAATAATCAAATAAAGCCTTATGGTATAATCACTATAGACTAAATTAATGCAATTGACAGTTGTTATTGAGTTTATTAATACTTGCAAATGCAAATTAGTAGAACTTGATCATTTCTTTTAGTTTTCAAAATATATAAAACTTTTTTTTTTCGCCAACATAACTCTTTCCTTTTCTACGGTCGCTCGAAATGAAAAAGTTAACGTCGCTGTCCATTAAAAAAATCTATATGCAAAACTAATGCAGTTGACAGATTTTATTGAGTTTATTTATAAACACTTATGCAAATTAATAAAATATTATTTGATTTATAAATTTATAATGCAAATTCATTTGTTTGTGTATTGATAACACAAATGCTAGTTATAATACTGTCAAAGAAATCGTTGAAATAGCACGTTTTTAGTTTAAAATGTATGCATAGCATGTACATTTATCAATAAAATCCATCCATGCATATTTGTTCACGCAGGTATTAATAAAATTATATGTGCAAAAGATAAAGTTAGTTTGTATAAAATAAAATGTTGAAAGGGCAATTTAATATTATTTAAATTGTCAATACAGTTGATAGAAATACTGCTGCCAATAAAATAATAAAAAAAGCATTTTTTTTTTCAATTATAAAAAAAAATCAGAAAACCCAGGGGAGAAAAATGGATAAGGAACCTATGAGCCAAATTTGAAGATTTTATACACAGTTTTTGGGGAAATCAACTTTCTAAACACAGAGAAATGATTATAATTAGTAATTACCTAATATAGAATCAGAACCAATCAGAAGATATTGCAGGAGTTAGAAGCAAAGAATATCGTTAACAATATTAAGGGAAAGCCAGTACAATGATTGGGACATATGAGGCTATCATAACCAGAATGGCACTTTGCACTTGTCTGTCTTTTTTTCTCGCATATTTGTTTTTTTGAAATTATTAAATGCCAATCCAGAGAAGCGTAAAGTGGTATAGGCCGTTCTGGTTCTGGTAGTCTCATATATGGAGAGCTGGAAATACCGCAACTATTTTTTTAACATTAGAGTGGGAACCAGGTGGTAGACCTAAGTTAAAATGACTTAAAGAAGTTACTGAAGACTTAGCAAATATGGCCTACATTATGCAGGAGTGAGAAATAGAAAGTAATGGAGAGAAAAAGCCATTATAATGTAATGCGGAGAGTTAAGGAGCGATCCACCTCAAAAAATTAGTTTTAGAAAGGTTTGTTAGGAGACGCTTAGGGAGCGTTCAAGTATTACGTAACGCGCTAGGGGGGGTGGGGGTCTCGAAAACTTTACGTCGCGTTACAGAGGGGGGGTGGGTGTCAGTAAAAATGTTACGTAACCAAAAATTTCCAAATTTTGCGTTACGTAATACTCGAACGTTCCCTTAAGCCCGCTTGGGGTGTATAGACATATATTATTAGTTCAAGTGACTTGGTTGTATATTATTAACTGAAGTTATGTATCTTAGGGGCTCTCCATATATTACGTAACGCGCCTAGGGGGGTCAGAGAAATTGTTACAGTTTGTGACAGGGGGGAGGGGGGGTGTCTAGGTAAACGTTACGTAACGGAATTTAATAAATTTAATGTTTATTTCTAAGCTTGGCAGACGTATTTTTATTTCAACATAAATAATTTAGTGGCCCATAATTCCCTTTTTCACACAAAAATTGACGAAACTATGAATATTTAAATAATATTGTAATCAGTAAAAAAACTGTTGACATTGTGATTAAAAAAAATCTTACGGTCCTGTTCTTGGGTGATCTTGCCAATGAATCATCGGCAATGATACATTTTCGCGCGGAATGTGTACTCACAGAACACCAATCTGTGTACTATTTTGTGTACCTGTGCATAAACAATATACGTGTTATATGTGACACTCAGTGTAAAAAGAGGTACCTAGTATTTTTTCCCTGTGTGATATTGATTTTGAATATTTTTTTTAAGTTTGAGTGATTTTTTTGTGTAATTTTTTTTTAAGGTTATGTTATACTATATTTATGTTAAATGTGACAGTTTGTTACACAGGGGGGAGAGGGGGTCAATTTTTTGTGAAAAATTGCGTTAGGTAATATATGGACAGCCCCTTACTCAGACCAACAGGTTCGAAGTCCAAACACGTAAAAGTAGCTTGGTTTAAATAATAACATTTCTTGTACTTAGTTAAAAAACTCAAATAAAAGATAGCAGGTAGATATTTATACAAAAATAATGATACTAGTAAGTATTTATTTATAGTGTCGATGGAAGTAACAAAATTTAAAAAAATACAATGCAAAAAAAAAGTTTAAACAGAAAAGGATATCTCAAAATTAGTTTTTAGGGATACTTCATTTATTGAAAAATGCAAAAAAAACTCATTTTAATTAAAATCACTAAACCTAAATTAAATAAAACGCAAAAAATATCAGTCTACATGTTTTTGACATATCATAATTCAAACAAAGTCTTTGGTGGGCGATTAAAAATTAAAATTAAATCCCGTAGTTTCCCATTGCGTACCGCCACAATCAAATGAAATTGGATTTTAATGAATTGACACATTGTGTTTGCAAACTCAATACTTCAACTATTGCTTTTCATTCTCCGTCGATCGCTTTTCATTTGCTCGTATAGCGTAATTGTTGATATTTACAATTCAATATATATTGGGTTTTTAAAATCAGAACCTACAGGCCCTGTAGTGCAGGTATGCAGGGTTAACGGTTGGACCGAGGGGTCTATCACTGGGGATATTTTGTACATCTACTGCAGAAAATGCTCGAAAAATGCCAGTACTGCAGGTACTGCAAGGGTCTGCATTAAATAATGCAGACATTTTGTACATCGAATGCAACCAGGTGTAATGCTGGTACTGTACACATTTTTGTCCCTGCACTGTAAATGAAAATATGGTAATTTCCCAGTAAAAAAAGTAGGTCATATGTTACCAGCAAAGAAAGGGGTAAATTTAAATCAGTACTGTAAATTCACTGTTTTCTGTAAAAAAATTGAATTTTTACCTGTGATTTCACAGTAATTTATGCAGCGAATTTAATGAGCATTTCAAGCAGTATTACGGGCTCTTGTAATTTTCGGGACTATCTGTAAAAGTGTCGGCTTTTTGGACCACATGCATGAATTTTAATGCAAAATTATTGTACCGCACTGTAATTGAAAATATGGTAATTTCACAGAAAATAAAGTAGGTCATACCATACCAGCAAAGAAAGTGGTAAATTTAAATCAGTACTGTAAATTCAATGTTATCTTTAAAAATGTGAATTTTTAATTTGGTAATTTTACAGCTATCTTTTGTGTAATGTAAGCTATAATTATGGTAATTTTCAACCAATATTGTAAAAGTGCCGGGATTTTGGACCACATGCATGAATTTTAATGCAAAATTATTGAACCGACAGGAGAAGAGCTAAGATTTTACTAAACTGAGTAATATTGAGGTTAATTTAATAAATATTGTAAATTCACTTTCTGACATGGTGAATTTGCTTTAATTATTACAGTTAATATTACTAAAAGATTGACGGACAAATTTAGAATGTGACATAGGATTATAAAAAAAAATTATAGGACTAAGATTTTTTTATGACTAAAAAAGAGTAATCAGAATAATGCAGAGTAATGCACAATAATGCAGAGTAATAGACAATAATGCAGAGTAATTCAGGTACTGCAGATATAATGCTCAGTAATGCAAATAATGTACGTGATTTACAGATAATGCACAATTAATGCAAGTACTGCAAGGGTCTGCAATATCAATACAGACAATTTTGTTCATTGAATGCAGCAGTATAGACCCCTCGGTTTGGGCACACTGAGCCTCAACATAAGCTAGATTGCGTTTGTATCTCAGTAAAATCTTATGATGGATTTTGTTATATAAATTATACTGAAATTCCCACTCCGCGTAGTTTTGACAGAAGTTCTTCGGAAGCTTCCAAAATGCTAATCGCATATTATAGAAGCCTTTCCCTGTAGTATTTTTCATGCAGAATTTAAATCTTTTCAAGAAAAATATCTGCATATAATAGTTATTTGGAAAATTAAGGAACATTTTGATATTTCTGTTGCTTTTTAGCAAAAAATCGCAAAAAGGAATGCTTGAAAATGGCAAAAAACATAGTTTTCCCAATCCAATAATTTGTAGATAGCACAAGGTTAAATGATTAGGTTTATACTACGGATCAGCTTTTCAATGCATAGTAAAAATCATAGACAAAGAACATAGATGAGCTGTCATCTCAAAGTTATATACAAATTTACGAGTCCTCCATTTTGAACGGAAGTTACGTCAGAAATCAGCCGGGAAAATTAGTGGGTAAAATGTAAATAAATAAACGATATAACCTTACTTTTTAATGTTTTTATTATTTACTGTCAAAGTATATTATTCTGTTTCTGTAGATATGAAATTATTTCATTCAAATCATAGATAAGATAAAAATATGTTTAGAAAACTAACATAGGTAACCTTAGATTTCGAATACCTATGATAGGTATGCGTGAAATGCAATTTTATCCTGTATCACAGGCAGTTAATTGTTTTTAGGTATATAAAATTTTATTTGTTTCTTATGTTATATTAACCCATTCGTAGCCATGTTCCTATATTGGAACATCGCATAATTCATCCTCCCGCTACTAGGTGGAAGCAGTTGTGTATTACTTAGACACGTTTCCCATTCGACAACATTCCCGATGTAAGATTTAAGTCATATAACAGTGCCTGTGTCGTGTTTAATCAAAAATGGTAAGATTTTATGATTAAATTTTACTTTCGTTTTTTTTGTTAAAACTTTTACGTTACGTAAGGTACATTGAAATTACATTTTAAATAATTGTTGCCTAAAATACTGTATTATAACCTCAAAAACAAATCTGTAAACACAAGATTTTTATATGCTCAATAAGTTTATGGATAAAGGCATTTTTATTTGTGTTCCAATATCGGAACATGGCTGCTCATGTATATAATTTATGTTAATTTTTAGCAAAAATGAACGTGAAAACATTTTATGGTAACAAGCATATGACTTGTGTGTCAGCAAGTTTAAATAAGTTATTAGACAAAGTTAGTGAAAAAACCTTTGAATCAGTTGATATATATATAAATCCACCATTTAATGAATCAGATGGGGATTCCGCTACTTCAGATATTGAAAATGATGATCTTGCAAATCGGTTTTCATCAAAAATTTTAAACGCACCAGCAGAGGCCTGTCTAAAGCTTCAAAATAAAATAGACGACAGTAGCGGCGATGAAGTTATACAATCTGACCCGAAAAACAAAAATATTATTTATGAGAGTGATGACGATGAACCTCTTATACAGATAAAAAGGAAACTAAGTAAAAAGAGAAAAGTTGCTTGTCAGAGTGAGGAAGATAAACAAAAAAAGTTAAAAGGTAATATTTGTGAGAGCGAAAAAGACGATAATTCGGGCTATAATGATAAAAATAAATTAGCTGTTACCAAAAATAAAAAAAAAGTAAAAATATATAAGGATACATGGGAAAAAGGTGACTTGGTTGGTAAAACGTTTCCAGCAAGCGAGGATTTAACACCAAATATAAAAACAATAACCAACCCAGTCGATATGTTTGAACGTTTTTGGGACAATCAACTTTTGGATTATATTAGAAACGAGTCTATAAAGTATTCCAAAGAAAAGAATCCAAATTCTAATTTTGATGTATGTGTAGAAGAAATAAAAGTATTTTTGGCTATACTGATGATCTCAGGGTATAATTCTGGTTGTAGACGGGAAATGTACTGGAGCCTTGATGCTGATATAAGTAATCTAGCAATTTCAAATGCTATGTCACGTAACAGATTTAGGGAAATTTTAAAACATTTTCATTTCTGTGATAACTCCAAACTTTTACCAGAAGATAAGTTTAGTAAAATAAGACCAATAATTAAAAACCTAAATTTAAAGTTTATGGATAATAAGCCGATAGGTATAAATGTTGATGTAGATGAATCTATGGTCCCATATTACAGTCACCATAGCTGCAAACAAAGAATTCAAGGCAAACCTATACGATATGGATTCAAATTTTGGTCACTAAATGCTTCTGATGGGTATTTAATTAGTACCGAGCCCTACCAAGGGAAAGGTACCCAGCTTGAAAATGCCGAACTTGGACTTGGAGCATCGGTCGTTTCTACCTTCGCAGAAAGACTTAAAGGTTCTTACCCAGATGTACATTTTAATTTTTTTATAGATAATTTTTTTACGGGTTTGCCTCTGCTTAGGAAAATGAATGAACTTGGTTACAGCTGCACAGGGACCATTCGTCAAAACAGAATTGAAAATTGTCCTCTTAACAAAAAAGAAGTTAAAAAAGAAAGAGGTTTTACTACATCTTATGTAAACTCGAATAAAGACCTCATTATAATTCAATGGATTGATAATGCTGTTGTTCAGGTGGCTTCAAATCTATATGGTGTATTACCAACAAAATCAGTAAAAAGATATTCAGCATCTCAAAAAAAGTATATTAATGTGGACATGCCTAACGCAATTAATTTATATAACACCAACATGGGAGGAACAGATTTGATGGATAGAAATATCTCAAATTATAGAGTCAAAATTAGAAACAACAAATGGTATTGGTCTATATTTACACACTTACTTTCAGCCTCTTTATCAAATGCATGGATTTTACACAGACACGAAGTGCAATCACAAAAGGAGATCGCCTTAAAATCTTGCGACTACAATAACGTAGCCCATGCATTAGAATTTCTTGCTTTTATTCGGTCTATTGTGTCTACATATTTACTTCTAAGTCCTGGACGTGTTTCTAGCAATAACAGAAGCTTATTTAGAAACGTACCAAATGCAGTATCACAAAATTTAAATATTTTTCATTACCCTGAAACGATTAAGCAAAATAGATGCAGGGTATGCAAAAAAAATTCTACCATTGGATGTGGTATATGTGGAGTAAATATGCATGCTATTAAGTGTTTTAGAATTTTTCATACTTCTCAGCACTGAGGGTAAAATTATAAATTTTAGGTGTTAACAGTTATTATTATTAGTTTAATCCGTTTCATAAATAAAAATATAATTTAAAAAATAATAAGTTTTTATACTTTTTTTTAAACAAATCCTGCCAATTTCCAATATTGGAACATTTTTTCAAAATCAAAAATAAAAAAAAGGGAGAGACTAGAATTTTTTTAAATATTTTTTCATGACTCTGGGCAACAATATCTATCTATAATCTTATTTTTATAAAAATAAAAAGCTTGGCTACGAATGGGTTAAATAAAATCAAACTTACCTAAAAAATATGATACTGCTGTCTGCAGGTAGCAGTCGTTTTATGTTTCTACAACTTTTTATAAAACACGTCATTGCAAAGACTTTACTAGTTCTTTGAAAAAGCACTATAAAACATACAAAAAACACAGAAAGACTTTAAAAGTTCAAAAACGCTATTATATAGTCTATAATAAAATAAAATGTTAACCCTTCTAGCACAAAACACCAAACGTGTAGAAAAAATAACAGAAAAACCTCGAAAACAAACTCAAAATATACATAAATTAGGTTATGTTAACCTGTTGCACGAATATGTTAGAGGTGTGTGCGAAGAATTATATTTTTATATTTAAATTACTGGTAAAAATAAATAAATATCTGTGTAGTATAACATATTGATTTAGTTTTTACATATATAACAAACTGTTTCAACAAAACAACGACAAAAAGAAACTTATTCTGACTACTGAAGTGAAATGAAAAGACACATCTCTAACAAAGAAAATATTCCTATCTAACGCAACACAGTGTTACCAACATAAAATATATATTTTTTTACTTTATGTTGGACAATTGGAATCAAAATGGAGGACGCATTTAGTCGGGACGCAGAAGTATGCGCAGACGGTCAAAAATCAATCTATTTGTTTATTTTGTCTATGGTAAAAATAGATGAAGTGTTGGTTAAATGTCTCCAACATTGTCGTTTCAATAGCACTAAAAAATCGGTTCTAAAAAGAATTTACAGAATATACCTAATTTTATTTGGATATATTAAATTGGTAAATGTTAAATACTACGACTTAATTATTCAGGATAGATCATCAGTAGTCGGCGTAAACTCAGTTATGACGTTTAAGTAATTATGGTTATTTTTTTCTATTAGATAATTACTCAAGGTTTTCAGTGTGAAAACCAGCACTTAGAAAAACAAATTAAATATATTTTTATTCCGATTTAATATATCAGTAGATATTAACCCTTACAAGCATGGTGGTAAGTATACTTACCACCTAGTTCATTATCATTTTTTCCATTTTTTAAGTTATTTTTTTTATTTTTTTTTGTAAATTTACAATAATAACATAGAGAATCAAAGAATATATAAATCACCTTAAGCTTCATACAACTAAATGCAGAAAATTTGCATCAAAGACCGCTTCTTCGTCCAAAGTTTGATAAAATTTTATTTGTCATACAAGTATTTTACCAAAAGTTCTCGCTCTGAATTGTTTTTGGTGAACATTGGGGTGGGGCAAGGGGGCAAATGGGGAAAAACAATATTTTTTTACAAACATTTGAAAATTTCTGTATAGGGATTTTTAAGGTTGCTGAATTCAAATTTGATAATTTCAATTTTCTAACTCCATCCCCGGTGGGGTGAGGGGGTAAATATTTTTAAATGTTTTCAATGTTTATGTAAAAATTTGTACATAAGGGTATTTTAGGTTGCTAAAAATGAATCTTGAAATAATTTTTTTCTAAATCCACCCCATTCGGGGTGGGTGGGTGTTTTTTGTGAAAATTGGTATATTGGGGTTTTTAAGGTTACTGAGAGTAAATCTAATAACATATTCGTGAGCAGCTACCACAAAAACTCACACAAACCAATTTCTATTACAGTGTTAATTTTACGAATTCGGTCCGCCATATTGGATCAACCATCTTGAACTTTTAAAATCTGATAACAGATTCGTAATCAGCGACCACAAAAACTCAAACATACCAATTTCTATTACAATCAGAGGTAATTTTACTAATTCGGTCAGCCATATTGGATCCGCCATTTTGAATTTTAAAAATCTGATAACAGACTCATGATCAGGGACTCCAAACAATTATAATGCAACTATTTTTATAGAAATACAGTCACTAGAAAAATGCGTGCTTCAAAGGGATAAATAGTATGACTTAATTTTACTATTTTGTTTTGTTATACAACGAAACACTGCTAATAAACAGTTAAAATAAAGAAAAATAAAAATAAATATACATGCGTTAAAAACAACATAGGGACACGATGGTTTTTATTTTTCCCACACACAAGTTTAGTTAGTATGCAACACATACTGACACTCGTGTAATGTCTGAATAACACGTTGTTTTTAGTAAGTGGGCTCTAAGAGTTATGTAATGAATTTCTAAGGAAAAAATAACGACATGGAAATCAAATAGTTTCTATGTGTTTGATATTCCTATAACTGAGTAAATTTTTATATTTAAAAAACTATATAGCTATACGCGGAGGAATATTTGAATAGTACCTACTGATGACATCATATTTTTATGAGCACTTTATGGTTTGTGTCGTGTTTTGCGGTAATAAAAAGCACTGTTTATGGAAGCGGTCAATTTATAAAGACGGGTAAATATATTTAAATATTGTCAACAAAACAATAACATATACTTAATATTTTAATAGCTTTTTGATAGCCGAGAAACGTCTTTAGATGTTGCATTTAAGTTTTAAATGCCCAATAATATAATAAACTATTTTAATAATATGTATTTTCTCTCGTTCTATTTATGTAATAATTAAAATAATTCTTTTTTAGAATATATAGTTTTATGTGCATGTACCTACCTAAATTTTGAAAAGTAAAACAAAAAACCTCCCCCTAAAATACTTCCAATCCAAACTATGAATCTGAATAAATTTTCATTAATTTTCCATGACAAAAAGATGTACCCAACGCTGTCAAAATTATATTTTTTTAAGTTATATAACTTTTTCAAAATTCAACGAAATTGAAAAAAAAAATAAATATAGCCTCAGTTTTTACGCACGCAATTTTATTAATTAAAATAAAGGACAATAATGTTAAAAACAATTAGATATTTAATAATCAGTACCCGGCGTATTTTCAGTTATAGTCCAGTCTTCAGGTCAATAAAAGAGCCTTTACCTGGAAATAATTCAGTGAGTTTTGATTTTCTGTTTATTGAGTAGGGTTAAAGGCCGAAAATAAAAAAAAACAATTTTTCTACGTGGGACTCGATTTGGAACTATATTTTTTTAACGTATTTTTCGCAAAAAGCGGACTTTTCAAAATACTTCAAGATCGGTGCATCCTAGGACAAAAAACGTTTTATATGAAAATAAAGAGGGCCAATTTTACAACATTTTTTGTTGGATGTATTTTTTTGTACGACTTATTGTTATATATAGCTAATTCACAGCACCGCCTTAAACTTTAGTTACACTGTAGGTTTTTAGATTTATAATTTCGTTTTTTTTTTATACTTAATACAATGGTGATTTTTAATCGAAAATCGGTTTACTCGAGATAACGGGGCACAAATGTGTAAAATTTAAAATTAAAAAGAAAGCGCCAGATATATTTTTTTTAATTTTTACCCCAAATATTCTAAGGGGGAATGCCTAACCGACTCAAAGGCGGTGTCGTGAATTAGCTATAAGTCGTACAAAAAATACATGGAACAATTTTTTTTTGTAAATTTGGTCTTTATTTTTATATAGAAAGATTTTTTTCCTAGGATGCACGGATCTTGAGATATTTTGAAAAATCCGTTTTTTTGAAAAATACGTTAAAAAATTACAGTTCTAAATCAAGTTCAACGTCACAAAATTGTGTTTTTTTTAATTTTCAGTAGTAATATCATAAGTGCATGTTGATTTATCGATAATTTTTTTACTGTATTAAAAAAATATTTTGCTTGGCAATTGTTTAAGTGCATTTTTTGTGTTACAAAATTCCGAGACGTCATGTCGAGGAATTTTGACGAAAAATGCACGAAAACAATTTCCTTAAGCAAAATATTTTTTTATATACAGTAAAAAAATATGTATAATTCAACATGCACGAATGGTATTTTGAAAGACTTTCACAAACAGAATAAGGAAGTACATAATTTTACAATGTTTTATGTTGTTTCATATTTAAATTCAAAATTTAAGAACTTAACAACAATATTACTTTACAACTATAATTAAAATTTTAAATCTCAAATTTGCCACGCTTTTTAAATCCACGATGTTCACTTGTTCGCGAATGTTGCCAATTCTAATCTTGGCTCGAGGGATATTTTATGCTTGAGGTTATTCCAATAAAATAGTTGTTATCACATATATTAGCATTTAAATAAAGGTCATTGCTGTTTTTGTTTAAAAAGTTTAGTTTTCAACTGAAAATAAATAAAATAACGGGTCTTTCCACCCGTAAAAAAACAATTTCCTATCGGTTTCTAATAAACTTTGGCAACGCTGTCTGGTACCAGCGCAGTCATTTAATGTTTTGATTTCCGTAATTCTTTACTGAAAATATATTTTTAATAAATAAGTGTTTAAAATAGTTTTTAGTGGCCTGTTTTTAATACCAAGATTCAGTTAAATAAATTAAAATTTATGAATATCAGTGATTTAAAGCTTTTAATATGGAAAGTGCATAAAATATAATATATTATCTGAAATTAATTAGGGTTTATACCTCGGATGTTTTGGTAATAAAAGCATTTATATTTCTTATCAATAAAAATAAATCAACTAAAGGTAAGCTTCACAAATTAAAAACACATTTGGAAAAATATAACATTTATTAAGATGTCAGTAACCAACAGTTTCTTGTTTCCATAGTACCCAAGTGAAAATTACATTGTGCAAAAATTATCAGATTCATTTTGATCTGATTGGTCAAGAAACTAAAAATGCAAGGTTTTGATTGGCCTATATATTGTTTGTAAAATAGTCGGCCCTAAACCCTACCCAGTAAACCGAAAATCAAAACTCCCTGAATTATTTCCAGGTAAAGGCTCTTCCAACTGGAAATACGCCGGGTACTGTTAATAATAGATAATGTGACACATTGTGTAAGTTATATAAAAGCAATATTAAATTTAAAAGACTGTTCTTTATGTTCTATATTTATAGATAATTTTCTTAAGGTCGATCATTCATAATTTGAATTTACCTATCAATCGTCTCTAATTATATACATATAGTCAACATTTAATGACAGGAATCCAGTAGGAATATATTTGAATACATTCAAGTAAAATTCCAGTAGAGGTAATGTTTTAATGATATATAATTAGAGAAAAACTTCAGTGGCAGCAAACCAGCAATAGGAGTGCCCCGTTATTAAGAAATATAATTATTTGAAACCTTACCTATCTACCTATTTTTTTTATCGTAAATAAATTTGAAAAGAGTAGTAATTATCCTAAAGAAAGGTAGGTACTTTCAACATATGATCAGTAATCATTGATTACTGGCGTTAACTATAATATTTCTGATTAAAAATAGTACAAGGTGATTCGAATTTAACTCACCAAGCTCAAAAATTTTTTTTGTTTATCTTATGTCTGCTCTCGAAATGCTGTCATTTCAGAGAAGACCACAGTAGACCAAAAGGTGATTTCTGTAAATTTTCTATGATAAATTAAGTGGATAACTAGTAAACTAGTTGTAAATTTTAACTTGTTATAGTATTTCACACATCACATACATCTTGCTAGACAAATTAAAGTGTCATTCCTTAAATTTCAAAATGAAAACAAATTGAAATAAATTAAATTATAAACGATGTTTTATGTGGGTGTAAAATTATGTTAACTGCTTCTTATTTCTAAAATGTTAGTTAAATGGTAAGAATTTAGAAACATTTAAAATCTGAGTACTATAAAATTTATTTTATTCCTTATTTATTGTTTTTATGTCTCTGTTTTTAGTTTTAGATGAAACTTGCTAAACTTAGAATACCAAATGAGTTTTCTTACCGAAACATAAAACTAGCATAAAGTTTTTAAAAGTAGTTAAACCTTGAAAATAAACATTTTATGTAAGTGCCAGAATATATTTTATTATATTTTCATAGAAAGATTTTTAAAAATAATACACGATTTTTTGAAAAGGATAGCAATGTATGCATCCATGCACATAATTGGTATATTCGTGCAATTTAAAAATGGCGTTTTTGCATTTTGTTTTATTAATTTTGGAGTTAAAACAATCTAGTTACCTTAAAGAGATATATTGTATTTTAAATAATTTTTCTGGTTATTACAGCCAAAATCTTTTTGGCTGGAATAATTACATAACCTGTCACAGAGTAAATCATGCTTCTCGGGATTTTATTTTATTTACTTTCAAAATTCAAGTAGATGATCAGATTAGTTCCACATTGTTAAAAGAAATGTGATTATGGTTCAGCTCACAAATCTGACAAGCTTACCTTACACTTTACAATATTACATACATGAAATTATTATATGTTAAGTACCTATTGTTTATAAAAATACAAAATGCAATCAAATGGATATGTATATATACATATATAAGTACTTACTATCTGTTCTAGTTTTAGAAGAGATCGCGTTTCAATAAACCGTTCGTTAACGTTTCAAATGTAAAAATACAATTGAAAATCCATCAGCGAGATGCTATCTAAAATAAAAAATAAGCTAAGTTAGATAGTTTGTAAGCCCAAAAGCAAAAGCGACGTTAGGAATTTTATGGTAGGGGGAACAAACAAATTTCAACTAAAGATTAAGGAATTTACCAACTGTTTATATTTTGATGCTAGAAAAAAAGGTCATCACTTCTGAAAAAAGCTTTACTCCTGGCGAAAATTTTCAATAGAATAAAAAAACGTCATCTCCTCCGCAAATTTCTCATTGTATCGCTCAATATTTCCAACTAATAAATTTAATGGTTGGGGATGGAAAAATAATATAGAATAAACTAAAAATACATTTATTTATAAAAATATATTACAAAAAATAATATACATAGTAACGTTAATTATTCAATTTTCCAGCAAATATGTATAATAAAATGTACTATATTATTAATACATTGTATATAGTTGTTGATATCTTATACAAACTCCAATTAATGTTTGGTTTACCCACTCATCAACACTAAACTAACTAAGAATTTGACCAAGGAAATAACAAAATTATTTGACAAATTTAATTTCAATGGTTAAGTTCTTAGTTTAGGTTTAATAATTGGGTAAATTAACCTTAATGATCTAACTTAGTTTAAAAGTGACTGCATTGGAATAATTAATATGAGTTTGAAAATCAACTTTAAGTAACATGGCGATATTATGGTAAAACTATTCGTTTGTTGATTAAAATAATTATATAACATAAAAATCAAACACTTTATTTTCAAACGCGTAAGACAAAGTGCAACAATGATGGAAAATGGCGTAGCTATAGACAAAAATGAGGCCACAAAAGATTGGTTTTATCATAATCAGACCCCGGAATAAATAGGACATCGGTTGTATATACCAGTACCGGGTTTAAAATTATTGGCATTTTATAATATTTTGTTAACTGAATTATTATTGCAACAAGTATGCTGTAAATTGTTTGGCGAACGCTCAAGTATTACGTAACCCAAATTTTGATCATTTTGGACCCCCACCCCCCCTGTAACGCTATTTTCCTATACTCCAAAATGACCCACACCCCCCCTAGGAGCGTTACGTAATACTTGAACGTTCCCTAGTGTAGTTTTACAATGTTATTAAAAAATTATCTGATAATGTGAATAACTATTTTATCTTTTATTTTTAAAATTAAACATTAAATATTTATAACATTTATAATATTATAATATTTATAACATTAATAATATTTATAATATGTATAAGGGGCTGATAAAATATTACGTAATTGAAATATTACGTAATTGATTATATATAAAGTATGCTTTGGTGTATCGTTTTCTATATGGTAGAAAATGATTCTATCCTTTTCTATAGTATTCTATATGGAAAAGAATCGTATTGATACCGATTAAAAATCTTATCGGAATCTAAGTATATGGTCGTACGTAATTTTTTATACACATCGGCTCTCGATGTTCAACTTTTTTCTTCACAATAATTCATTATCTTTTTTGTCACTGTTTTTATTATTTTTTGTCGATATTTAGTAAAGTATTTATACAAATTGCATTAGTTTTATTGTTACATTGTGTAGTGTTTAAATGAAAACAAGCAATGAATAGAATAAAAACAGTGTTGTTAAATTATAATTTAATAAAAAATCCTTCTTTAATTCATTTAAGTTAGCATTTTTCTAAAATATATTACATATTATGCAATAAAACATATTAGTAAACATTAGTTACCAAGATAAAAAAATATCAACTATATTTCCATATTGATACGCCTTCGATGCTGTTTTTGATTTGTCCTATTTCTTCGGGGATCTGATCATAATTTAAAATTAACACTACAAGTCTTGTAGTGTCGGTTCTGAATGAAAGCTTAAAGAAACTCAAAAGTAATAATTAAAAATTTAGATTTAAACGATTTGGAAAAGGGGCTGTTTAATAAATTTTCTTTAATTATTTTGTATTTTAGCAAGCCATATCTCCAATTGGACGGTAAGCTATTTGTAACACACCCAAATTGACCTAGTGCTTATATTTCCGTTATTGTTATAAATCGTAAACGCACTCGATACTTCAAAGTGCAGCAGCATGAAAACATATTGCTTGGATTAAACGATACGTATAGTGCATCTAGTTCATTATTATATGGTTTCCAACTTCTATAGGCGATAAATAATAAAAAAAATACCGGGTGACACAGAAAGTATTGCCTAAGATTTTTTTGCACTACTATAAGAATAAATTTTCAGGGCTTAAAGGCTTATTAGTTTTAGCCATAAAATTCCCCATTTTAATTTTTAGTTGAACCTTGAATATTTGCTTAAATTTTTCGCTGTTTTCAATTATAATTATGTATCACAAGTCGATATTTGCACACCATGAGGGCCACACCATATTTGTATCATGACGTCCATAATGGAATATTTTTGAAACTTGACTTTTTAAATGGGTTATTAGAATGCTAGTAATTTACTGTTTATGTGAAACTAATTTTTTTTGTTTTTTTTTCTTTTGTAGAAATAGCGCCATTTTTTTAATTATTAACTTTATAAAATTATTTAGTGCGATACTACTAAGTGACAAGAGTATACTCTTGTCACTTAGAATTTTTCATTAATCACTTATGGATTATCTAGACGGCTCCATATATTTTTTTATAGTCAATAAGTGATCCAAATTTATTTCAGTAAATAAAGTGATAATTAAAAAACAATATTATTTCATCAAAATAATAAATTGGTAGAGTTTTGTCAAGTAGAAATCTTTAATAGTCAAAAATATTTTAGGACTAACGCGGCCAATGAACTTCTCCACACCGAAAAATTATACATATTAAAACCAACATAAAAAATGTACAGGCATCTGTAAATCCTAACTAATGTTTTAAATATTTTTGACAAGAATTATAAAATTAACACAAATAATTATTATAATGAAATTTACATAAATATATTTATGTAGGAACCATCTTAAATCTTAAAACTGTTATAGTAACTAAGTTGTTTATTGTTTCAGAATGACAGTACACCTAACCTTAGTTTTAAAAAATGACAGTATGTCAACCATATTTAAAAAAACATACGACACGATTTACGCAACTTTAATCTTAATTATTTTTTTATTTAGCAAGGATCTTTGCTGAAGCAACATTTAATGGCTCGCTGGTATTCTATCAAAATTTACTGCGAAGAAAGAAGTAGATGCTTTTAACCTTTCATTTAAGACAACAATATTTTCATCGGATTTACCGCTTGATATTGCTAAATAAAATTGCATACCTAAGGTTTGTTTACCCAATAATTAACACTAACTGACTAAGAATTTAAGCAATAAAATGAAATGTGACAAATAAATCTGACATTTACTTAAATTCTTAGTCTAATCATTATTGGGTAAGCCTTATAGTAGGTTGTTTTAGAGCTAATGGTAATTTGTTAAAAAAAATAGCCTGTAAAAATTAAATTGATTTTGCTAGATCATGTTGTTTCTTTTTATTGTGCCTTACAAATTGGGCGTGTATAGCTAACTTCATCACTGGGTGCAGATAACGTAGGAAAGATTTCATTTCTAGTTACACCAGTTGATTCATAGATTAAAAGATTTGCGATATTCCATAAGATGGATTAGGACTAATGCGTTACCCCTAATCCTAAAAATAACAGAAGTCCATTCTCAGTTGCTATCCTCTCCGTGCATTTAGAGTCGGTTTTAGGACCAACGCGTCGCAAAATAACACCTTAATACCATCGTATTTTGTATTTTTCCCATTTTACCATAATAATTTGCTTTTGTGCACATATTAATGATCCGTAATGGCCTGTCTCGGTGGTGTAGGGTGAACAACTTTCGATTTGTAATTCCGAGGACGCGGATTCAAATCCGAAGGGTAAGTTCAACCTGTTAAATTAATTAAATTAAGTTAAAATTAATAGAAAATTGCCATGGTAAAATAGATAATAAAACCATATAATGCAAGATGATCGAGGACAAAAAAATGTATGGGATTTAGTGCTAAACACGCAAAATAATACGATTTTGCGCACATAGATATATAAAAAATACTTTCTCAAAATTTTAGCCCCTAAAATGGTCCGAATTTTTTTTTTTGATTTTTTTTTTTTTAATAAAACTAATAGATATAATAATAATAATGTGTTTTGACGATTTTTTATTTATTTATATACTTTATATTATATTTAAATTTAAATTTAAATAAAACATACATTTATATTTAAATAACACCTAGAATCAGTTTTTTATCATTTTATTTAATATATTTTTTTAACAAAACAAAACAAAAATGTATTTTTGTCATTCAGCCCTAAGTTTCCGATTAATGATTATGTTCTTCTTTGTTTGCAAAATATGGACGGGTTTATGGAAATATGCTAAACTATAAACTAGTATCTGAGTCCAATAAAATTTCTCCAGTATTTATCTGCTAAAAATCCTATTCAAAAGTGTGTCGATCACATGTTCTTTCTGTATTTTCTAATAAAAATACAACCGTGCCCTCACAACTTGGAAGCATGAACTTCTTGAAGTTGCAGCCTTCCTTGTCGGTCCCGTAGCATTAGAAGATGAGGCTGCGTTAAATAGTATCTAGCGTAGGATGATCATTAGGCCTGGTGCAGTTTTACAAAGTATGATTTAGAGCCAAGGTAGGTGAACTAGTCCAACTACGGAAAGTCTATATATCCGCCTCGGGTGCGCTTGTAATAGTCGGCGTCATGGGAGGCCATGAGTTTGCTATATGTACGACGTAGGTATACAGGGTTATTCTTTTAAATAGTAACTTTTGAACGAAATGAGATATAAACTTCAAAGTTACAATATGAATATTATACAATAAAAACTATTATTTTCATATTTTTTAATTTTTTATTCGGTAAGGCGACGCCAGGACGGAAATGGGGGACAATATTTTAAATGGAACTCTAGGTCTTGTGATACGTCATTTAAAAATTATATATTCAACTATGTAACTATTTATTTTGTAATGATTTTTTTTTAGATATTTTTTTCTTCAAAATTATTCAAATTTTTAATATATAGTGCATGAATATTGAAAATTTTACATGCAAATGATAAAAAATTAGTCTTTACATGATAATACATCATGTATTAACTATTTTGTCCTTTTTGTGTAAAATTTCCAAAATAATTTTTAAAAAATATTGAAAATTTCATTAATTTTGAAGAAAAAAAAATCTTCAAAAAAAGTATTAAAAAATAAATAGTTACATGGTTAAATAGAGAATTTTAACCTCTTTAAAATGACGTATCACAAGACCTAGGGTGCCATTTAAAATATTGCCCCCCTGGCGCCGCCTTACCGAATAAAAAATTAAAAAATATGACAAATAATATTGAAAATTTTACATGCAAATAATAAATAATTAGTCTTAGCATGATAATACACCATGTATTAACTATTTTGTCCTTTTTGTGTAAAATTCCCAAAATAATTTAAAAAAAAATATTTAAATTTTCATCAATTTTGAAGAAAAAAAATCTTCAAAAAAAATATTAATAAATAAATAGTTACATGGTTAAATAGAGAATTTTAAGCTCTTTAAAATGACGTATCACAAGACCTAGGGTGCCATTTAAAATATTCTCCCTCACTGCCCCCCTGGCGCTGCCTTACAGAATAAAAAATATGACAAATAATAGTTTTTATTTAAAGTTTGTATCTCATTCCTCTCAAAAGTTACGGATGGTGTACTCTTTAAAAGAATAACCCTGTATGATAGTATAGTTTACTTGGAGTACTTACTAGATCTTAGGGAGCATCTTGTCTAACTACTTGCCCAACCTAGAACAAAATGACAATGACTTGAAAATTTGGATAATATCCATTGGATTGTACCGTAATTAATACGTTCACTGCCAACGGCTAGTTTTGACAGCGGAGCAATGGGTATGGGCAAGGGAAAAATAGAAAGAATTGATTAATGTTGTTAGGGGCGCCAGTTACTTTAGCTTTTACTCCTTTAGGTAAGTAACAACCTAGTGTAAATACTTAAGCTTTTCAGTTTGAGAAAATATAACCCCTAAATAAAATAAGATAATTCATTTGAGAAATTTATTATAAATAAACTTAATGAAAGCACATCAAGTAATGTATTAATATATATAAAAAATATGTGTAATTATATTAAGATATAATTAAAGAAATCTTAATAAAAATTACTAAATTCAGAAATCATTCGACTTAAATGTATAAAGAAAACATGAAGTTCAGCAAGCACCAAGAAATGTATGTAAACAACAATCATTTCTTGCAGTGTATAAAAGTCATGCTTAAATTAGAAATCATTTAATCAAAAGTATGATATTTAATAATTAATAAATGAGATTAAATGTTTTAAAAAAAATAAGTACCTAAAAATGAACAAAAGCCAGAAGGGCATATAGTATTAATCAATACTATATCAGATCTGATAAAGTTTACAGTTATAAGAATATTGAAATAAAAGAATTTAAAAATATGAAATATTGCTTTCAAAAGTTTTCAGAAAGAGTACTTAGCTGGTTTCTGCAAAATCCATGAGGTATGAATTCCATCGTCTCCATCTGTGCAAGTCTCCCCTATGCTGATGAATTCATTTCTCAAATGAAAGAAGAAAAAAAAAATATAGGCTGTCCCATCTACTTTGGAAAAATTATCTTCCAGGATAAAATGTACGATTGAAAATGTTGTCCGGGATTAAATATGCTTTTGAAAATTATGTCCAATATAAAATTGTCTGCTAGACGGTTATATAGAATTTATCTATGCCGAAAAATACAGAACCATGTTCCAACAGAACATCACTCCATGCGGAGAACTTGTATATCAAATATACCAAAATAAACTTCAACTTAAATTAATATAATTCCATATTAATGGTATAGAAATGGTAATTAATTAATGGTCTAGTGATTGTGCTTAATTAATGGTGCTAAAACAATAATTATATCTCAGAAATATTCTAAGAAACAGAAAAACTTAACTTACATGTCATTCTAAGTCTTCGATGTCCATCGAAACGTTATAAATGCATAATTGTAGAAAATATCAGTTATAATATCTTCCGCATTGTTTAAATATTCATTTTCACTAACTTTAAATAAAAATACATGAAGGATTACTTCGATGATTACAGAAAATAAACACTCGTCAAAATGACACCACCATTGTACAGAGTTCATCAAGAAAGAGCGAAAATCGACCTTATCAACCGGTATGAACCCTTCAGGTAAATAAAATCCTATTTCTGAACTATTAGCGACATCTATGCAAGTCATTATCAACTACAGTTTTACCGTATAGGATTCCTAATAAAGGTAACTGAAACTACATCAAAGATAATAACCAATTAAAAGAATGTTTCCTAATAAATCCGTATTAGTGATATCTAACCTCAAAATATTACTCTAAGAAACAAATATAAACAATACTTATTGTTTATCAGCAAAACTAATAAAAATACGAACAGAATACTAAGTGTCCTGTGAACTAAGTATAAACAAAATACTGAATCTAAGTGAGCAGTTCCAGCAAACTATTTTCAACAAATTCTGGATTATCCCGAAGCAATTAGCATATGAAACTTTCCAGGAGAAACAAGCTACAGATGAAAGCCAGTGAAATCCAACCCTCAATAGACTCTGAAACATATAAAAACCAGGTAAGTCCATAGACAAATGCACTATAGAGAAATAAGTCATATGATTCTTTATTATTAAAAATCATATTCTAATTATGTTTTCTTTATGTTATTTTCAGGTAGAACTATGGAATAGAGACTCATATGGTTAGAATTCAGTTCCTGCTACAAAATAGTCCCAGATACAAAATAGTTCTGTACGTACGTAACTATTTATATACAAAATAAACCTAAATTATAACGTAAGTAAACGAATAGTTTAATTAACCCTTGCTATATTACAAAGTGACGATTTATGTCGTTACAGGATATTAAAAATAAAAGAAAGTTTGAACGATTAAATTGGTATTATAAATGTATTAGTTCCATAACCGTCCCTTGCTTACCCTCCCCCTTGATGCAACCCCCAACTTCTTTTCAAATCTTTTAAATATCACCCCCCCCCAATTTTTATTGAACAATATAAAAATAAATTCCATTCTGAATTTAACCATTTATTATAAGTGGTATCTTTTATTTTAAGGGGCTCCAAGAGGGTGGGTAAGTAAGGGGTAGTTTTACATATGTCACTAAATTCTACTTTGACTGGTATTTGATATTATTTTTTGTAATTTATTGCATCTTTTTAAATAACAGAGACGATCCGAGGGGGAAGGTGCCCAACCTAGAACAAAATGACAATGACTTGAAGATTTGGATAATATCCATTGGATATTAGAAACGAAAGAAAGTTTGAACGATTAAATTGGTATTATAAATGTATTAGTTCCATAACCGTCCCTTGCTTACCCTCCCCCTTGAAGCAACCCCCAACTTCTTTTCAAATCTTTTAAATATCACCCCCCCCCCCCAATTTTTATTGAACAATATAAAAATAAATTCCATTCTGAATTTAACCATTTATTTTAAGTGGTATCTTTTATTTTAAGGTGCTCCAAGAGGGTGGGTAAGTAAGGGGTAGTTTTACATATGTCACTAAATTCTACTTTGACTGGTATTTGATATTATTTTTTGTAATTTATTGCATCTTTTTAAATAACAGAGACGATCCGAGGGGGGAGGTGTATGGGGTTGTCACACCCCCTACAAAATGACCCAGTCGGAAAATTCAGCAGATGAGTCGGAAAATTTGGGAGGAGTGTACGTTTTCCGTTGGTAATTTTTTTTTTTGGTCACCAAATTTGAGGTAAAAAAAAAGTTTTTGAGTAGGCAAATTTTAGGACAGTCTGCAACATTTTGAAGGTGAGGACCTGTTTTTAACCTTCCAAAAAAGGAGGAGGTTATCAATTCGACGAGTGACTTTGTTTTTTTTTATGTTTGTTTCCGCATAACTTTGGAACGGATGAACGGAATTTTATGAGACCTTTTGCTACTTAAAGAGGACATTCCTGAGGTGGTGCCGTTTTAATTTGACGCTCGGATAATGTCGGGTAAGCCGGATAATCAAGATAAATCTAATTGTTTTAAAGCAATTTCACTTAAAACCGGCTTAATTTGGTTTTAATACCAACCAAATTTTTAGAAAATGGGAATTTTGTTCACCCACTTAGAATATACTTAGAAAGCTAAAATTTGGTATACATACTCGGTTGGCAAAAAAATTTTATATAAAAACTTTCCCCTAAAATTAAAAAAATTCATTGTTTATCCACATTAGATAATTTAAAACTAAAATTAGGTTACATAATTATCCAGTGATAATAAAATTTTAAAATAAATTTTACATCCCCCTTATTTCCCCATACGCGAAGAGGGCTAAGTTTACCCCCTCTCTTTTTCACCCACTTAGAATAAACGTAGATAGCTGAAATTCGGTACACATGCTTATCTCTGATGAAAATACAATTTTATATAAAATTTACCCCCACCCTCCCTACCCCTAAAATTAAAAAAATCCCTTTTTTACCCACATCTTTTTAGATATGAGACCTTTTTTCTTAGTCATCAAAATTTATTTCAGTCAATCATAAACAAATATACATGTAAGGATTACCATTGAATAATAAAAAGGGCCGGCCTTTAAATTTCGGCGCCCTGAAGCAATCTCCTGGTTCTGAGCACCTATTTGAAAAAAGTTTGTATCCCTACAATGGGGTAACAAAAAGGGCCATAAATGGCGTAGTTGTCCAGCTTTGGCTAACTCAAAAATTTACTACAGTAGTACAATATTAACTTGTATCCCACAAAATTTTAATGACTAAAAAACAAAAATAAATTAATAGTAAAAAAACATTTTTAAGACAAGCTTAGATAAAAGTGCACTAAAAAAAAAGAAAATAAACTTTCAAGTAAATCAAACCCATCATTTTGTTATATTATACAATTTTATAGGATATAAAAGCTTGTCTCTAGATTTTCCTTTGTAAATTTCTTTTATAAAAAATCTCGCGACAAACTTTTATATCATATAAAATTGTATAATTTTATATCATATAGAATCGTATAATATATAACAAAATGATGGAGTTGATTTACTTGAAAGTTTAGCTTAAAAATGTTTTTTTAATATTAATTTATTTTAACTTACCACAAGAAAAAGATGATGACTTTGAGTAAGATTAATTGAATAGGTTAAGAATGTATATATATTTTTATTTACATTTAAGCATGCATATATGACTTATATAGTCTGTTATTTGTTTAAATACAAGACAGTCTTGTAATTAACAGTAAAAAATATTTTTTTTAATTATCCTAAAACTTTAGTCAGTTGAGATCAAGAAGGGAAAGATTGCACCAGTTTTTACTGCATATTGGAGTTAAACTAAATGTTAAAAAAACACTTACTAAAGATTGTTACTATGGTTACGATGAACAAGTTTGTAATATTGTGTTTCTTATGGTTTGGTTGCTATAAAGTTTTTTGTTAATTCCCAAAAGTTGGATCGAGTGCAATCTTTCCCTTCTTGCTCTCACAGGTTCAATTAGTATAATATACTATGAACTTGCAATACCTCCTAAGTGTGAAAAGTCAAATTTTTCAGGAGCGACGAAAAACAGTTCTTAGAGTTGCTTTTTACTCTATTTTTAATATTTGTATCAATATAAATAAAGTGGTGTAAGGTATTGTCCCTAAAGATGTTTCAGTCTTACTTTTAAACTATTTTAGCTTATAATATAATATTATTGTAGTGGAGGTATTGGTCAAAAATGTCAGTTAGCAGGTATAGCATGTTCATGAACGATATGTCATTTAATGTTATATAAACAGTTTAAAAAAATACATGAGAGGCAAAACTAGTTTCAACATGTATTTATGAAATAAGCTTCTCAAGCGACAAACATATTATATCCTTTAAATTTAATATGCGTATTCATATTATGTACCTCAGCAAATATTTAAATACCTATATAAGTTAATTGTAAACAAACAATCATATCTTAATAGCCAATATAAATATAAATATGTTATTCATTGCAGGTTACAAGGTCATTTTGCAATAAATGTAGGTCTATTCCTATATCAATAAATATAAAAATGAACAATATATGCACACATATGAGATAAGAGTATTTATAATATATCTGGGACATATTTGCTTAAAGGCTTGGTGTTATGTTACTTAGTAATAAGGAAATTACTAATGGTAGAAAATGTACCCAAAGGTGCAGAGATAATTATTTTGTGCTAAAACATAAATGCACCTTATAATATTGGATGAGTTTAGAACAACAGACAAGATAATTTTTGGAAATTAACGTTATCTCGGACTAAACGAATTTGATTTAACCTATCTATTGTACTGTACTTATTGGTAATAAAAGTTGAGGAATTTTTAATATTAAAAATTTTGGATTATTGTGAATAGGTAAACTGGACGTAGATATGCAAAAAGGAACCAAGCGACATTAAGTTTTGAGAAAATGAGGTTTATAGTTTTTGCAGCATAATAAAATCAATACAAAAAATAAAAAGTTCTGATAGCACTTTATTGCACTTCATTGCTTGTGGTTTTCTCCACTTTAGGTATTTCTTACTTTTCTATTTCTAAACATTTTTTTTTTTGTTTAAAATGTCGCTTGGTTCTTTTATGCATATTATGATTTGAGTAATAGGATAAAATCAACAAATAAATTAATTGTAAACAAATTTATTGAAAAAAATGCTATAATGGGTAGTGTTATTTAATTATCTGGCTCAAAGTCTGGAACACATCCAAACTCGTCCAAATCAGTAATTCTAAATTAAAAACTGTAAAAAAAGCTTGCATACATCTAGGGTCGAAAATCAGTTTTAAGAGTACTGCAGCCTCTTAAAGAGTAACACTTTTTAAGTGACCGTAGCCCCCTTAAAAGCGATTTGTGGATATATGTATATGGGAAGTTTTTTCGTAGTTTTTAATCTAGAATCTTTCTGCAGTATTGAAATATTTATTGGTGCAATTTTTGTTCCTATTTTTGATGTGAAATTGCCTCTTTAATTGCAATTTTCTCGAAAACGGTTGGCTCTACGGTGTTACACAAAAACTGCCTTTTTTATGTGTTTTTAATTAATATTTTCTTGAGAAAATGTCAAAAAAATTACGGATATCTAGTTATCCCTGACAAATTTTTATCCAATAAAATCGCTAAAAAAACAATTGAATCGTTTCTTTTGCGTGCGGTTTCATTTTCAAACTAAAAAAGCTATAACCTTGTTAAAATATGTCTGTATGAAAATAATAATACTTCCAAAACTGTTCTATGAATATTAATAATATTATATTATAAATATTGAAATTGATTTTACAATTAAAATTTTGTGTTTTTAATTTATTTTAGTGGATGAATACAGATTAATCAGTTAACATATATTTTGAGGTTATGTTATAGAAGAAATTTTTATTTTGTATGTAATGATTATAATAACTGTATCTGGTTAAAAAGAACAGTTAGTTCAAGACTAAAAGTGACCAAAAGGTCATATTTCTTTATAAATATTAAAGCATCTTCTTTTAAAAAGCTTAAAAATAACAAAAAGTTCAAATTTTCGCCTGTAAAACATGAACAAAAAGTGCCGCTTTTAGAATCAATCGAATAAAAAACATTTATTTTATTGCGTAATATAGGCACTTGACAGCATTCCATTTTTTATTTCGTTATTTAACATGAGTTAATGTTTCAAATGTATTTTAGTTGACTTCTAAATCATACATTTAAGGTTAACAGAATCTAAAAACTTTTCATTTGTTTAGAAAGATTTGAAAGAAATTTCCAATAAATATTATACTGAAAAATTATACGTAAGTAATACCTACCAGGTAAATAATCTATTATAAATAATTTTCTCTAAAATACTATACTGGTAATTATGTATAATAAGTTAGAAATATGATCACGAAAATTAAAAACCGAAAAAGCCATCTGATAAAAACAAACCATACAAAATTACGTTATTGCTTTAAATTTCATGGTAAACTCTTCAGTATATAGTAACTTCTGAAAACGTTTTTCAGAATTTTAATAAAACTGTTATAATATGTATTTTATCCTCTACAGGATAAGTATCTACTTTTATTTATTTTTTGATTTTTTTAGAAATATTCACGATTGTCAGTAGCAATATTTAATATATAATACAATACCTATACAATACAATAAGTTATCAAGGATAATGGATTGTGTGTTATTGTTTATGACACATGTGTATAATTCAGCACTTATTATTAGTAACTAAAATTTAGTATTGGTAAATTAATAAAAAGTTTGGTTCAACGATTGTTCTCATATTGTATATATTTATTTCTGGGTCCATATTATATGGACTATAATAGACCAGAACATGTGCACATTGTATCATAAATTACTAAAGAAAATAGTCTACTAAAAGGCAAAAGTACTGGTAGCAAGAAAGGTGATCAAAGCATTGTGGCGTCCGCAACAATTTTTTTGTTATATTAAAAAAAAAGAGAGCTATGGAGAAAAACCAACTTTGGATTCTGAATCAGCCACCCAAAATTATATATTAGTGTGTTACTTTTACGCCAAGACACAAAAATATAGATTTTTTTCATACTTTTTTGCATATTTTTAATATATTAAAAAAACTGAGGGTGATATAGTTAAACGGACTTCAGATTTGGATTCAGGGACCCTACATTAGTAAAACGCATTGGTCACTTTCCTTGCTATCGATATTTTTTTCTTTGTATAGACTAGTGTAATTAGTCCGATATTTTACGAAATCCGGTTTCTCATTCTACCTATACACGGTGTTTGAAGTCTTTTGGTACATAATAAAGGGGATGATTTTATATCACAAAACATAAAAACGAAGCATATGCCCGAAAACGAACCCTAAGAGAGTTACTGCCCTTTAAATATACTAAAAATAGGGTTTTCAGTTAATAACTCTGGTACCCTTTGAAAAATTACTAAAGAAATTACTAAAGAAACTAGTCTACTAAAAGGCAAAACTACCGGTAGCAAGAAAGGTGACCAAAGCATTGTGGCGTCCGCAACAATTTTTGTTATTTTAAAAAAAAGAGAGCGATGGAGAAAAACCAACTTAGGATTCTGAATCAGCCACCCAAAATTATATATTAGTGTGTTACCTTTACACCAAGACACAAAAAATATAGATATTTTTTGATACTTTTTGGCATACTTTTAATATATTAATAAAACTGAGGGTGATATAGTTAAACGGACTTCAGATCTGGATTCAGGGACCCTACATTAGTAAAACGCATTGGTCACTTTCCTTGCTATATTTTTTTCTTTGTGTAGACTAGTGTAATTAGTCTTTCAAAGAATCCCTAATTATTATAATACTTATGTAATATTGACATTTTTGGTACATCCATTTATCTTTTTAAGAATAAAGTTATTAACTATCTTATATCAGCTAGAGCAATAGAATAAAATTTGTGTATTATTACTTATAAAAAAAATCAATTTATTGTACAATTTAATTTGTTATTTAATTATTAAGTTTTAGACTAAGCTACTATTTAATTTTTTTGTTAATTAGTGACTCCCTTTTATTGGGACTTGTCCTGTTGGGTGTCCTTATGAATAAATAAATAAATAAAATAAATACTTTTTTTGGGTAGTTTTAAATGAAGAATCGCCCTGCAGCATTAAAATATAATTGGTGCCTTTTTTGTTCCCCATTCAATATGTCCATCTTCGAAGGGCCGTAGCTCCCTTGTTTTCAGACATGTGTTCTTTAATAATCATTAAAAAAAGGGTAATATTAGGTATAAAATTGTTGATATGATGTAGAATTATCGCCTATTATACACCTAAAGACTGCAAACACCGTGTATACAAGAGTAGTTTTCTTCTGTATCAAAGAAGAGTGTAATAAAAGTAAAATGTGTTCCCGATTGCTCAATAAATTATCAATTAAAACGATGGAACTTAAACCTCCAAATCAATTACGGACAAAGTGGACGCTCATTCTCACAGTGGGGATCCCTGCGGTCAGTTCATTAGCCATCGAGAGGTCCTCAGAAGAAATTTGATTATTTATGTAAAGTTGACGGTCGTCCGATTACTGTTATTTAATACGATGTGCTTAAAACATAGGATGGCCAAGTCACAAAATGCCTTATTAATATTAAATAATTACTATCACCAAGGAAAGACAAGTAAAACGAAAAATTGTTAATTTTTAATGCTATATTTCAGTAAAAAAAGCTATTTGTCCTCCTATCCGGAAAATTTATTACCATGATAACTCTAGAACACTTTGACTTAAAGACTTTAAGTTTGCAACATGGGGGTTTCTTATCTATACTTAGTTCTAGATTAGGATTGTTTATGATAAAAATCGGTGTGGGGTAAGGTGGTAAAATGAAGGTAAAGACAAACATTTTTCTTTAATTTTTCGTATTTGAAAAACTGAAACTTAAGAATTTATTTCCTCAAACAGCGAAAAATCGCCACTTATTTGTCCAAGTAAAAGACTTACTTAAATGCCAAGGCACCAAATATTGATATGCGTCTTATAAGATACATTTGATGCCTTAGCACAAAATAGTTGTTAAAATTAAGCATTATTAAAAAACTTTAATCAGAGTCAACGTGTACATCTATAAACTGATCATCACATTTGGGCACAAAGGGGAATATTTTTGCTAGGTACATGGAGGACATTGCTTATATAACTCAGTACATACTAAAATGTGATAATGTCCAAATATGATAAGGTTATTTTTATTAAATAATAAATATTATAATATTGTAAAAATCGCCAATAAGCAGTGCCAATCAATTTTTACTGACTTTTAATAGACAGAAAAGTTTCAGTATTTAATAAATAAAATAAAACTGATGTTTAGGTTAAAATTAATTAGTTTACGCTATGCTACATTTTAGTATGCCATGATGTAACAAACCTAATCATAACATTCTCATGTTATATGTTGCGGTCCCAACGTAACCTAACACTGTCTCATCCAGCTTGATGTTCTATACATTTTTCGTTTCGCATCTAGATAAACAGGGTTATTCATGTAAATGGTACAGCGTTCTCATTAGCCTAACTTTTTTACAAATGATACCCTATCTGAATATTTAGTTACAAATGGATTGGAAGTTATGATCTTATAGAAACTTTAATTTTTGTTAAAAACACTATAGTTGTAGTCACCTACTTTAATATTTAAGGACGGACATGAAATGTTGCGGGTTTTTAATAAAAATTAAAGTACAATTGTATAGGATAATAACTTCCGATTTCTTATTCATTTGTAACTGAATATTCAGTTTAGTTTTTAGAGTGAAGATTAAAATTTATATTTTCGATCTTATAAAGCATAATTAAAATCAGTCTTGACATCATCTCACACTATCCCTAGCCAATTTTTTCATTTCTCTAAAATTTCTACACCATATATACTTTATTATTTCTGAGAAGTCTTCATTTCCTCAGTTTTTGAAAATGATTAATTTTATTACAAAAAAACGTAAATTTTACTTTTGAACTCAATTGCATCATTGAAAAAAGTCCATGAACAGTGAAATTTGACGTTCAAATTAATATTTCTCGAAAACGGTTAGTCCTACAGTGTTACAAGAGTACCTTTCTTATGTATCTGAGGAATACATACCAAAAATAAAATTACAAAAAGTTACACAGAAAAAACTTTGTGACAAAAAACTGATAAGCCCCCCCCCGTTTGGCACGCAGCTTTGAAAAACACCCGGTATGTGTAGGCAAAATATTACTCAAAAATAAAGAATTAGGGGATATGGCTGAATTGGTCTGTCTTGGAATTGTCCGTTACTTTCTTTTTTTGTTATTTTTTGTTTTTTTTTTTGTGGTTGTCAGCTACTTCGCATAGCAATATCAGAAACATAGTTACTTAAACAACAATCTCAAAAATTACCTTTTCGCTTCTTTATTGAGGGAAACACAATATGGGCCAAGAAAGTGCCTACCTTATTACGTTCTTGACCTGCAATAATCGATGCTACCCAGCTTGCGACAGTCAGCACAATTTGTAAAGTTTGTATACTTAGTGGAAGAGCACGAAACACTAATTACGTTTTTTGTACCAACTGGATACAGATACATTATATTTATATGCAGGCATCTTTTCGATATAACATATACTGACAGTGCTATCCATGACACAGAGGATGAAAAAACAACTTTAAAAGGGGGTGCCAACATTGGGAACATGGCAATAATTAGCTCAACCACCTCGTAATATTTATTTATTTATTTATCCATACGGGAAACCCCCATTACAGTAATAATTTACAAAATATGTATAAAATTAACCTAACAAATATTTTAATAATTAAATAATAATAATTTAATTTAATCTTTGAAAAGAAAAATAACAAAAAAAGAATATATTAAAAGAAAATTAACAAATAATATAATACTATAATATAATAATAGTATATCAGAATAAAACAATAATAAATTTTAATTTATTAGTATTACCTTATTAAGAACACAGGTTTCAGTCAAGCAAGTCTTTTTAAATGATTCCTAACTTTATTCCTAAATCTATTAGATGAATCTGCAAGACATCCAAAAAAGTATGGTCATTAATAAAACGTAAAGCACAATTCCATGGGGAATTAAATAGATAATTCCTATGAAATATATTTATATAAAATATATTTACTGTGTTACGCGTATTAACAAAAGGAACATTGAATTGTAAACCACCCAACAATTCAGAACAGTTCACTTTGCCAACCGCAATGTTTTGTATAAGACAGACATTTAAAAAGGTTCTGCGAGATTCTAAAGTCATCAGACCAGTCACTTCACGTATTTCTTCATATTGATGATCAGCCCTAAATATATTTAATCTAAAAGCAATATACCTTAAAAAATTGTTTTGGGTTCTTTCTACACTATTAATATATATGTTATAGTGAGGAGACCATATTATTGTAGCGTATTCTAAATTTGACCGAACAATTGATTTATATAGAATAATCAGCGAATTTGTAGAAAGTTCCTTACAACTCCTAAAAATAAATCCTAATAGCTTATTAGCTTTACCTTGAATTAATTGAATATGCTTAGCGAACGTAAAGTTTTCAACTAACGTAATACCAAGATCTTTAACAGACTGACAATAACTTAAAGGCTGACCATCCAAAACATATAAAGAAGGAATTCTGACCCTAGTTCTATAAAAGCTAATAAAATTACATTTTTTTACATTTAATAAAAGGCCATTTCTCACAGACCAATTGTGTATAGAAGTAAGGTCTAATTGTAGCAATCTTATATCCTCCATAGATCTAATAAATCTAAAAAACTTCATGTCATCTGCAAATATCAAGGCTCCCGACCAAATCAGGTACGAAATAATGTCGTTAATAAACAGTCAAAAAAGAAGCGGTGCCAAATGGGAACCCTGGGGTACACCAGAAAGCACCAATATTTCAAAAGAGAAAAAAGTCCCAATCCTTACCGATTGTTTACGACCTGTCAAAAATCTTAAAAGCCAATTTAATAAACTTTCATTAAATCCTAACTTCCTAAGTTTATATATTAACATTATATGTATGACCTGATCAAAAGCCTTAAAAAAATCAATGTAGATAACATCAAGTAGCCATCTATTTTCAAGGGCTTTCTGTATCTGTGAGAAAAGTAATAAAAGATTAGTTGACGTAGACCTCCCCGAGAAAAACCCATGCTGTTCGTCAGAAATAATATTTCTACAAGACCATCGCAACTGGTCATACACCAGGCTGTCAAACAGCTTGGGTATACTGGATTGGTTACATACACCCCTGTAGTTTTTAATGTCACTCCTATCACCCGACTTAAAAATTGGTATTATGTAACTTCTTTTCCAAATATCAGGGAAGATGCACTGCTCTATTGATATATTAAACAACAATAATATCGGGTGTGAAATCGAACAAATGCAATTCTTAAGCAAAGTGTTAGGAATGCCATCAGGGCCACAGGAGAATTTATTGGGTATTTTCTGAATTTTATTGAACACATCCATAATGTCTAATCTTAAAAAACCTATGTTGCTGGCAAATATAGAATCATTTTTAACAGGTATATCAACAGTTCTATCAGTATAAACTGAAGAAAAGTATTTTGCAAACAGTTTTGAAATATGTTCAGGAGAATCCGCAGATTCATTTTCAAAGTACATAGAATTTGGTAAATTAAAAGTAGACTTTTTTTTATTAACATATTTCCAAAATGTTCTTGGCTCCTGAGCAATTTCATAATTAATATTATTTATATACCTGTCAAAACATTCTTTAGTTAATTGCTTACATCTAGCTCTCAAAACTGAAAACGATAGATAATGCTCCCGAAGCTTGGTTGACTGATATTTTTTTATGAGCCACTTTTTTCTTTTTTATAAGTGAGTTATTTTTTTAGAATTAACAACAAATTAAGCTGAACTTCAAAACAGAAAAAAAATCATACTATAGGACAATTAAAAATATAATGAACTTTTTTTAGGGTTATTTGTGATAAAATAAGTCGAAAATGAAGCAAATAAAAACTTTATTGCATTACATAATCCTGCCAACGTTTCACCTAATATTTAGGCTTCTTCAGACACTGTAGAACAGTGAGTATTCTCCTGTGGAAAAATGTCCAGTGTATTTTGTTTGTTAATGTAATGTTTTTGTTTAATTTGTTTGTTTTAATGCATATTTAATAATTTAGCCCTGAAGGAGTCTAAATATTAGGTGAAACGTTGGCATGATTATGTAATGCAATAAAGTTTTTATTTGCTTCATTTCCGAGTGTTTATCACAAATAACCCTAAATAAATTTCAAAAAGCATCCTGTAGGAAATATTATTAATATAATGAACCTTATATCGATTTAAAGTCAGGTATTGTTGTGTTTGTTAACAAATATACTACCCTAATTATAATTATTAAAGATATCCTTGAAAGTTGTTTAATTGTGTTAAAGTTCAAAGAAATATACGATATTTATAACCACAAAAATAAAATTGTTGAGGAACGAAAAAGAAATATTATAAACTGCGTTTTCCTTTGTTACCTACGCATTTTTTTAATAATAAAAAAACGTTTTTATGTTCATTTATAGAACAACTATAGGACAATTAAAAATATAATGACCCTTATATCGATTTGAAGTCAAGTATTGTTTTGTTTGTTAACAAAACAAATTACGGTTGTACGTGTTATACATACCTCAATTAATTATAGCTAAATACCACGATTGCAGAATTAAATTAATTCAAATAGGTGTTTTATATGAAATAGGAAATAAGGGTGATTTATTTTTCTTTATTACATATTGTGCTTTATAATTTATGGTCATGCTTAACTATGTATAAAAAATCTAAATTTAAAATACCTACCTACATTTTTGCTTTTAAATCTATATAAAATTTATAATATTTATTGTGATACACTGCCGCTCATTAAATTCCGGACACCTAAAAAATTGACATTTTTTAAATTCAAATATTTCGAAAACTAATTAATGAATTTCACTGATTCTTTTTTTGTTTTGAAGCTTAAACATTCTCTACTTTTGTTTGTTTTAAGAATGGTTAATTTTTTTTGTTTTTTCGTATTAACAGCAACAAATAATGTAGAACTAAGTTTCTTAACCCATCTTCTAGGACTTGCATGGTACGCCACTGAAACGGTTTATCAAATTATTAAAATCTTTTTTATTGCCGCAGTTTTAATGAATATTTTCTTTTTTTACATTTTTACTTCTGGTTTAGGAGATATCAGAATTTTCCTGAAAGTTGTCATTTTTTCAGTCAACTCAAAAAGTACTAAATCAGCAGAGTTTTTTATTTGAAGCTCATGTCTTTTACTTCTTTTTCTACGCTGATGTCTTTTACTTCTTCTTCTACAGTTTCTTCGTCCCGGGGTAACTTTTTATTGCAGTCTGACGGAGGCTTAACGGTGATTTCGCAGAACTGCCTCCGGACGGAGTGACCCTATTTTTTCTTCTACTCAAGTTTTTCAAACCCAATTTATGTTTTTGATAAACTTGATTAGAAGAAAAACTTACTCGGTTAAGCTTCAAATTTATAGCACAGCATCAATCAAATTCAAAAAGTTTACTTTAATGACTTACGCCCTTTTAGCAAAAACCCATTCAAATGTGTTTCATGAAAAAATAAGAAACTTTGAGAATGTGCATCTGTCCGTCTGTCCGATGTCATGATTTTTGTAGAAAAGATAACTCAAGAAAGATTAATCCGATCGACTCAAAATTTTCAGGAAAAATCAAGTTCTATGAGGGAAAGATCCTGTTTTTAAAAATAATCCAGCAAAAACCAAAAAAAATATGGGGGCTTTTTCAGTTTCAATGGGCTTTGTGTGTTGAATTTTGCTGAAAATTTGAAGTCGATCGGATTATTTTTTTTTGAGTTATCGTGATGAAAAGAAAACGGATGGACGGATGGACGGATATTTTTCAATAACTTTTTGATAATACAGATAATAAAAAACATATTCTTTAAATTTTGATGTGGCACAGCTTTAAACCTTATCATTTTAAATGACTAATAATAATTATCGGTATTAAATGATTGGCAAAATTTAATGTTTACAAATTCAGTAACAAATAGTTGAATTATTAATTTTCATAATCAATATTTAATTATTATTTAATATAATATACTAAATATTTATTACCCATTGATTATGAAAAGTAATAATTTAACTATTTGTTATTGAATTTTTAAACATAGAATGTTCCAATCATTTAATACGTTTTTATCTGTTATGACAAGGGACAGTATAAGGTAACTGTTATTTTACCTTGTCATAACCATTAATCGGAATAAATTCAGTTATGACTCATTAACGTTGAAAATAAACAGAGAAACATAGGCTTACGGAATAATTTTGCCCAATTATGAGGGAAATTTTTATATAGGTCACTAAATCGAAACATTTGACGACTAATTTGTTACACACAACAATGTTGAATATACATATTAACTATAAATATATAAATATATCGGTGTTTTTCGAAGAAAATAAAAATGTAAATATTTAAAACCTCGCGTCAACGATAGAATCGATGCGGCGCCTATGCGAGCA
>OY294048.1:30022110-30115047 GCA_958510825.1 Brachypterus glaber
TGGGCAGGAGGCATGGTGTGTATTTTTTTTTTAATAGAAATGAGGGTGAGACATCATTTTAAAGCCTATTCTTTATTTGACCATGACATTTTTTTGGGGAATTAAAATAGGGTTGAGAATGGGAATTTTCCTCGGAATTTTCTTCATTTTATTTTAAATAAATAAAAAAAAATAAAAATAACTAATTTCATGATACAAAACAGTAAATGATTATTTTTAACCATTTCCAAAAAAGAAGGAAGGTTATCAGTTCGACGTGTGACTTTGTTTTCTTTTATGTTTCTTCCCGCATAACCCGGATAAACCGGATAACTTGATTAAGGGGTCACTCAAATATTACGACAGGCTAAACATCTTTTAAATGCCTCTAAACTTGATTCTGTGGACCTTTAATATTAAAATACCAAGAGAAAATTATAAAAATTGTGATTTGTGATTATACTAGGCGTTTTTGATTATTACTTAACGCTTAAAGTTTAACAAAGATTTTCTTTAGTATTTCGTTTAAAATATGGTTGGTTGGACTCATGGGCGCTGAAATAAAAATACTACTAAATTTATTTTTTTTTAATTTAACTTTAAGATGATGACGTCACAACGCAAAAATAGTGCGTTTTGACGTCAGCAGCTTGCTGTGTCTTCTAAAAAGTAAAAAATAAAAACTATTAGCAAAAAAATGAACCGACTACTGTCTCCAAAAAGTAAAAAATAAAAAATAAATCGGTGCCAATTTCACAGCAGACAATTTGACAACAAAAATAATTGTTAGTATTTAATTTAGGGAGTGGTGAAATTGGCCCCTACTTATTTTTTATTTTTTACTTTTTAGAGACAGAAGTCGGTTCATTTTTTTTGCGAAAAGTTTTTATTAACTACTTCTAAATGATAAATGGTAAACAAAAATTTAGTGGAATTTACAAAAGCTGAACCCCTAGGCAATAGATAACATGCCGCGCCTTTTAGGAGATGTACATGAAAGAAAAATTCCGGAAATTTTGCGAGTCAAAAACTTGATGAAAAATAAAGTAGTAGGTAAACTATACACTCACCCTCTCATATATGCATAGGACCGTCCGGAGTTTTTTCAAAAATTTCCACCCCTAAAATTTTTCTAGTATTGCCTACTAGTAAATTTTATGCCCCATTATTAGGTTATCATATCATAAAATTAATTTTACCAAATAAGCATTTTTAAAAAAGTCACCCTGTATATGTTATAATTATTATTAGATTTTAATAACATTATTAGACATAAAAGTTAAAGCATAAATGCTTTTTGAACAACAGTAATTTTCTCTTGCAAACTTTCAATTTTTTACTTTGTAGCGTGACTAGTAACACTACCTCATTTTTATTATTCACTATCGTTCTAATTAGACATATATTAAGGTATTTCTTTGCAAACCAGTAACAAAAGTAAATAAAACTTTTTACAAGCTTATGCTTTAAATTTAACGAGGTAAGGCAAACTTTTCTATTTATAATTATTATAAATATAGTTTAAGTATGCAATTACTGCAAATATTTTGTTTGTTTTTAAATTGTGAATTCATGTCTTATTTATAAAAATACCTCTACCTCATTATTATAATCAGTATAATAATAATAATAATAATAATAATAATAATAATAATATTTATTGTAAAAATCTGGTTACGATAAGAACATTTGTATGTGCTCTAAGTACAATATACAATATATAAATTAAATAAGAATTACAATACATAGTTAAAAATAAGAATACAAGTTTAATAAATAAATTTGGAAAAGCCAGTTTGTTTTTTTTTATTTAGTAGTTATTTTTTTTATTATTATTATTTTTTTTTAATTAACTTAATATTTAAATAATTAATATATGATTGGAAAATTGGTTGGGTATATCAAAGGCAGGTAAATTTTATCAAGGTAAACACTCCTATGATAATGGTCATGAAAATGAAATTATTCAGCTGCATATTAATAAATTAGGTTAAATGTATTCTTTAAGTCGACTATATTGCGAATTTTCTCCCTAGATATTTCATAAATATAAGCTTTACACATCTTTTTAAAAACATAAATTGATTGAGCTTGTTTTAAATAGTCTGGTAAGGAATTAAAAACTCTGCTACTGCGCTGGCCAATTGTTTTAAGAACTTTGGGTTCAGGTAATAAATTATTTGATCTTGTAATGGATGTTTGGACTTTTTTTTTTAAAGTGTATGTATGAGATGCTAATGAGAAGAAAAAGGGTTGCCTACAGTCCATTTTTTGACCTAGTGTAAAAAGTTCATCTGTCGGGAAGGTAATGGGTTTATTGAACATAACTTTCAGGATTGTTTTCTGTGTCATTTCCAGGTTTTCTAGAATATCTTGATAAACTCCCCCCAACCCAGTATACCATATCTCAGATGGGACTCAACTAATGCACTATAAACTGTGTTTAAGTTCTTCAGGTTTAAAATATTTCTTAAAATTTTAAAATAAGGAATAAAACATCCTATTTTTTTAGTTATTTCTTCGATTTGAATGTCCCATCTGAGATGCTGGTCAAAAGTTATTCCCAAAAATTTTGCAGATGATACGCGCTTTATTGAAAATTGGGACCTGGTAAAATTTAAAGTGTTGAAAGAAGGAAGACTATTTTTGTATGAACCGAATGGCATAAACATAGTTTTATCTATGTTCAAGGTCAATAGGTTAAAGTCAAACCATTCTTTAATTAAAACGAAGTCCTCTTCAATCAACTGTTTCAATAATGCCCAGGTACTGGCTTTAAAAAATAACGTAGTATCATCTGCAAAGCTGATTACGTTCCCTCTTATTTTTACTCGAAACAGATTATTTAGGTATAGGATGAACAAGAGCGGACCTAGTATATTGCCTTGTGGAACTCCAAACATTGGAGAGAGTGGTTCGCTCATGTAGTCCTCAATGCTAACATACGATTTTCGAGGTAGCTAATTTTTGTGACAAACGGTGTCGAAGGCCTTAGCAAGGTCCAGAAAAATACAGATAGCCGGTGATCCCTTATCAACAGCTTCATAGATATCCTCTAGGAGGGTTATGATCGCATCCTGAGTGGACTTACCTTTCTGAAAACCGAACTGTTTTTTGGAGATAATTGCATATTTTTTAACAAAATTTTCAATTCGGCTTTTTAGAAGTGTTTCAAAAATTTTAGTGAAATTTGTAATAAGGGAAATAGGTCTGTAATTCACTGGATCCTGTTATCTCCTTTTTTAAATATGGGAACAACTACTGATGTCTTAAACTGGATAGGGCATAAGCCAGATTTAAAGATTTTGTTAATTAATTTAGCAAGTGGTGTTGCAATTATAACTGGAACAAGTGGAGTTTCAAATATTCAAATGACCATTACGTTCAAAAAGAATATTTTAATGTAACATTTTTAGCTCATATCCAAATCCATTGTCTTTAGCAGTGGCGGCTGGCCATTAGGCAAATCTGCAAAAGCCGAAGCCCTCACACAGTTAATTGTTCTATTTTGGCTATTTCAAGCCCTCCACGGCTCTTTTTTTTTAAGTTTGAATCAACAGGGCGAGGTTAAAAAAGGGATAAGTCCAAGATTTTTTTTTAATTTTCAGAAAATATTTAACAATTGCTGGCACCTCATTTAGCTGAATAAAATACCACAGGTTTAAAATTCCTGAGTCTCCTACAAATCAAATGATAGTTTTTTGTAATTTACTTAAAGCTAGCTAAGTTGGACTTATCACTTTTTGATGCTAGATGCTTCAATTAAATTAATTAATTATTTCAATGGTCAATTTATTTATCGTGTTAAATCCTTCATAAATTACTTTACCATTAGATTTTCTTGCATCGTTACTGGTTAGACTTTTTTAATTGAAACGGCTACATTTAGTTTTAAAAATATTTGTTTTGATCATTCTGTTTTTTAATAAATTTAATTGTTCGAGATATCATTTCTTATATCTGTCAACCCTATTTTGTACCTATAAGGTATGGTATAATATTTCAATGAAACGAATACCACCTAACAAACTTTTTGGAACAATAGGCAATAAAATGTCTAGAGCGCTGGGCGGGTGACCAAAGGTACGGAATATGTAATTTAATTTTGATCTGTTCAGTTTGTTTCTCTTTAGACTTTCACTCGTGAATTATTATATATTCAGAGCATCACAAAAAATAAAATTAACCTTTATCTCACAATAGAATGATGGCATTAAAAGTAATGGGTTATATTTTAAAATTTATCTATGGTATTTTAACTTTATAATTACAATAATTTTATAAATGTCATATCTGCAATTTATTCATGATATTTCAATAAAAAGTTCCTAATGACTTTAAAGTCATCTCTGGAGTGAACAAACTAAGATATCTGCAATTTTTCGAAGAGAGCGGCTCGAGATTGGGTGGTAGAGTTGGGAGCTTTCTATGTATAAAGAAATTATCTCTGTGATAAATTTCTTTGACAAATTTAAGAATGTTATTCACTATTTCTGCTATAGGGTAGGATCACCGGTTTTAGCCACTGCACCGGTTTTAGCCAGTCAGAGTAGTTTTTTGGGTATAGCTAAGAAATAGGAGACTTTAGATCAAAATTATCGTTTAAATCCGATTTGAATGATAAAAGTTGGGACAACAAATAGGTTAAATAAGTTTTAACTGTAGCGAAACGAATACAGTGCCTATTTAAAATTTTGATTTTGAAAAAAATGTATGACTTATGACTTTTCTTAAGAAACCGCCAGAAAAATAATTTTAAATATCTAATTCAGGTAAAATTAAATTCGTAAAACATTTATATCAAGTTAAAGGTAAGTCATTAAACAGTTACTTTATTAATATTTTAATACATATTTTGCAGATTTTATTCTTAAATTTGCATGGCGATAACTGTGACACTAATATGCTTCTCTTTCTAGCTATAGCCACAGAATTGGCTAAAACTGGAACCTAAGTAGTACCAGTTATAGCCAATGTCAAAAAATATCAATATGTCAAAATTACTGTACAAATAATAAAGATTTTAGCGAAAACCACCTTTAAATATCAGCCAATAATACATTCAAATTAAAAAAGGAGGAGTATTATACAAAATAGTCGAAAACGGGGCATCAAAATGACTCAAATGATTCAAGACTGAAGCTGAAAACTAAACATTTCACAATGTGAAATTGTAAAACATACATGTAAATTTTTTTGTAAAACTTATAGTGTCGAATATGGTATAAACTACCAGCTGGTTCAGATCCCAAAAAGACTCTAAACAAATAAATAAAAAATAAATAAAATTAATAAATATTTATAATTATCCAAGAAAAGATGTATGTAAGAAAAAATGTAATAAAAAACGAAATCATTTTAAATATTGATTAAAAGTATATATTTTTAAAAAGCTGTAAATTTTAAATGTTCTAAAACTGTTACAAAAATATAAATAATTTATTTTTAACATCTTTTTAGTTTTTTTAATGGTGGCTATATCTGGTGAATTTTTATGGCTAAAACCGGTGCTTGGGTGGCTAAAACTAGATAATTAGTATTATTTTGTTTGTTTTTTATTTTATAACATATCAGCTGAAGTTATATTGTTTAAACATTTATTTTATAGTATAGATATATTGTAAGTTACAGAAAAACCAAAACTTGCAACCTTAACATTATAATGGAACATAATTAAAAGAAATAAAAACAGAATTTTTCTTAAGGTGGCTATTACTGGGGTATCTACCCTATGTCTACTACTTAATACCTCGTAGAAAAGTCCTTTTTATATTATCATAATATGTTATATGTTATATATCATAGAATAACATATATAGCAGAATATAATCAAAATGTATGAATGCACAGTACGCCATATCCTGTATTAGAACTAATTTCTAAAAAAAAAATTACACAGCCATACAAAAAAAAAGTTAAGAACTCTTTTTGAGTTTGTATTATTTAATTAGTTTTGAAAATAACGTCAAAAAACCTTATTTTCATATACTCGAAAATAAAGTTTTTTGAGGTTATCTCAAAATATAACCAGATGAGGTGCTATTTTGACCTCAAATTCGGATTCAGAGCCTTAAGATACGTAGGAATACAATGGTCTCCGAAAAAGTTCTTGAACTTTTTTGTGTGGCTGTGTTTCTCTTGAAAATGTACTTAACTTAATATTACTTCTATTTTTAAATTTTATTAAAATTTCTTTAAAATTAGACTACATTTATACATAGAATAACTACTTGATGAAAAATTATAAAGTCAAAATAGTTCCGTTCTTAAAATGCGGTGATCTTTGGCTTCCGTAGCAGGTATCGGATATCATTTCCATTATTCAACGGACACCGTGAAAATTATTAACTAGAAAAAATCTTGCTTAACAAACTTAAGTATAAAATTTTTACACTGAGCTTGCAGACACAGTTTTCGTATTCTAAAAGTTTAATAAATAAGCCAGCAGATACAACTTTATTACCTTTGTATCTCGCTTATTATGCGTCTGAAGTATATATTTTTAAATGAGATAAATTTGATAATACCGACAAAAAAATGCCAATAACAATTTTTTTTTTAACTCAGTTACAGATTTATTATTCTGATGCGACCAAAGGTTTATTTGTGATGTATCAGGTGAAAAAAACAAATAATTTTTTAAGCATTTAATTTTATTTGTAAAATGATTTTTATTTGTAAAATGATTTTTCTGATTTTTCAATGCACGTGTAAATTTTGCGTATAGATAAATTTTGGGTTAAAAATTGTAATTATTCATTTATCCCTATCGTCCAGGGTGTCACAATTGTGACTTTACTTCTTTATTTTTTCTTTAAGGAAATATTAATCCAAAATACTTTTATAGACTTTCTATGTATGCAAACAAATATGCAAATTTAATTTAGTATAATACAGCTCTCCTGAAACTCTAAGGAAACAAAAACTTGAGCAAAAACTAAAAAAAAAATGGTTTATTTTGTATTTATTTTTTCTTCTTTTCATGCATAACAAATATAAAAAAAAACACAATTAAATAGAAAAATTATCATTAGTTTAGTCTCGGGAGGATAAGGGCTATATTTATATAATGAAATCCTATAATTTTTTTTTTCATATTAACTAAGAATCTGGCAGATATCTAACCAAAACTAAAAAAGTATAATAAAAACTTTTGGCAAAAAAAAATTATGTGTCTCTAAAAAGTAAAATATAAAAAATACTTAGGTCGGTGCCAATTTCACCGTTCCCTAAATTAATTACTAACAATGATTTTTTTATTATTTTATTATTGTTTGCTGTGAAATTGGCACCGACTTAAGAATTTTTTTTGTTACTTTTTAGAGACATAGAAGTTCATTTTTTTTGCTAAAAGTTTTTATTTTTTACTTTTTTAAGACACAGAACTTGTAGATCTGTAAGGTCATCTTAGCTAAATTAAAGTTCTCCTTCCATCTCGGCAAGCTGCTGATGTCACACCGCACTATTAGTGCGTTGTTGGTTTTGGACTCCTTATCATCTTAAAGATAAATTTCTAAAAAATAAATTTAGTAGTATTTTTATTTCAGTGACCAAGAGTCCAACCAACCTTATTTTAAATGAAATACTAAATAAAATCTTTGTAAAACTTCAAGCGTTAAGTAATAATCAAATAATGCTTTATGGTATAATCACAAATTCTATAATTTTCTTTTGGTATTTTAATATTGCAGGACCCCTTAATCAAGTTATCTGACTTATCCGAGTTGTCTGATCATTTTTTAAAAATTTTGTTGGTATTAGAACCAAATTAAGCCGGTTTTAAGTGAAATTAGTTTAAAACGATTGGATTTATCTTGATTATCCGGTTTTCCCGGCATTATCCGAGCGTCAAATTAAAACGGGATCACCTCATGAGTGTCCTCTTTAAGTACCAAAGGTTTCATCAAATTCCGTTCATCCGTTCGAAAGTTATGCGGGAACAAACATAAAAAAAAGTCACATGTCGAATTGATAACCTCCTCCTTTTTGGAAGTCGGTTAAAAACTAGTCTTTAGTCTATGGAATATTACATCAAAACTTCTTTTTTCAGTTCACAACTAGTTATAAACAATTCTCTAGGATGTTTCTCCTAATGTTTAATAAGGGAAGTACAAAATGTGCTATGTAGGTAGCTGAATATAAAAAAGAACGTTCATGATCACTAGAAAAATGAATAGTCCAGTGTCCACTTTTGTGTAGTATAAAATTTATTTAGTGCATTTAATGCTTAGAAAAAATATAAGTGGGATGAGGCATTACTGTGAATTTTTACTCTAGTGGTAAAAACTTATTGTAACCCCTTCTAAGCATTTATAAATAAAATTTGTTCCAACACAAAAGTGACCACAGAAGTGTATCTAGATTCTGGACTAGGGGGTTACTATTAAAAAAATATATATTCTGCAATGGTTCAAAAAGAAGTGAGCTACATTAAATAATTTTTTATCTTTTAAATAAACAGAAATAAAAAAATGATAAACCCGATATTTCATATAATAAAATCTTGTTTACTTGCAGGTAATATAATAAATTATTCCATTTTTTCTTTGAGGAAGTTTATAAAACGTCATTTGGACTTTTACTTCAAGTTTTATATTTTCAAAACATGTATTTATCGTTTCTTGCTTTAATATCTAATAAATAGATTCTTTTCAGTGTATGTTTCAATACCATTTTCTAGTCGTGGTACAAAAATGGTCCGAGATCGCATTCCCCTTCGTCGGAGCAGTAGAGAATTTATAATCGAGTTGGCCAAGACGAATTAGTATACAGGGGCGATGCCATAATGGGTAACCACTTTGTGGGAATAGATATATTTCACTTATTTATCACATCTAAAATAGACTATTGTTAAATGCATGTGTCGGAGAACAGTTAAAATGGTACAGTGTAGCTTCGAAAAGAAATATTGTTAGTCTTAATTCATATTATTATATTTTATGAAATATGTGCCATTGTACACCTTTTTTCTTACCAATTTAGAAATAAGATATGTGTTTTCTAGGTATAGGAAGGTATTCATCTAACACCTTAATTTATAGCTTAAATTGTTACAATGTATTTTATATCCATTCGAATATTAAATCACACAGTAAAATATTCTTAATAGTCCAGTCATATTAGGATTTTGTTAGGGAAAAATTCCGACTTATCTAAATTGTGCACGCCTTCGCTTTGTCATTATAAACATGGTATAAAAGGTCCCCATGTATGCTTAATGTGAGATTAATTTCTTATTTTGCAGTTAGTCGGCACACATGTGGTTTTTCGCGAATATCTCCGTCAGATTTGCAGTTATGCTAAAAGAACCTATTATAAAATGTTTCGAGCATAAAATTTTCTACAAAATACATTTCATAACTTTTTTTGAAATCTCAACCGTTTTTGCGCCAGCGCTCTGGTAATTTACGGCGCGCATAAAATTGTTAAAACATGGTTATTTGCGAAATGACTTTTGTAAAATACACCATCGGATTTATGGGTTTAAAAAAAATTCTATCACTTTTGATTTTTTCATAACTTGTTTAATATTGTTAATGATTTAGCTCCACTGAAAATGCATGCATTTTAAAACATACCTTGTACAATATTTATATTAACCCTACTTAAAATATTGCAGAATTTTTTTTCGTTACCCTCAAAGTATGAAAATTAACGTTGATAAAAAACCAAATATCGGAAGCTTTAAAAAAATCAGAAGTAATAAATATATATATATTTTTTAAACCCATAAAAATTTTTAATTAAGGGGATGTCTTAGAAATGCTATCGTTTTTTTTTGCGAAAGTCGTCATGAAAATAACTATGTTTAAACCATTTATTGCGCGCCATAAATTAACAAAGCACTAGCGCGAAAACGATTGAGATTTCAAAAAAAGTTATACAATATTTTTTGTAGAGAATTTTATGCGCGAAAATTTTTATAACATGTCTCTAGAATAACTGAAAATCTGACGGAGATATTTGCGAAAACCCACATGACATGTCTAATTGCAAAATCTAATATCACTGTAGTATAATGACTCTTTATTAAAGAAATTAATAAAATAAAATAAATAAAAAATAGTATATGACGCGAACCTAGTTTTTACTGCGTTTTTTTACGAAGCGCAAAAATTATCTTAAAATTAGTTTGTCAATTTGAGGTTATGTGTTTGACTTTTACTAATTTGATCGTCATTTCCCATCCGTTGTCATAGGCAACGCATGGGAAATACGCACTAACTACTAACTAGGTCGTAGGAAATAGTTATTTATATACCAAGGGACTAAACTGACCGTTTTAGTCCAGCTGCATGAGTGTTCCCTGAGCGAGACATAAAACAGCCAAGTTTAGTCTTAAGGTATATACACTATTTTTTACACGACTAAACATAATTTAGGTAGGTAGATAAAAGATACCTGTGAATTGCGAAAACTTTAGTTTCACGGCTATCACGATTTAAATTGTTTTTAATGACGTGACTGACGCGTCAGTTTGAAAAAATGGACGAATACGATAAATTTTAGGTAATTTAAACAATGTTATTTTTAAAAATTTTCTTTGTTAGAATCAAATAAATTCATTTGAATCCCTAATTTATTACCAAACATCACCAAACCTAATTTTTGTACCAGTAAAGCACATAGTATGTATAATATTTTAAAATTATCATGCTTGCCGTGATTTTTTTCACTTGGGACAAAAACGGCAAGTCCAGAAAATGAAAGCGTAAAATTAAGTTTTAGTCTTGGTCGTGCAAAAAATATATCTATATTATTTAAATTGAATTGATTTAAATCAAAATATTATTTTCTTAAAGAAATCAGAACAAATAAAGGCACATGAAAGGGATTTTAATGCCTTAAAAACTCATAATTTATTAAAATAGGGTCACTTGATCAATTTTTTTCTGGTGGTTGATCGGTTGAGCTTTTGGAAGCCTTTATTAAAACATCAACAGAAAAACTAACTAAACAAAGAACCAACAAGAAAACCAAATAAACAAAGCAACTAGTCAAGTGAACCAAGAACACCAAACTTTTTTTGAACAGGACTCAGCATATTTGTATTAAATAACCCACATTTTAGTTTAAATCAAGTAACACATATGTAAAGTCAAACTTTTAAAGTCTTAATTTAATGATTTCTAATCTGTCATTTCCGAATTTGAATTTCTAACGTGCTATTATTATATTTTACAGTTCGGCTAGGGAAAAGTTTGTTTTCTTTATGCGTCTTACCCTAAACTTGTAATTGGTGTTTACAGCATATCATTTAAAGCAATGCTTACAGCTGAGGAAAGAAAAGAACCAATTGACAGCAATCAATAAATCCAAATTTATTCTTTCTCCAACTATAAGTATTCTTTAAAAACTGCAGTTTAAAACATGTTAAAGCAAACGTCTGTAATCTTTATAATATTAAACAGCAAACACTTGAAGAGTGAGAATTATTTACAGGTGATACCTACTTTTCTTCCACGCTACTGAGTGCACTAGTTCTTGCAACTATAGCGTAAAACAAAAACAGCCTGTAAAACCTGTTAATATCAAGTCAAGAAAACTATATATAAATTTCCATCTAAGCATGTTTATTTTTTAGATAAAAGTCCAGTCAGATAATAAATGTAAATTGCAATAAATGTATACGGGCTAATATTTTAAAGGGTAGTAGTGGATGGTAACAAAACACTTATGTTAGTTTTCACCTGGTGATTTGCGTAAGGGGTGTCTGCTATCTTGAAGTTTAGGGGTGAGTTGCTTAATATGCATATCTTAAGATAAAAATGCATAAACCAATTTTGTTAAGGAGGTAATTTACAACAATTTTTGTTGGGATTATTTTTTAAATATATTAATAATAATCGGTTAATTCAAAAATAGCCATGTTAGAGTTGAAATTGGTTTTTTTCCATTTTTCAGCCAAATTAATTATCGGGCAATAAAAGTGGTTAAAAAGCCAACTTGTAGCTCCTAAAATTCTCTACAAGTTTCATATATTATAGTAGTAAGTAAGTAAGTAATTTATTTGTAGAAAAATACAATAGAAAAGTACATTTATAAATAGCATTATTTTGGAACACGCTAAGCATAGCTTGTGTTGTGTTCCAATGTTATAAATGTTCGTAGGTACTTTGGTACGGTTACACAGGGCGCAACTCAACTTTCAGCGCCCACTGTAACCGTAACAAAATATTTATGAAAATAAGTAATATATAAAACTCATAAGAAAATTTTAAGAGATACAGTTTGCTCATAACCACTTTTATCTTCCGATGAATACTTTGGCTGAAAAATCGAAAAAAACAGTTTCACCCCCAACATGGCCATTTTTGAATCTTTATATCTTTATAACTCGATTGTTATTAATATATTAAAAAAAATGATCTAAACAAAAATTGTTGCAATTTTTTTCCTTAAAAAAATTGGTTATATACACTTTTACCGTAAGATGCATATTTAGCGAGATAACCGTACTCGCCCTTAAAATTCTCTTACGCAAATCACCCGCTAAAAAACTAATAGGAGTGTTCTGTTACTATCCACTTCTACCCTTTAAAATACTAGCCCTTGTACATTTATTGAAACTTAACAAAGGAATTTCTCGTTATTTAACTGGACAAACATTCGGTAAGTACTTTTTATCCTACTCTACCTCATCAACACAAGAATTGAATCGATTTTAGTTTTGTAAATTGAAACTTTAAGAAAGTATTTATGTTCTAAAAAATCCCAATAAATTTTCACCTATTACAATCAAGGACATTTTTGGTCGAAGAAAAAAATATTTTATGAAATAATTAACTTCCACATAGTTACTTTTCTTTACGATATATATTATACGTATACTGATAAAACTTATGCATCGATGTAATTAGTTTTGTTATAGTAAATAAAATTTCCTTTTATACACCGGATTTTTTATAAAATTACATACATTGTTCGTAAAATTCATAAACATTCAGTTTTGAATAAAAAATTCCGGTCTGCTAGTCCGTTAATTTTTAGACCCATATGTAGGTATACTGGAACTTTATTTTTTAAAGTAAATGTTTCCCATTTTAACAAAGAAAGAACAATAACACCGCGGTGTTAGTTGTGGGCTGGTGCACCGGCCCACAAAAAAAAAATAGGTTTAATTACTATGAACCACACTAACTTTTATTACGTATTTTTGGGAGCTGAAAAAGAATGTGAAAAAGAGCAAAACCAACCCAAATTATTAATAATTACACCTAACCGGACTATATTTTTATATGATGAAAACGGCTTTTCCATAAGACCAGTTCACGGCGGATTTCGAGCTTTTTTATTTATTATTGACTTTTTTTGTAGGCCTGTGTAATTTGTAATTTTATAAAAAAATATATACCAAAAGAAATGTTTTTCACACATACCTACGTACGTTTTACAGTGCAATAGTAAGTGTCACTTGAGTACTAGAAATATCTCTACTAAACTGAGTTTAGGGAATGTTCAAGTATTACGTAACGCAAAATGTACCAAAATTCATACACTTCATAACTCGGTTCTCGCGTTATTCAAGGCTGTAGAGATTTCAAATTTTGGCTACCCCCCCTCCCAACACACCCCCTATTAGGGGGGTAGCCAAAATATGAAATCTCTATAATCTATAATAACGCGAGAACCGGGGTATGAAGTGTATGAATTTTGGTACAATTTGGGTTACGTAATACTTGAACGTTTCCTTAAGTTAAAAATGCTGCGTTCTTATTGGTCGACCTACAATTTAATCCAAGTTGAAATATAAACCATCGTTGTTTCAAGTGGTCCTAGGTAGAACATTCATAAAGGCTAATTAATATATTAAATGCAAATTTTGCATAATAACCAGAGGTGATACTTTCATTACGACAACAGGGTCAGACAACAGGAATTTTTAATTATTTCTAATTTTTGGTACTTTTGTTTAATACATAAAGGGTGTATTTGAAATAGTGTAGGAAATTTTAACAGGTGATTCTACATGATAAAATATGACAAAAAGTTCCTATAAACATATGTCTAAAAATGCGTCATAAGGGAGCTACGTCCCTTTGAAATTGGCTAAAAAAATCGGTTTTTATTTAATAACTCAGGAACCCTTTGAGATATGTTAACGAGGTTTTGCACGTGAATTAATACTAATAAGGCCTATCTTTGTATGTCATTTTCACGTACTTATTTAAACCAGGGGTGTGCGAAACGGGGGGGCCTTATCAGTTTTTTGTCCCAAACTTTTTTCTGTGTAACTTTTTTGCAATTTTATTTTTGAAATATGATTCCTCAGCTCAAAATACATAAAAAAGGTACACTTGTTGAATTACTGTAGGATTAACCGTTTTCGAGAAAAGTTCATTTGAAGGTCAAATTTCACGGTTCGAGGACGAAAAATTAAATACTAAAATGTCGAAAACCAAAATTTTAATGATGCAATATTATTCTACATCAAAAACTAAGAAAAAAAGTTTCCATACATGCAAGGTCGAAAAAACGCTTTTAAAGCTACCATAGCCCTTTTAAAATGGTGCATATTTAGGAGACCATAGCTCCATTAGGATTGATTTTTGGAAGTACCTGTATATGAGGTTTTTTTCTTAGTTTTTAATGTACATTCGCCCTGCATCATTAAAATTTTGGTTTTCAACATTTTAGTATTTAATTTTTGGTCGAAGAAAAAAATATTTTATGAAATAATTAACTTCCACATAGTTACTTTTCTTTACGATATATATTATACGTATACTGATAAAACTTATGCATCGATGTAATTAGTTTTGTTATAGTAAATAAAATTTCCTTTTATACACCGGATTTTTTATAAAATTACATACATTGTTCCTAAAATTCATAAACATTCAGTTTTGAATAAAAAATTCCGGTCTGCTAGTCCGTTAATTTTTAGACCCATATGTAGGTATACTGGAACTTTATTTTTTAAAGTAAATGTTTCCCATTTTAACAAAGAAAGAACAATAACACCGCGGTGTTAGTTGTGGGCTGGTGCACCGGCCCACAAAAAAAAAAATAGGTTTAATTACTATGAACCACACTAACTTTTATTACGTATTTTTGGGAGCTGAAAAAGAATGTGAAAAAGAGCAAAACCAACCCAAATTATTAATAATTACACCTAACCGGACTATATTTTTATATGATGAAAACGGCTTTTCCATAAGACCAGTTCACGGCGGATTTCGAGCTTTTTTATTTATTATTGACTTTTTTTGTAGGCCTGTGTAATTTGTAATTTTATAAAAAAATATATACCAAAAGAAATGTTTTTCACACATACCTACGTACGTTTTACAGTGCAATAGTAAGTGTCACTTGAGTACTAGAAATATCTCTACTAAACTGAGTTTAGGGAATGTTCAAGTATTACGTAACGCAAAATGTACCAAAATTCATACACTTCATAACTCGGTTCTCGCGTTATTCAAGGCTGTAGAGATTTCAAATTTTGGCTACCCCCACTCCCAACACACCCCCTATTAGGGGGGTAGCCAAAATATGAAATCTCTATAATCTATAATAACGCGAGAACCGGGGTATGAAGTGTATGAATTTTGGTACAATTTGGGTTACGTAATACTTGAACGTTTCCTTAAGTTAAAAATGCTGCGTTCTTATTGGTCGACCTACAATTTAATCCAAGTTGAAATATAAACCATCGTTGTTTCAAGTGGTCCTAGGTAGAACATTCATAAAGGCTAATTAATATATTAAATGCAAATTTTGCATAATAACCAGAGGTGATACTTTCATCACGACAACAGGGTCAGACAACAGGAATTTTTAATTATTTCTAATTTTTGGTACTTTTGTTTAATACATAAAGGGTGTATTTGAAATAGTGTAGGAAATTTTAACAGGTGATTCTACATGATAAAATATGACAAAAAGTTCCTATAAACATATGTCTAAAAATGCGTCATAAGGGAGCTACGTCCCTTTGAAATTGGCTAAAAAAATCGGTTTTTATTTAATAACTCAGGAACCCTTTGAGATATGTTAACGAGGTTTTGCACGTGAATTAATACTAATAAGGCCTATCTTTGTATGTCATTTTCACGTACTTATTTAAACCAGGGGTGTGCGAAACGGGGGGGCCTTATCAGTTTTTTGTCCCAAACTTTTTTCTGTGTAACTTTTTTGCAATTTTATTTTTGAAATATGATTCCTCAGGTCAAAATACATAAAAAAGGTACTCTTGTTGAATTACTGTAGGATTAACCGTTTTCGAGAAAAGTTCATTTGAAGGTCAAATTTCACGGTTCGAGGACGAAAAATTAAATACTAAAATGTCGAAAACCAAAATTTTAATGATGCAATATTATTCTACATCAAAAACTAAGAAAAAAAGTTTCCATACATGCAAGGTCGAAAAAACGCTTTTAAAGCTACCATAGCCCTTTTAAAATGGTGCATATTTAGGAGACCATAGCTCCATTAGGATTGATTTTTGGAAGTACCTGTATATGAGGTTTTTTTCTTAGTTTTTAATGTACATTCGCCCTGCATCATTAAAATTTTGGTTTTCAACATTTTAGTATTTAATTTTTCGTCCTCAAACCGTGAAATTTCACCTTCAAATGAACTTTTCTCGAAAACGGTTAATCCTACAGTATTACAACAAGAGTACCTTTTTTATGTATTTCGATCTGAGGAATCATATTTCAAAAATAAAGTTGCTAAAAAGTTACACAGAAAAAAGTTTGGGACAAAAAACTGATAAGCCCCCCCCCCCGTTTTGCAAACCCCTGGTTGAAATAAATACATGAAAATAACACACACAAACGGGCCTGGATAGGATTAGTTGACGTGCAAAACCTCCTTGATATATCTCAAAGGGTTCCTGAGTTATTAAATAAAAACCGATTTTCCTAGCCACTTTCAAAGGGGCGTAGCTCCCTTAGGACGCATTTTTAGACATATGTTTATAGGAACTTTTTGTCATATTTTATGATGTAGAATTATCTGTTAAAATTTCCGACGCTATTTCAAATACACCGTGTATAATACCTATGCCGAATAAGATTAAATATCCGTACTACCTAGTCCGTTAAACAGACCGGGACTAGGGAAATTTGGCCTAAACGGCAATTCTATATTTTAGCCATTAATTAGTTATAGATTACTCCAAGGTAAAATGTGATGTTAACACAGATAATCCGCAGCGGATTTCGAGATTTTTTATTTATTATTGACTTTTTTTGTAGGCCTGTGTAATTTGTAATTTTATAAAAAAATATATACCAAAAGAAATGTTTTTCACACATACCTACGTACGTTTAACAGTGCAATAGTAAATGTCACTTGAGTACTAGAAATATCTCTACTAAACTGAGTCTAGGGAACGTTCAAGTATTACGTAACGCAAAATGTACCAAAATTCATACACTTCATACCTCGGTTCTCGCGTTATTCAAGGCTGTAGAGATTTCAAATTTTGGCTACCCCCCCTCCCAACACACCCCCTGTTAGGGGGGTAGCCAAAATATGAAATCTCTATAATCTATAATAACGCAAGAACCGGGGTATGAAGTGTATGAATTTTGGTACAATTTGGGTTACGTAATACTTGAACGTTCCCTTAAGTTAAAAATGCTGCGTTCGTATTGGTCGACCTACAATTTAATCCAAGTTGAAATATAAACCATCGTTGTTTCAAGTGGTCCTAGGTAGAACATTCATAAAGGCTAATTAATATATTAAATGCAAATTTTGCATAATAACCAGAGTTGATACTTTCATTACGACAACAGGGTCAGACAACAGGAATTTTTAATTATTTCTAATTTTTGGTACTTTTGTTTAATACATACAGGGTGTATTTGAAATAGTGTAGGAAATTTTAACAGGTGATTCTACATGATAAAATATGACAAAAAGTTCCTATAAACATATGTCTAAAAATGCGTCATAAGGGAGCTACGTCCCTTTGAAATTGGCTAAAAAAATCGGTTTTTATTTAATAACTCAGGAACCCTTTGAGATATGTTAACGAGGTTTTGCACGTGAATTAATACTAATAAGGCCTATCTTTGTATGTCATTTTCACGTACTTATTTAAACCAGGGGTGTGCGAAACGGGGGGGCCTTATCAGTTTTTTGTCCCAAACTTTTTTCTGTGTAACTTTTTTGCAATTTTATTTTTGAAATATGATTCCTCAGGTCAAAATACATAAAAAAGGTACTCTTGTTGAATTACTGTAGGATTAACCGTTTTCGAGAAAAGTTCATTTGAAGGTGAAATTTCACGGTTCGAGGACGAAAAATTAAATACTAAAATGTCGAAAACCAAAATTTTAATGATGCAATGTTATTTTACATCAAAAACTAAGAAAAAAAGTTTCAATACATGCAGGTCGAAAAAACGCTTTTAAAGCTACCATAGCCCTTTAAAAATGGTGCATATTTAGGAGACCATAGCTCCATAAGGATTGATTTTTGGAAGTACCTGTATATGAGGTTTTTTTCTTAGTTTTTAATGTACATTCGCCCTGCATCATTAAAATTTTGGTTTTCAACATTTTAGTATTTAATTTTTCGTCCTCAAACCGTGAAATTTCACCTTCAAATTAACTTTTCTCGAAAACGGTTAATCCTACAGTATTACAACAAGAGTACCTTTTTTATGTATTTTGATCTGAGGAATCATATTTCAAAAATAAAGTTGCTAAAAAGTTACACAGAAAAAAGTTTGGGACAAAAAACTGATAAGCCCCCCCCGTTTCGCAAACCCCTGGTTGAAATAAGTACATGAAAATAACACACACAAACAGGCCTGGATAGGATTAGTTGACGTGCAAAACCTCCTTGATATATCTCAAAGGGTTCCTGAGTTATTAAATAAAAACCGATTTTCCTAGCCACTTTCAAAGGGGCGTAGCTCCCTTACGACGCAATTTTAGACATATGTTTATAGGAACTTTTTGTCATATTTTATGATGTAGAATTATCTGTTAAAATTTCCGACGCTATTTCAAATACACCGTGTATAATACCTATGCCGAATAAGATTAAATATCCGTACTACCTAGTCCGTTAAACAGACCGGGACTAGGGAAATTTGGCCTAAACGGCAATTCTATATTTTAGCCATTAATTAGTTATAGATTACTCCAAGGTAAAATGTGGTGTTAACACAGATAATCCGTAGCCACATTCTTGACCGATGTGGTCATTATTTACTGAAGATTTGATAATATTTATTAAAAATTATAGCTACTTTCTTAATCAAAATCACAAAAAATGCCTATTTGCAAATGCGATGGCCACCAAGAAATGCCTGTTCAAATTATAAAACATAAACATAACATTTGTTGCGAGTGCGATCTGGAACAGGATCAATCAATGCATCTGTCAAAATGACATTTCAATGTCATATTTTAATAAGTTTTAAGCACCTTGACCTAAAAACATTTGATATGGAGGGCATTTGAAACAAGACCAATAGACCCAACTCTAAAAATGACAGTTCAAGGTCATATTTCGTTAGTATTTAAACTCCTTGACCTAGAAACATAAAATTAGGTACCAGTGCCCATTGGAACAAGAACAACCGATTACACTGTTAAAATGAACATTAAATTTGGTTTGAGTGGTCTTTTAAGGTCAAGGTGTGACCTTAAATCTTGTTGCAAAAACCACCTGTACCAATTTTTATATTTCTCGGCACCGGCAATTAAATAAGACCTTGAACTGTCAATTTCATGATCGAGGCGTTTAAAAATATGACCTTGAACTGTAATTTTGACAGGTGTAGTGATTTGTCTTGTTTCAAATAACCCATGCCAAATATCATGTTTCTAGGTGGAACCATTTAAAAGTTGAAAAAATATGACATTGGAATCAGTTTTTACAGCAGAGGAGACTGGTCTTCTTTCAAAGGCCATTTATAACAAATTTCATGTTTCTAGTTCAAAGCGTGTAAAAGATAGCAAAATATGATCTTGAACTGTAATTTTTATAGTCGATTGGTTCCAAAGGCCCTTCATTTCATGTTTTAAGGTCAAGATGCGTGGATTGATATTGGTCCAAATCGCACCCACACCAAATTTCATGTTTTTAGGTAGAAGCTTTAAAAAGTTAGCAAAATATGACTCAAATTGTCATTTCTTGGTGGCCATGGATTTGCAAATGGACAATTTTCTTTTGTGATTTCGATTTAGAATTTACCTATATATTTTAATAAATATTAGGTTATTACCAAATCTTCGGCAAATAATTATGTGTACCAAAACTTCAGTAAATAATTATGTCATTAATGACCAAATTGGCGCAGATTGTGGTTACGGATTATCTCTAGAAATAAACAGAGCTCTGTTAACACCACATTTAATCTTGGAGTAACCTATAACCTAAATTATTGAATTGCCGTTTTGGACAAATTTTCCCAGTCAGGGCCCGTTTAACGGATTAGGTAGTACGGGCATATAATCTTATTTGGCATAGGTAAGTATTAAACAAACTTACCAAAAATTAAAAATAATTTAAAATTTTTAGTCGGACCCTGTTATTGTAATGAAGGTATCAACTCTGATTATAACATATGTTAATATTATTAGCATAAACAAAAGATTTTGTAATAACTGGGATTTGTAATTTTGTACACAATAAAGCATAATATTGACTCATATCGACTCGATATCGGTCTCATTTTAACCCTGCAGTGGTGGCGTCACGGTGTCAGGGACCGGGTTAGGTAAAAACATGTGCTATTTTGCAGCAAGAGCTAGTGGAAAACCGTTCTGTCACTAATTCCTCGACCATGCGAAGTGTAAAGTAAAGTGTCAATTTAGTATTTGTTAGTCAAGTATGTGAAGCGTTACAGCGTGACACGGTGTACGAGACCGGGGCTACTACTCGCGTACCACTTTTTGTTTTATATAGTGGAATTTAACTTATGGTAATTTTATACATTTATATATTTTTATTATATTTTTTTAAATTTTATTCTGCTTTTATTGTTTTTAATTAAATATTATTTTATAGAGGAAATTTTGTTTTTATTTTTATATTTTTTATTTAATATTACCAAAGAGATTTAAATTTTAATTTTATACCTAGAATCATTTTTTTTGTTAACTATTGACATGTATAATAAAGTAACAATAAAAATAAGTTAACACGTTGACTGTCACATGAATCACATACGATTCATGATACGTTTTCCCACACTTCCACGAGGCATATATAATTCATGGACGTATGAATAAAAAAATATACTAATACGTCCATGAGTAATATATAAACATGCACCCAAACACTGAAAAAATTGTGTAGATTTTTTTATAATAGAAAAACGTAATATGCAATGACTTTAAAACTAAAATATTACAAAAAAACGTCTGTACGGAGGGGGACAAAAAAACCTTATGGGACTGTTAACGTGTTAAACATAATTTTTTCTAACACCACTTTACAAATATTTTATAACAATTGGTTAAAAATGCAATTATGACCATTTTTTGATAACCCGGTTTCTGAGACCGGGGCCACCACTCACGTCATTAAATAGGAGCCACTACTGGAGGGTTAAGGAAAGATAAATTACCCTTATTAAACCAGATTTATTTAAATATTTGCATTAATTAAATATGACACCGGTTTTTATCAGCATTTTGTAATTTTTTAAAAGTAGTATATTAATGGCGCCATTTAATCGACATTATTAAATAAATTAATTGGAGTATATTTATTTAAATTAATTAACGTCTACCGATAATAAAACTGCTATTTAAAAATAAAGCCCGTTAATATTTATTTTGTTTTATACATGTATGAATCTGAGTTGCATGCAGTGTTGATTTATATACTCTTGGAAAATTATTTAAAAAATTAAAATTCAAAGTTTTTATATTGTTACGAATAAATGAACCCATTATTTTTATTGCCTAATGTAAAAAGGGAAATAATATAGTGTTCTTTTTAAGAATACTTTAATAGGTAATATTTTTATTTTCAAATAAAAATTAGTTTCAAACATAGATATTTTTAAAAATCATGTTTCTGTTTCTAAATTTTTTTACCTACCTACAAAATAACTTTAAAATTTAATATTATAAGAGTATAGTCCTTCTTAGAAAAAAAAAATAGGACCATTTTTAAACACATTAAGATTATTCTTAACATTAATAAAACAATATAACATGAAATGATATTGATCGACAACAAATTGTATTTAATTGAATAAAGAGAGATTTTAAAAGTGGAATTAGGGTAAACCATTGTTGTTTGTAATAAAAAGTCAGACATTATAATATGGCTTAATCCTTAGCTTATTATTTTTTTTTTAATATAAAAACAAATTTTATTGTTTGTAACCAAAACTTTCAGTAAAAATGTTTTATTTGGCCAATTAAAGGAAGAGTTTATTGTCTCCTAATTTTTATATTTCAGTCTGGACTTATTATCTCTAAAAGATTTTTTTATTTATTTATTTGTGTTTAGGCACGATTTTAAGATGATTTATCTTCATGATAACTTTATGATATTATCTTCAATTTTGATAAAAACTGACCAAAGTTAAAATAAGCTTATTTATTATATTATCTCCTCCCGCATCTTTTAAGATTAGGGAGGAGATAATATAAATTTTGTGAAATTTTGTCACAGCGTAACAATTATATTGTAGTGGATTAGAATTTCTCCCATACTGATATTTTTGATATGAAAAATTGTAGCCTTATCCCACGAAATTTATATATGAATATTGTGGAACGGAAACCTCATTACATCAGCAGATGCAAACTAAATCTTCAATTGTCACTAAGGTCTCCCGAGAGTCTTGATTTTTAAGACTCTTGAACATCCCCACCGTAGGCTGGACAAGGTTTTATTATTGAAAATGATTCTTTATTATTTTTTTTTCTTAGATTTTCCTTTTTTAACTTAAAATTTAAGAACTTATCCCAACTCAACGCAATTTAACCAAGTTTTGTAAAAACATAAAATATTAATATTTTTTGCCTCTACAAAATATTTAAAAAAGTTAACTCGATTTTTTTTGTTATTTTTTTTTTATTTTGCATATATATCACGATAAGCATATGGACAAGTTTCTTAATTCAAAAATAAAATGTTATCTTTATCAGCTTTAATTAAAAAATAAAAGGAGAAAAATAGACTTGAAAATTACGAAAAAAAAAATAGTTTTTGTTGAATCACATGCTTATGGCTTAATTCACCCTCATTGATAGCTCAGAATTAACCAATTTTTACCTTTTTATGAAAAAAAAAACAGTCTTCCACACCGTTTCTGTCACTGTTGAGCACGCACTCGTGTTCGGCGTGCCCAAATCTATAAAAAAATATATTTGTTTACAAATTTTACATTTTTCCGAAAAAAAAAACAGTCTTCCACACCGTTTCTGTAATTTTAAAGGCCGCCATCGTGTTCAGCATGTCCAAATCTATAGAAATTGACAGGTTTCCTACGTTTGCACGAACGGGCCAAAAACTGCCTGTTTTTAACAATGTTCTTTCTAACAAATGTTTTTTTCTTTGAAAATAATTTGAATTTTTGGTCACTAAAAATTTGGTACTTACTGCTACCTAATAATTAAGACTCGTGGCTTTTTACTCTCTTTGTAACATAGTGACTGGTGGCGACATATAGTCACCCCAAATAATTATTTCACAAAATAAAATGTGTAAAATGTGCAAGTCATTTGCGAATCAACTTTATTATTATTATTATTTACTTCAAGAACGCTTTGATGTAGAGACTTAAAAGGAGACCCGGTAAAATAGCCTGTTTTTGGCATTGGGTATGGAACGTAAGATTTATATATTTTTTGAAAGAGTGATGATAGCGGAACTTAACAGTACCAAATTAAAACTCAAAGACGAAGGAGAACTATTTTTAAAATGATGCTAAAAAATAATTAATTTCTTATACTTGCTACTTTTTATGCTAAAAATGTGTAATCATATCTATTTTTTTTTTAATTGAAATCAGGCGTTAGAATTATAAATTATTATATAGTTTTTAGATAAAATGAAATAAAATTTAAATAAAAACAAACGTTTTTACATTATCAGGTAAAACAATATATTTTTGAATGCGATTTTTACAGTATTCTACAATAAATAACTTAAGTATAAAACTTAAACTAAAATTTTAGGTACGACTGCGATTTAAATGTCTTCACATGTTCTTCATTGTTCTTATTAATCTTTTATAACTTTTCATAAAAAGCCGATGTACACGCTATATTTATAACAATGGTAGAAATTTAATGTTAGAATAAGGTTTTTCTAACGTTAGAGAACTGTATAAAGTAAGTTATAAATTATGTACAAATATTCCGGTTTTTAACCTTAGAATGTAACGTTAGTTTTAAACGTTATTCTAACCGAAATCTAACGTTAGATTTTTAAGTTAAAAATACGTAAAAATCTAACGTTAGATTTTTCTTAGAAATACGTTAGAAGTACGTAAAAATCTCTTTCATTTAAAATTTTAGGGTCATTGACCTTTTGTTTTTAGTAAAAGCTGGTTGAGATTTAAAGTGTAAATCTTTAGGCATAAATAAGAAGAAATTAAGAAATAAAAAATGCTTTGTTTTCATAGTTTATTAAAATTTTTGATCTAGATACTAATGAAAACTATATTTAAATATGGTTTCCTTTGTGCCTCGTGACTAATTAATATTGTTTGACGTTGCCGCTTCTTTACTAAGCTAAGGGCATTTTTCTGCGTGGCTGGTAGACTATGAACAACACTAAGAAAATTTCCAAAAAAAAAAAAAAACAGCAGTTGTGCTAAACATGCGATTTTTTATCTATTCCTAAAGAGATAAATTATTATCAAATGTACAGAAACTGCCTTATTATCAAAGCATAGAAACTGTCATCAAATATATAATAATTAATTATAATAATAAAGAAATTGCACTACTCTACTACAGAATTTTCACAATCTAAGGAAATTGCACTGCTCTACTACAACATTTTCACAATAAATTAGAAAATCCCTATCAAAATGACATATAGCTGCTATTTTACGCTTTTTTGCGATCATTGGTAAGGTGGCTTTCGCACTGATTGTTGAAAATAATTAATACTTATAGCATTAAAAAACGTCTGTATCGAGAGCGACCAAATTTGTGGCGCCATCTAATGTTGTACAAAAGTACTATATTTGATGGTGGTGGACTTGTAATCTGATAAGAATGACTTTTATCTAGAAAAAAAAAGCGTGAAATAGCAGCTTAATTCTCAAATTTTACCAAACTTTTCAGAAATAAAAATATATACGAATACTTACAAAGATAGCATACCTACTTGATTTAACCCCAAAACAAAAATAAATCGATTGCAATTGATTTTAATAAAATTTTTGCTGTATATTTCTGAATACAAAAGCAATAACAATATCGGTGATGAATTATTCTGTTTTAAGATTAAGACGATGGCCACCAGACATAAAAAAACAGATAGTGCTATATTTACTAGCAAAGCACATTCATATAGCTTCTATATTATTAGTTTAATTGCCACTATACATTGTCTTTGTTTCATGTTTTGTTGTTCTTCTTGAACTGGTTTTACGCTGACAGTTGTATAAAAAGTGTAAGTCTATAGTGAAAATAATTACACGCTTCTTACAATGCATTGAAATGCTGGCTAAAATGCGTTTGATCTAGTTCAAACATAATTTAATTTGTCTATTTTATATTTTTTGGCACATAAATTTAGAAAATTAAAAAATGAAAGCTATATACGAGGATGTTTAACAAAATTAAAACTAGCATAAATCGTCCCTTTCACTGCCAAGGGAATACTCAAGTATTACGTAACGCAAATTGTACCAAAATTCATACACTTCATACCCCGGTAGGGGGTGTGTTAGGGGGCGGTAGCCAAAATATGAAATCTCTACAGTCTTAAATAACGCGAGAACCGGGGTATGAAGTGTATCAATTTTGGTACAATTTGCGTTACGTAATACTTGAACGTTCCCCAAGGGGTCGCTATCGATTTTTTATATTTAACAGTAGAGCAATTTTAAGAAAAATTACGTTTTAGTTTTATTAATGGAAGTTGCTTAGGATTTTTCTTAATTATTTGATAAATATATTATAAAAAAAAGCGTTTAATACACTAGTCAACACTAAATACGTATCACTTAATAAATCATGATTATCTTTTGACTAAAAAGACGCATCAACTTAAAAATTGGACTGTATGTTGATAACATGTTAGCAATTCTAACAAACCTGTTTAAAGAAAAAATCTATTGAAAAAAAAACAAATAAATGAAAATTGCAATAATGACAAAATTAAAGACAATTTAAATTCTGCAGAAATATCTAAATCTATTTGTGGGTATATCCTCCTCTGGCTCGTATAACTTCCGCACAATGCCTTGGCATTGATTGTATCAATCTACGTATCAGTTTCTGAGGTATATCATCCCATGCTTGTTAAAGCCGTTCAGCTAACTCCTGTGCATCAATTGGGGGGTTTTCACCTGTTATTCGTCCAAGTATATCACAAAGATACTTTAGGGGGTTCATGTCTGGATTGTTTGCTGGCCATTCCATAACATCAATATGTTGCCCTTCAAACAAATTTTTCATAATTCTTGCCGTGTGTGTTCTCGCGTTATCTTGTTTGTGAATGAAATTGGGGCCTTATTCTTAAGCAAAAGGGGTGACAATAGGTTGGAGAATCTGTATCGTCTGGCAGTTAGTTTACCATTGTCATAAACGTGTAAATGCGTGAGGCTATTTAAATTTCACCACCACCAAACGCCCTTATTTTTCTAGCAGCCAGACGATACATCGGTGAGATTCTCCAACCTATTGTCACCACTTTTGCTTAAGAATAAGGCCCCAATTTCATCCTCAAACAAGATAACGCGAGGACCCACACGGCAAGAATTATGAAAAATTTGTTTGATGTTATGGAATGGCCAGCAAACAATCGAGACATGAACCCCCTTAAGCATCGTTGTTACATACTTTAGGTATACCTAAAACCTGTCAACTCCTTGATGGAAATTTGTCTCAAAGGTAGAAAACCTGCCATCTCCTTTTTAATTCAATAAAAATCAAGCTCAAATTAATTTTTTATAGTTGATAGTAGTTAAAACGTTCAAATCACGCCAATAAAGAAACGAGATTTTCCATTTTGTTAAAAAAATAATTATAGAAATAATTATAAGGTTTTTTTCGTCTTCTGTAAAGTTTTGTCAAAAGAAGTTAGCGGGTTAACGATATATGGGTTGTACATATTTTTCTATTAGCCCTTAAGATAAAGCCGTCATTACACGTGAATTTTTAAACCGGTATGAGACCTATACTATGTATCGTAATGCAGCAAAAAGTAAAACAAATCATACTTTAGATTTTTTAATAATTATTGCTTTGAAAACTGTGCTTGAAAGATTACATCAATGACAGTAGCAAGAGCAGTCCTTTAGTACTTAAAATAATCTGTTATCATGTCTTTAATGTATGGATGTCCAGACATGTCACTAAATAAATCACGTTTTCTGCTAATAAAACTATTTTTTTTATTCTAATCAATAAGAGTATTAATATAAAAACAAAGTATAAAGAATTAATAACAATAATTATTATAACCTATGTCTGAATTTATATTCTAACAAAAAATATATAATAATCAACGTATTGATTTAAAAGCCTAATCTAAAGGATGATAGACAACATAATCAATAAATTACTTTATTGGTTTTGAAAAAAAAAACATATTTATTTAGAACATTATCTGTCCAATAAAAAGATGATCCAGATTACGAAATGTGTCTTTTTGTTACTTTTCTTTTTCAGACAAAGTCGGTTTACCTTAATATTTCATAATCTTCTTTTGGATTGACCGATATTTTACCCAAGATAGATTTATTTTTAGATTTGTAGGTTTATTGGCAATCAGACCAATTTTCGGTAAGGATAAACAATATATATCTACAGGGTGCCCCAAAAAAAACCGGACACTTTTTAAACCTTCATAACTTTTTTGCCTTTTGAGCGATCTTTACTTACTTTGAAATGAATAGGCTCAAAACATATAAGATTCGGTTGATAATTTTATTTATTTAAGTTATTATCAATTTTGTTAGTAAGAAACCTGTATCTAAAGGGGTTATTTTAAGACCATGGGAATTTGATGGTCTTTCTTCAATAGTTGTATGTGTTTACCTTTTAATTTAAAATTGTGTTTTATTTTTTATAATTATTATTCTGAAAGGCTACAGATAGCATTAAATGGGATTTTAGCTTGAAAAAATTGATTAAGTAGGCGGTTATCTAAAAGTCTCAAAAAATTGTATGTCAAATTAAAAATATCAAAAATTGCTATTGAAAAAACTAAGAAAAACGTAACAAAACTGCATTGCGGTGGATATATATTTTAAAGAAGATGTACAATAAAGAATGAATATATTTAAAAATAAAATTCTGTAGAAAAATAAGAAATAAGTATAGTTTTTGTCAAAAGGAAAAAAAGTGCTTTTGTGCTAAAAATGTTAACTTAAAATAAAGGATGATGGAAATTTTAATTAAATCAATATAGAATTATTACTACAAATAACCAACAAAGATCCTGTACAATAATATGGTTTTATATTATTGTTAGAAAATAAGACAGTGTTTAATATAATTGAATTTATTTGTATATATTAATAAATTTTTAATAAAAACATATGTCTTCTTTAAATTATTTCTTCATTTAGCAAATACTTATTTTATTTTAGCGATTTCTTATTTTTCATGTTACATGTACTTATATTAACTGTTAATTTTAAATATGTCTACGTGTACGGTTCTATAGTTTTGTTTATTGTTCGTAATTGTTTATTTAAATAATATTTATGTTAAATGTAGTGTTTTAAGTATGCTAAGCTTGATAAAGTCTTGATTAAAGACGAAACGTCGCTAGTGCATAAAACTTAGTGTTTTTATTTAAAGTCCTAGTCCCGATATTTGTTTATTAATTGTATAATTAAAGGACACTAATATAATTTGATAGTTTAAACATACTTATCTATTCAAGAAAGATCACTGAAGATAGTGAGGTAGGAAAGTTATCATATTAGAAACTAAAAATGTACCTTCAAAATATTTAATTAATTTAATTATTTATATATACTATTTAAAAAATATTTTTTGTTATCTTCTCTTTTTTATAAAAATTTAAATATGTTATTATAAGTTAGGCCTTATCACCAGTTTCATAACTGTATTTGAGGTCATTTATAAATAAATAAATAAAATAAAATTATACATTTTGCTCTAATGCCCAAAGCGTTAAAGCAACCCCTTCCGAAAAAGCTTAATTACTGAACAATATAATAATATTTTAAGTAAATAAAATTATCTTCCAAATTCTGCATGTTTTTAGTATATTTATTTCAAATTTGGTATAGATCGGTCAAAAGGCAAAGAAGTTATAACGGTTTAAAAAGTGTCCGTTTTTTTTGGGCAGGTTGGCCCAAAATGTATATATTTACATTATAGTTTCTTAGTTAAGTTAATAATATGTATTATTAAATAAAATAAAATATTATTTTCTGTAAACCACAACCTATGTGTGGCCATTTCAATTACAAAGAGAAAACAAAAGTAGCATTTTTACTTTCCTGTTAAAAGTAATTTATCCTACCTGTTTGACAAATATCTCTAATATACTGTTTCCTTTTTTTTTATTTTGCTTTGTTTTCTTTTAAATATGTATACTGTTGCTATTTAAGTTTATAATGTGTATGTAAATTCATAAGCTAAATAAATACATAAATCCTGGCATTTTTTATCAATGCCAGAACCTAATTTTGCATACCTATCTGTCAATTGTAATTATGTTTTATTTTAAAGCAGTTACCTCAGCCTTTGTAATTTCCGAACCAGGGGCAAGGGAGGTAATAGGCTACCCCAGAATTAGGAAATCAGTAAAATAAGTTGTATTTATTGGCGCCACTTTAAATTGGGACTCCCTCATAAGCTTTTTGTTGGAAATCCTCTTTATAGATTTTTTTAAATTATTAATTTTTATTTTTCCAAAAATTTCAGTATTTTATAAGTGATTAAAATATAAAATTTTGAATGTATCAGATAAGTACCGCAGGTGAAATTTTTTTAGAAAACTTAAGGTCACGCATTTTGCATATTATTAATATTTACTAAAAGCTTTGAACTACAATGTTTTTACAAACTTAGTTTTGGTTACAACTTTTTAAACATTTTGACCGGAGCATTGGATTCTCGTAGCAAGTCTGTGAATTCGTTTTAGAAATCATGTTCAGCGCTGTAGATGATTTTTTTAAAAAGTCTCAAAAATACGTATTTGGGAGAATTCAAGTATTACGTAACGCGCTAGGGGGCATCTCGAAAACGTTACGAGGGTGGGTGTCAGTAAAAATGTTACGTAACACTTAAAAAATTATAAACTTCTAAAATGTTTATTGGACCACGTTTTTAAGAATGATCTAGGCCTAAAGAGACGTATTCTTTGCAAATTTTATTGCACACGGTGTGGTTAACAGTTCACTAAATCCTCTAAACAAAAACAAATTAGAGATGGAAAACCATAGGCAACCGGTTTTCGGTTAACCGGTTGCCGAAATTACATCAGACCAGTTTTGGATTAAAACACGGAAGCAATAACCAGGTAAAAACCGGTTCAAACCATAAAGCAAAATTTCCTTTCAATTTTTTTACTTTTTGTAAAAATAAAAATGTTAAGTAAAAAATGGGGGGGGGGGGTTCTCGAAAATGTAACGCAAAGTTACATGGAGGGGGTGGGGGTCAAAAATTGCCAAATTTCGCGTTACGTAATACTTGAACCTTCCCTTTTCCAAAAACCATACAATTACCTAGTTTACTTTATTGTATTTTTTTTAGTTAAATTTGACGTAAAAAAGTTGTAACCAAAAATTATTATTATTATTATCGTTTGTAAATACATAAATCCCATAAAAATATACGTATTTACAGCAAAAAAAAGAGGTGTGGGATAAAAAATTGTTTGACACATGTAAACTGAGCGGAAATTATGAATTTTTCCTGAATAAAAACTCAATTTACAATAATTGTAAATTGAGAAATTTAATGTAATTATTACCATAAATTAATATTATTTAGAATTATTAGCCATTATTTGAATCCTTGTTAAACTCTTGGTTAGGAAATCAACACTTTTTATTTTACTACTTGCCCTTCTGTTGTTTTTTTAATCGGTCTAGAAAATGTGTCTCAGGCACAATTTTTGCATTAAAATGAAAAATTATAAATTTTTGTTGAATTCAAATTAAATTAAAAAACTAAATTGTTTAAATAGGCATTTAAAGAAACAAACATGCAATAATGTTTAACATAAAATAATGTTTGCGTTTTTTAAGCTCCTAGACAAGGCATTTTCTACGCTACTGGCCATTACCTACAGCTTAGTATGCTAAACATATCTATTTACCATAAAATCTTTTACTCTTTGGGATTTATCATAAATATTTTAATATCATACTATCATTTACGACTATAAACTTTTGGTCATAAAAATAAATCCTTTAGTATTTTATTAATAAATATCTTGATTTTAAACCAAAACGGATTAACTTAGGATTAGCCTTTTAACTTTTTACAACAATAAACCTTGTTTCTAAAAATTTATTACTTTTAAAATCTTATAAAAAATGTGTTTGTTCCAAATAAACATATTTATATAAAAACATTTTCTCAATGTCGCTACATGTCGGTCCAATATTGGTCAGTAATAATGCTCGTATCCCACTAACAGTCATATATTAGACATAACTGTGGACAGCTACTAGATATACACTATATAGGAAGAAATAAATAGCAGTCTATGTGTATTTTACATTAAAAGGACTTAAATAATTTAATACATGCGGCTTATTAGGTTTTTCTATGTTAAACATATACTTTATGTATAGTAGAAGTAAATTCAAGGATTAGAAATTCTATATAGTATTCGTTTTGTGAATATGGTATCGAGTTGCAGAATAGTTATGTTAAAGTGACAGTTTCTAAAAACTGAATATGGTAGTTTAAAGTTTCCACTTGTAAAAATCGCATTGCTTTAATACAATAAGTATACAATATAATAAAGCCTATATTATATTAGTTCATATTAGAAAAAGGCATTATTTTGCAGACAAAGTCGGTTTACCTTAAATCTTCTTAATCCCCTTTCGAAATAACCGACTTATATTGACTTATTGTCGGCAACAGGAATTATTTCTAGTTTTATTATTTTATGAGAGCTTATTTAGCCAATAATTTGGTTAAATACAACTTTATTAAAAGATTCCGATGTTTTTCCTGGAACTTGACATTAATTTATTCTAGATTTATGAGATAAGTAATTATACATTTCAAATACTTAAAAAAAAAACCTGTACGTGATATTTTTATGAAGATAAATCCTAAAACGCCTGTAATAAATATGAATCTGGTTACAGGTCCAGAACCGATAGTTCAGGGATATGAGCAAAAAAATACCCTATTGGGGACACTATCTCATCCAGAACACTGTCAAGTTTTTCAGGTAATACAGGTGTAAAGAAGCAAAATGTATTTGCAATGTAAAATCTTGTACAAAAACACTGCCATTTTTAGCATAAACAATTTGAATAACTTTGTTGCAATTACTTTTAGGAGAATGATTTTTTCATATTCGAAAAGCTGGCATTTCTACACGAATTTGGAAAAAAATGATTGTTTTGGTTAATAGCTTTATTCAAACAATCTTTTTTTTTTAAATTCGTGTAAAAATACCAGCTTTTCGAATATGAAGAAATCATTCTCCTAAAAGTAATTGCAACAAAGTTTTTCAAATTGTTTATAAGGTAAAAATGACAGTTTTTGTAAGGAGATTTTGCAATGCTAAAATGGATTTTTTTTTAATTAATAATTTCTTTTAATAAAACAACTCTTCCCCTTTCATAAGATACCCGTAGAATCATTATATCTTCACTATTGTACCCATAATATTATTGCAAAAAAAACATCTCTGGGATAAACAATTGCAATTTTGCAAAAACTATTGAATGCATCGTTCTGAAATTTTAACCACATATTGAGTACTATAAGACCCAACGTTTTACAAAAAAAAGGCACTAACTATAACAAATCATTCTATTCGTGAGCTTAAGGGTTATATAAAGAAGTCAAAAAACTGGGTGATACTAAAACAGAAGGAGTTCTGGGTTAAGCCATAAGAAGGAGTAATTCTTAATATCTTTTAAAATATGATTTATTTATTTCAGTTTTTAAGATAATCGCTGTTAAGAATTGAATCACCAGGTTTAATGAAATATGATTATGCTGTTAATAAAAGCAGAATAGTATATTATGCACCTACTATGTGAACTAAGTCTTTAGTGAGCACTTAAGACAATTTGCATATGTGGTGCATATACTATTTTTTCTACTAGCTAAAGCTAGTTACTCCAAATATCAGTTAAAAATTAAGTTTAAAAATTATTTGACATAGCTGTTAGTTTGACAAATAAGTTGAAAAAAGTTAGTAGTGTCTCAAAATTTTTTCATTATTGATCGTCGTCAATAAACAATGCTTAACAATGCAAACAAAAAAGTCAATAATAAATGAGTTCACTGATTTTATTGGTTGCCAAGGTAAACAAGCCTTGACAACGGTAGATAATACAGTGCGGTCCAAAAGTCACCCCCCCCCCCTCTCTTAACTTTTGAACGAGTTGAGATATCGATTTCAAATTTAAAACTCTTAAATAAGACATCTTAAACTATCTTTAAGCATATATTTTATACTTTTATCTCTTAAAATGTGAGCAGGGGGGCATGGGGGGATTTTTTTTTAATGGAAAGAGGGGTCGTGTGATACATCTTTTTAAAGCCTTTAAAATTCTCTATATAAACATACATTTTTAAAATTTTTAAACATGTTTTTTAAGGTTTTGATTTTTCAGTTTTTTGTGCTAAAAAAATAAATTTTTAAGTTTTTTTTTTTGTTAATTTTTGTTTATGTGAACTAACATTAGTTTAAAAGTATAATTTACTTTTTTTCATTATGAAATTAGACATTTTTAAAAAATTGTTTGGATTTTTTAGAGAAATTTTGACAAAAATACACATTTTCAACCCTATTTTAAACCCAAAAAAATGTTAGAAAAAAATAAAAAATATACAGTTAAATGGAGAATTTTATAAGCTTTAAAATTATGTATCACACGACCCACCTTTCCATTTAAAAAAATGTCCCCCATGCCCCCCTGCCCACATTTTAAGAGCCAAAAGTATCAAATATATGCTTAAAGATAGTTTAAGTTGTCTTATTTAAGATTTCTAAATTTGAAGTCGATATCTAAATTCGTTCAAAAGTTAAGAGGGGGGGGGTGACTTTTGGACCGCTCTGTATGTAAGCTAGCACTGAATTAGGTAGTAGAAAAATGTATTTTTTCACCACCAGCCTAAAAACTCATCTTTATTACTGTTCTTTTCATTGGTAGAAATATTATTTTTCTACCAGAGGTTCTAAAAATAATGAAATTGCACCATGGTTAATAATGAATTTTTATTCAGCTGTTTTGGCATCTGACGTTTCACATAATTATTAGATTACATTGCTATTTACAAGTGTCTTTAGGCACCAAATTTATTTATTGCATGATAAATTAAAAAATATTAACTAAATTAGTACCTATAAAACATGTTTTACAAAAAACACTTCGAAAAGTGAAAATCATTGGTCCATCATATTCAACCATAGATTATACAACACATAGATTACCGTAAAGATCATAGATTACTAGAGGTACAACCCCCATATATTAGATATTAGATATTCAACTCGTAAAACGACAATGTTTTATAGGTTGCATATGACTTGCTCCAAGCCTTGCGCATTTGCTCAGCACAAATAATCTGGTCTTTTGTTGATTTAACCTTAAAATAAAATTGTTTATTTTTTAAAATGACATATTTATAAACAAAATTTAACAAAAGTAATTAGTAATTTTGTAAACTACTTATAAAAATTATAGTTAATTGTAAAATTTCGGCAAGACATATTTATATCAGCAGGTGATGTTATTGGTATATTTATGTCTCTTTTTTACTGTTAAATTATTATGTGTTAAAGTTTCTGAGTGTTCTGTATTAGGTGAATTTGTATCAAAGATGTGGGGTACTGTGGGGTTTTCCGTTTCATTAAAATCAGTAGGCAGAGTTGTACTGAAGAGGGAAGAATTTGAAGAAAAATTAACTAAAGAACGAAGCTTTGTCATTAAATTTTAGTAAAATAAATAAATAAATAAATAAATAAATAAATAAATAGCTAATTAATTGTACTGGTAGTAAAAACAATACTATATTTTCCACGTGAGTGAAGATTTAACATTTTAAACGGCGTCTTGCGGGCTTCGCGCTAGCGCGCTCATCCCGCAATTTGACTCAGGTCAAAAATGTTCTCTCACTTGGTAAATAATATACTATTTTTAAGACGAAAATGTGCTTACTGGTCCCCATCTTCCCCTATAACCTATTTTAAATATTTAACTCCTAATCTGACAAAAACGAGAATTAAACAATAAAATTTTGTTGTATTCGGCTTTTTAATAGGCCACAAAACTTTTTGACTCTACCGCTACAAATGGTTTATGGCGTCAATTAAATTGTAAAACATTTCAAATCTCAGCGAACATGTTTACGACAATCTTATTTTAAACAGTACGAAAAACCATTTTATTGCTCTCCTTATTCGTTTTGTTGTGGGCTGTAATCTTTAATATATTCAATTATATTATAAAACAGTTTCATTTAAAATAGATACAGATAACTAGTTATAAATTTATCTTTTTACAAATATTATTTGATCAACTAAATTGAGCTTTATTTATATAGAACACTAATTAAACTCATTTGAGTTAATCAACTAATATTCCTAAAAAGGTATATTTATATCTAGTTAGTAGCTATTTTAAATATAGGTATGCTGTCGAAACGCAACGTTAGATAGAATAAGCCCCGCCCATTTCGAACCAAAATCCCTAGATTTAAAATTATCGATTTTACCGTGCTAGAATAAAAGGCGTATACTCCATGTAATTAAATATTTCTTAAAACTTAAAATGAGACAATTTCTGATTGAATTAAGAGTTTAAATGTTGGTTTGGTGTTTTTTTTTAATTGGGTGCGTTGGTTTACTTTAACGTTGGTTTGGTTTGTTTTTTTGCTGGTTTGGTGTTTATTTTTTTAATGGGGGGTGTTGGCTTGGTTTGGTTTTTTGTTGGTTTAGTGTTTTTTTTTAATGGGGGGTGTTGGTTTACTTTAACTTTGGTTTGGTTTTTGTTGGTTAGGTGTTTTTTTTTTAATGGGGTGCGTTGGTTCACATTAACGTTGGTTTTACTCCTGCTTGGTGTTTTTTTTTCTAAAAAAAAAAATGTTGGACCTGTTTTTGTGTGGAACTTATGCGCACCAGCCCTACTATTTTTTTTTTTTAATTACATACTTCTAATTATTAGAATTTTCAATTTAGGTTGTATTTTGGCCCGACGGAAGGTAGGTAAGTCCCGCCATGTATATTGAAAAACAAAATTTTAACTTGAATACTTTAAAAATCTGTGCTGCCATTATTTGAAACAGATAAAATTAAAGCCTATACGCTCTTTTACCCTATTTCGGCTATTTTGGATCTGTTTTCCCAAAAAAAAAAAAACAAGCAGGGTGCCACATAACCTACAAAATTCGATGTAACGTTACATACTCGTATGCTGTATAATACACAGAATACTAACACTTTTCAAGTGTAGAAGGGCACATTCAGAACGAATTTTGTCAGGCGAACGGACTACAAGTGAGGAATAGCTACTCTACACGTTACAGGCTATATTCACCTATTTGTAACTTTATTGCACTTAAAAATCTGTGCTGCCATTATTTGAAACAGATAAAATTAAAGCCTATACGCTCTTTTACCCTATTTCGGCTATTTTGGATCTGTTTTCCCCAAAAAACAAAACAAGCAGGGTGCCACATAACCTACAAAATTCGATGTAACGTTACATACTCGTATGCTGTATAATACACATAATACTAAGACTTTTCAAGTGTAGAAGGGCACATTCAGAACGAATTTTGTCAGGCGAACGGACTACAAGTGAGGAATAGCTACTCTACACGTTACAGGCTATATTTTTTATTCGACTTTAAAGTTTCTTAATAATTTTATTGCTTTTTTATTATATCGCTTAAGTTCAAGTTTTCAATTAGTGTGTTATGGGTTTTTTTAGCTTGCTTATAATGCAATGAAATATTGATATCATTTAGGTTTTTTGAAAGCCAGAACAGATTCTTTAAGTTTTTACTTGAAAGCATAATTTCCTGGGTAACCCAATTATTTTTTTGTTTTGAATTATTTTTCATTTTAGTTTTTGGACAGCATATATCTATTGCGCCAACAAGGATATTCATAAATCTTTTGAAAACAGCATCAATACTCTCATTTTCTGAGTAAATTACATCAAAATTCACATATTTTAAGTATTCATTTAAGGTCTCAAGATTTTTACTAGAAAGGTTTATACTGATTAGAATGGTTTTTTTGCTTTGACTTTTATTTGAGGTTATGTCTACTTCATGAGTAAATTCCAGAGCTAGGTGATCCCCAAAATGGGGTGGTAAAACTTTCGTTATATCTACTGAATTTGCATTAGATAGTATATAGTCTATTTTGGTTTTAGAGGTTTTTCCATTCTTATCAGTTTGAATTCTAGTAAAATCTGTTGTATTTGTACATTTAAGGTTAAAACTGTCAATAAGGTCCATAAATACCTGTGTTTCTACTGTCTTTTCAAAATAGTTTATGTTGAGATCACCACAAACGACTATGTCCATATTATACCTTTCACAATGAACTAGTGCTGCTGTTAGCCTGCTGATAAATATCTCAAAATTGCCATTTGGAGGAGGTGACCTATATATGCTTAAGACGCAGCACTTATATTCACCTATTTGTAACTTTATTGCACTTAATTCACAATGCATTTCTTCGCTATAGTCTGACATATTAATTTTGGTACATACTATACTACTGTCTTCCTTAATGAACAAAGCACTACCACCATGAGTTGTTATTTCTCTAAAAAATGTTGTAACTTGTTTATATCCCTCCAATCTAATCATTTCAATGTTTTCATCTGTGCCCCAGTGTTCCACCAGACTGACAATATCAGGTTTGGTTTGGTACAACAAGGCTTCAATACTGTGCACTTTATTGAAATAGGATTGACAGTTTAGATGGATAATTTTAAGTGTACTGTTCTTCTTGTGTTCTTCGAATAAAATTATACTTTTTTATTACTGCATTTTCTGGCCAAATGTCTTGCACAAAAACATCCTTTAGTAGATCGTAACTAAAACCTACCTTAAAGGCTCTGTTCTTGCTTAAGTTTTTGGGATGCTTTGGTATTTCCTCTATGTCAAACTTAGCTAGTGGAAATTTCTTACTGGTATGTTTACATTATTCTTTGATTGGGATGCTTTGGTATTTCCTCTATGTCAAACTTAGCTAGTGGAAATTTCTTACTGGTATGTTTACATTATTCTTTGATTGTTAAACTTTTCCTCGCTATTTTTCATTTGCACTTTTAGCAACTGAATAATTTCTAACTGCTCAGATACCCTACACCATTTATTAACTATTTTGACCTTTTTGAGCAAAAGTTCCAAAGTTATTTTTTTAAAAATATTGAAAATTTCAATTCAATTTTAAATAAAAAAAAGTCTTCAAAAAAACTTAAAAAATAAATAGTTACATGGTTAAATAGAGAATTTTAAGCCCTTTAAAATTACGTACCACAAGACCTAGGGTGCCATTTAAAATATTGTCCCACACTGCCCCCCTGGAAAAAAATAGTTTATAAACTATTTTAACCTTTCTACCAAGAAAATGCACCCACACTTATTTAAAATTTACCGCCTTTGTTTGACATATAAGTTATTTCGTTCTGTCACGAAGTTTGTTAAATTATTTATAATTTTTAATCTGTTTTATTAATCTTGATTTTTTTATGTTAGTTAATTAATACGCTATGTTTAATACTTATTATACGAGGATAACTTCTGCTTGACAAGTACATAAAAAAACCCTAAAATTAAAGGGACATGTAAAAAAATCCTTATTTTTAATCATGTTTTGTTTTTACTTCTAGGGCAATAAAAAAGCCCTGATGATGATATGAACATATCGAAAGCGCTCGGCCACTTTTTATTATATATTTATACCTAAAAATACGAAGTTTTATTGCATATATAGATCTTTTATTATTAATATATCATATATTATTGATTAGTTTTCTTAAGATCGTTTCTTAATAATGGATGATATATTATTATAGTTATATTTAATGGACAGTTGTAAAAAAAAATTAAAGACAATAAACTATAATCTAATCTAATCTAGTTTCCTTTAGACAACATCTGTATTTATAAGTTTTCTTTTGTATTTTTAATTTTCTCTTTTGTGTTCAAAAATTAGTAAATATTGCCTAAATAAAACAATATATACCCGAATCAAGTTATATAAGAAAACAAATTTCCTGTTTGCTCTAAAATTTAATTGTGTTTTCATAAAATTAATATGAAAACCCTGCGACGATAATAATTGTTATTGCTCCTGTTTGGGTTTTCATTTAATAATATACAAACATGTTAAACAATATTTAACAACTTGTTCACAAACCTTTGTGTAAAACAGATTACAATCTAATAATCTAATAATGAGGAAATACTTAAAATATTAAATAAATATTTTTTTATCAATGAAATTTGTTTTATAAAATAAAAAATTTTAGAAACTGAGTGAGTTGATCTAGGTAAACTAATTCGGTTTTAAATACATACGAATAAAAATCTTAATTTTGTATAAGTGGTCACTCACCAGGGTTGTTTGATTTATCCGGGTGAACCAACTGGAAGGAAGTAGTCATATTTTGTCTGAAATAAAAAAACTGATTTTGTCCAAAAATTCTGGACAAAATTGGAAAAAATCAAAATAAAATTAAGTACATATTAAATTTTAAAACAAGTAACTATTTTTATTAAATACGTATTTATACATAGAAATAAAAAAAATCACTTAAATAATTATTTTAATATAATTAAAACAAAATAAAACATAACGAAACATACGAAAAATATGTGACAAAATTTAGGTTAGTTAACCTATTAATCATCTAAAAAGTTATGTTTGAAATATATATTCAAAATAATCCTCATTTATTAATTTAAAAAAATAATTTTTTTCTTAAATTCATTGCAGGGTTACCTTTCTACAACTTATCGGATCGAGGTATTCATTTACCGGGGCAAGCAAAAATTAGAATAAATACAAAATATAAAAACATTTTTTCATTTTTTTTTTGTTTTAAAAAAATATTTTTTTATTCGAAAAGCAATATTTTTTGAAAACCTAGTTGAAAACACGAAATTTTTTTCAATTTTTTTACATTTTTTTTTCAATTTTATTTTCAAAAATAATTTTTTCATGTTCCAAGTAAATTTCTATGTAAAAACAGCGTCGAAATGAGAGTCCGGTTAGTTAAATATAGTTTCAAACAACAAAAACTCAAAGTAGCAAACTTTTTGTTTTCTAAATCCAACTCAGCCCTAAATTTAGTCTGCTGAATCCAAGTATATAGAGAAATTCTGCGCTTTAAATTGTATAAGAATAGTATAGGATAGGATATGTCAGACCTAGAGGTTTGTGTCAATTTTAGAGTGGGCGGCGGCGGCGAGCCGCAGCGGGCCACGCCACAAAAAATTTAAGACGACGCGCCGAGGCGTGGCGCTGTGCCTGCTAAAATTCTTTTTTTTTTAAGAAAATTTTTAGAAAAAATCTTAAATTAATTTTAAAGCTTCACCAAATGAATCATATAAGTTATTTCCGGACGAAGCGCCTTAAGTTTGGCGGCGGAGGCGCACACGCACATCTCTAGTCAGACTCCAGTTGATTTTTTTTCATGGGATAATTTTTTATTTTGTCCAGTTTTGTCCAATTTTGTCCGGTTTTGTCCAATTTTGTCCGGTTTTGTCCACCGGACAAAAAAAGTGGACTTTTTCACAACCCTCTCACTCACAAAGGGAACTTATACAGGGTATCTTACAGTTTGTTTCTAGCCTATATATTTGTTATTATAGAAGATAAAAATGTAAAAAAAAACCTTGGAAATGGACCACTATCAAAACCTACCCCGTATGCACCACCCCTAAGTTTATTTTTTTCCATTAGCACCATACTATTTTTGAGTGATTATTAAAGGGCATTAAATTATAAATTCAACAATGAATCATAATTTATACTTTTCTAGAAAGTAACAAACAGTGACAAAATAAAATTAAATTAAATTAAAAAAAACTACATCAAAAAATTCTTTTTTAATAAAATTTTTCTAATAAAGAATAAAGGCTGTAAAAAAATTGTGGGACACCCTCTTTATGACAAACAATGTTAATAATAAAAATAGGTTTAGTAGTATTTATTTATTTTTTCGACAAACCAAAATCTTAGTTATATTTTAATAAGGCACGAAACTAAGGAGATTTTGGTTGAAAATGAAATTAAAAAAAATTATCAGGAGTTTTTTTTTTAATTTTATTTACGTTTTTTACGTACAAATTCGCAATGTCTATTCTGGAATTATAAAGGATCCAAGAAAATAGGAACTGTTAAGGATTTTTTCATGCTTAATACAAAGGTGATTTGTAATCAAAAATCGGTTTGCTGAAGCTTGAAAAAATGGGCGCAAAAAGGTAAATTATTTTAAAATTTTGCAAAAATAGGCATTCACAAAAAAGTAATATAAGACTTATAATAGTTAGTTTGAAGCCTCTTTTGAGGCTAATTATGATTAAATTCTTTAAAATCATTGCAAATATTTGACTATATACTACTGGTGTAAACTAAGATAGGTCTTTTTACATGTAATTTTAAATGTCATTTATTTATAATTATAATTGAACTTTACCTTACTTTACTTTTTAAGATATTGGACTAAAAAAGAAATTATTTATTATTTATTTTATATTTTAAACGAGCTATTACATGTCCTATATTACTTTTTACTGAATACCTATTTTTGGATAATTACAATTTAAAAATATTTCACCTTATTATCTTGAGATTAAGTTAACCGATTTTAAATTGCAAATCACTATTTTATAAATTATGAAAAAGACTTTAAAATAACATACAACATGATCTATTTTTTAGATCCTTAACAATGCCGGCATAGATTTTCCGAATTTTTACGTAAAAAAAAAAAAATAAAATGAAATAGAATCGCATCATAGATTTTTTTTATATTCACCCAAAATACTCTTAGGGCAATTCCTAAACGATTCATAAACAAAACATTTTTGTATGTAGAAAAAAAAAACGGTAAAAATTTATGCTTCCTTAAATGAAGTTACTGTTTTCTATTAGAAGTTTCTACTTAGGCACGGTTTTTACAAATTTTGTCAATAGCAGCCTTTATAAAATATTACATAAGAGTTGACATGTAAAAAATTTGATATTCAATAAATGATATACCTACATGCAAAATGAAGACAAAAATACATATCAATTGGAAATTTATAAATTTAAAAATGGTTTGGATGCCCTCGCACAAAAAAAAATGATATTCAATAAATGATATACCTACATGCAAAATGAAAACTAAAATACATATCAATTGTAAAATTTATAAATTTAAAAATGGTTTGGATGCCCTCATACAAAAAATATTTTAACCAAAAAATCTACCTAAAAGTAAAATTACATTAAAAAAATAGTTAAAATTTTCCTAACCTTATGTACAAACAGCCAAACTAATAGTAAACCAACGTAAGAATCGTTGATTTATTTTATCCTAAATGGTACCTACATAAAATTATACTAAAAATGTTCTTCTTTATTTAAGGAATGCATTTCCTGTTTGCCAAATTTTTAATTTAAAAAGGGTTAAAATTATTACTGAACCAAATCACGCATGACAGAATTAAAGCTATACGAAATACACCTTTATAAAAATGGCACACCTTTTATCATGCCTGACCACCAAGGAACGCATAAATCAGAAATGAGGAGGGTTTAGTCAAAAAGGCCATATATTTTTTTAAATATTTGATATTTTTTATTCTATACCTATTCTTTTTTATAAAACTAGTTTTTTGAATTTTGTAGATATTAAACACTTTTCTATCAATTGCTTGTTTTTTGGATAATTTATTAACACTCCCAAAATAATTATTGGAATTTAAATAAAAATTTTATATCTCCAAAATATATATTAATTGTCTATTAAACAAACATTACAGCGACAATTGTTTCGACTTTTTTAACAAACAATTGTCGCTGTAATGTTTGTTTAATAGACAATTAATTTATATAAGTTAAGAATTGACAGTCTATAAAAATATATACTGCACGTTTGTCGGTTAATAACCAAAAAATATATATAATAAAGTATTTAACTCTGCTAAAAGGCCAAAGGTTCATATAATGGTTTAAGTCCGTGGCATTGTGTATTAAACAAACATTACAGCGACAAATGTTACGACTTTTTTAACCAACAATTGTCGCTGTAATATTTGTTTAATAGACAATTAATTTATATAAGTTAATAATTGACAGTCTATAAAAATATATACTGTACGTTTTTCGATTAATAACCGAAATATATATATATATATATAATAAAGTATTTAACTCTGCTTAAAGGCCAAAGGTTCATATAATGGTTTAGGTCCGTGGCATTGTCTATTAAACAAACATTACAGCGACAAATGTTTCGACTTTTTTAACAAACAATTGTAGCTGTAATGTTTGTTTAATAGACAAAATTTATATAAGTTAAGAATTGACAGTCTATAAAAATATATACTGCACGTTTGTCGGTTAATAACTAAAAAATATATATAATAAAGTATTTAACTCTGCTTAAAGGCCAAAAGTCCATATAATGGTTTAGGTCCGTGACATTGTCTATTAAACAAACATTACAGGGACAAATGTTTCTACTTTTTTAACAAATAATTGTCGCTGTAATGTTTGTTTAATAGAAAATTAATTTATATAAGTTAATAATTGATAGTCTATAAAAATATATACTGCACGTTTGTCGGTTAATAACCAATAATAAAGTATTTAACTATGCTTAAAGGCCAAAGGTTCATATAATGGTTTAGGTCCGTGGCATTTTGAATGCAGTACTGTACACCCTAATTTGTGGCGTTTTGCATTTTGTGAACAAGTGAACATATAACAGTGACCACATCAAAAGATTGCACCATGCTTTTATATCTGCCTAACGTTTTATTTGAATATTAGCAACATACAGGATACATAGTGCTGATGATTCCCAAAAAGGATGAAATGGTACTATTCACTGTTTCCTGTCCATTTGATTTTAACGACAGATAGATAACTTTATTAATTAATTTATATTTTGGAGAGATAACATTTTTTCTATGGTTTATTTAAATCAACTCCAATATGTGTGAGGATCAAGAGTTTAATTTTAAATACACATAGAATAACCTTATCAAATACTTTTTTTGTATAAGCTAGCAACTTTAGTTATTAACTAAAACTAAAACTAAAAAGTTGTTAAGGTCAGAATAACAGAACAGTGTTCAAGCTAATCTTGAATACAAATTAAGTTTTAGTGACTTGCCAACGAAAGCCAAGAGTTAATCCTGCTAGTAGGGGGCCTACACATTATAAAACCATTAACAATAGAATCTGAGGTGTTCGGTTTCTGAAGATAATGGACTTTTTTTCTTAGAAGTTACCATAGCGGACTTAATAAAACTTTATTTTATACTGTTTTAATATATAATATAAATACATATAAATTTTGGTCAGAGATTTCAAATCCATTCACATAAATAGTCTATCAATTCTCAATTCCGAAAAAAAGGTTGCAGATGTATTTGGTAGGTTAGGGAACGTTCAAGTATTAGGTAACGCAAATTTTTATCATTGTGGACCGGGTCCACTTTTTACAAATCTTATATGTGTGTTATTGTTGTTTATAAAAATTGAAGCCCTTATCTTTAGTATTTATATAAAATTTTCATGAAAATATAGCGAAAAATGCGAAAAATAACAGTTTTTGAATTTAGAAGCCTATAAAAAAACAAAGTGTGCTATATCTCAAAAAACGAGCTGATCGAGAAAAATGAAGCAAGGTTCTGAAAACAGCGCATCAAACAGGTCTAGAATCAACTAAAATGGTGTCGGAAAATTGTTGAGTGTAATTACGATAAATATATAATTATAGAAATATACTGAAAAAAATAAATAATAGAATTATAATTATGATTATAAGAGAATTTATCGAATTTTGGGAATTTGCTCCTCAATTCTGGTTCCTTTAAATATTTATAAACCTGCATGGAGTCATTGTATTTTAAGCAATTACAATATGCCTACCCCCAATAGAGGATTGTGGGCTGAATGTTTAGATTTTATTTTTGTTTGACTAAAGGCAGGTAGATGTATTTTTATTATTGTGTTTATAAAAATGATATTTCATTTTTCCAAAGCTGGTAGTCGAATTATGTTATTATCCCACCGAGCTTTTACAATACTTAGGGGTTATATCGAAATAATAACCAGTCTGAGAATATACATTTTGAAGATAGATTCAGCTGTCAGAAAATATATTGTAACAAAAAATGTTGTGGAGTGTTTAGTGGGTAATGCATGGCCCAGATTCTGAGTAATGGATGACTATTACATTGTGTTTATTTTAACACAATGTTTGTCTAAATAAATAGACCTAAATTTTTCTTTTTTCAAAATATTTACAATAAGAATACCACCAAGTATGTATTTAAAACTAATGTTAAATATATGGTTTGCCATTTTTAAATAATGGTCATTCCTTCCTATAACAATGTTATAGTATAACATAGCTTAATCTCACAATTAACTTCCATAATGTCTGCTTATTTTTTAATTAAATTAGCAACAATTGTATGGCCCAGATTCTGAGTAATGACTATTACAATGTGTTTATTTTAACACAATTTTTGTGTAAATAAATAGACCTAAATTTTTCTTTTTTCTTAATTATTTAAATTTGACTAAGGCCAATTATAATTATTTGAAAACTGGAGAATAACCTAATTGGTTAAAGCCATTAATAAAAAAATACTCAGCCACTGGGGCATACTTTAATATTTTCATTGTTTTATTTTAACTTAATATTGACATTTATTGACAAACCAGTCTGATTACGTATTACATAAAATAACAATAATAACAATTACTTTTCATTTACAGAGATAGTTCATCTTCAATATGAAATATACAATATTTACAATGCTGAATACCAATATCAAATATCAACATTGATAATATCTAAATCACACATTCAATTGAACTGAATTTTATTTGTGTAGTTATATTTATTGTAATTTAAAACCTTTAGCCTAAAATCAATGCTTGTCTAATGTTCTATTTTAAATAATATTTAGTTTAATTTATTATGATCTTGTAATATAATATGTGTATTATGATAGATACTTATACGAATATGAAAAAATCGAAAACCCCAAAACTGAGAATGGAATATTGTTCGTTGAGAAAAAAAAATCGTAGGTGTAGCCGTTTTTTATATTTATCAAAAATTAGTATATTAGTATATATGTGACCCACCAAAATTTCAAATTAGAAAATTACTTGTTAAATTCTTAAGGTCGGTTCAGGCATAATTATCACTAACTTCACTAAACTGAATTAAGAAATTAAGAAAATTAAGCAAGATAACCTCAAATTCTATAATAAATTTTCCGTGGTATGCAACAATTAAGATACAAGATAAAATATAGCATAAAATAATAATAGAATCTTAAAATACATCACATATAAAGAAGAATTTCTGAAATACACAAACTTTAGTGCAAAATTTTATAAACAATCGTTATCCAAGTATCAAAATAAAAATGAAGATGGCGTCACTGTATTTTAAAATTCGTACATTTTCAGTTTAAGGGAAAACACAGTAGTTACATAAGTAAATAAAAGGTACTTTTAGAGATAAGTTGGTTTTAAAACACGATTTTTAGACCCAAAAGCTGCAAATATAGTAATAATCGTCCTACGCAATAGATATTTGTTTTTTTTTACTTATTCAGACGTATTTACACTTGCTTATTATCTATTTGGCAGTTAACCTATTGTTGCATACCACGGAAAATTTATTATAGAATTTGAGGTTATGTTTCCTAATTTCTTAATTTCTTAATTCAGTTTAATGAAGTTAGCGATAATTATGCCTGAATCGATCTTTAGTTTATTTTTATTTATTTTATATATTTATATATATTTATTTTATTTTATTTAGTTATTTATTAGGCTATAATCATTCTATTGCATTTTTGAAGTATTTTATAAAATATTAGACTGTAAATAATACAAACAATTTTGGTGCTTCCATTCTATATTTAAGCTTTGTTCTATGTGAAATATCATTATTATTGTTAATTATAATTATTGTTAGTTATAGTTCTCGTTAAATGCTAAAATGTTATTGCTAATTATTGGGTAAATCATTTTTTATTTTTAGTATTAATTCTCTTCCTTTCTTTGGTCTAAATCGATTTTTGTTTAAATCATGTAAGGGGTGCCTCGTCATCTTTCTTGGAAGTGGTAAGGGAAAAAAATCGAGTTAAATGTTTTATATTTTTATCTATACTACAAGTTAAACATCTTATGACGTTTCCATAATATTACCAGTTAGCCCTGTAGTAAACACGAGTTTACTACCCAAAATAGCGTGAGTTCGATTCTCACCCTCGCCGATTTGCCTTTTTCAGTTAATTAATAATTAAAATTTGGTGAAGGCGTAAGTGAAGCGGACACTCCCTATAAATTGGTTCGAAAGTCAATTAAAGCCGGTGATTCCCTCTACTACTAGCCCTCACAAGTCCTGGACTTAGGGGATGCTTAATTAAGTAGAATAGTACTAGGTTAAACAAAATGTAATGTAATGTAATAATTATTTTAGGTAGAAGCTGTCAAAATTACCCTAATTAACTGTGCTTGATTCTGTAACCCGAGCTTTAACCAGTGAAGATATTAAAAAAGTTTCAAATTTTTTACTTGTGGTTTTAAAAATACTAATCTATTTTAATTAGCAAAAAAATAAAAAAGGTCCTAAGCATCATAATTCTAATTATCCACTATTTAAAAACTAAATTAGGTACTTCATTTGTGACTGGTTAGATGCAGGCATTATATTAATTCTTGCATATCCGTTTTGTGCCTTATATTTATTAAACATTTCACAAAAAAAAATGTATTTCTTTAAATTTTTTGATTTGCCCTCTTATTATTCTTTTAATATATATTTGATTGTTACTAAGTTATTGTTTAAATGTAATATAAAATTTTTGGTTAATATTTCCATGACAACAGTTTATTGTTGATATTATACCAGGGTTTACCAATAAAATTAAGCATATCGTCCACTAAAGGCTCTAGTTGTCTAACTCCAAATTTTTCAAAAATGAGATTTTTATCAAATTTGCTTCATTATCTGATTACCAACATACTTCAAAAAAAAAAAGTTGCATTAAACCAATATCAGCCTCAAAAAATGCAAAAATGTAAATATTTTAAGTCGCTAAGTGTCTAACTCCATCATATGATTGTGAGAAAACAATTAAATGAGAACTGTCACTAATGTCAAACTATTTCTCGACAACAGGGGATACCGTTTCAAATATTTGTTAATTTACTGTTTGATGATAATTATAATTATTGCCATTAATAATGTATATATATTATGCCTACCTAGTAGTAATATTATATATTAAATATAAAAATATAAATTTTTTTTAATAATATTACGCGATATAATACGATAGGTATCCTCCTTTATCTTCCCTTGGAGTTAGACCATTAGTGAATTTAGATTCTGTGGTTACAATTTAATTTTCAAATAATTTATATAAAATTGATAACAATGAAAAGTTTTAAATACATTAACACATTTCAAACATTTTTACCTGTGAACAAGCTAGTTTTAAAGTTCTAAATTGCTATAATTAAGTTTTAAATCGTTTTTTACGTCTCCTGAAAAATATGACGTTTTGGAGTTAGACCGTTAGAGCCTTTAGATGACGATATACAAAATTTACTTTTATTTAAAAGAGAAACAAAAAAGTATCTTGCCCAGAACAAATAAACAACAATTAATAAAATGATTGCCTGAATCTCACAAATTTGAAAATCACAAATATATTAATCCAGTTTTTAAATAATGGATAATGGATAAAAAGTCCAAATAAAAAATCGTTTACCATGGGAAAATAATATAGAGGTCGCCAACTTGTAGTATAAGGGGCTGTCCATGTATTATGTAACGTGCCTAGGGGGGAAGGGTGTCACAGAAAATGTGACAGTTTGTGACAGGGGGTGGGAGGGGGTCTAGAAAAATGTTACGTAACGGACGTTGATTTGAGAGAATGTTCACCAGAAATTAAAGAAATAGAGAGATCTGTAATGCCATTTGTCGATGTGAAAAAACACATGACCAGGGCCGTAGCTATAGGGGAATGGGGGCGCCTTCCCCCACCTACCATAAAATTCTAAAAAGTTGTTAATTTCATGGGTTAAAAATATAAAAGTTGTAATTTTAACAGTACTACTACAACTACTACCCAAATTTTGATTATGTTGGACCTCCATTAGGGCCAATATTTAAATAAAATTATAAATATCATTCAAATTAAATTTTCTTGTCTAGGTTAGAGTTAAGCTACGTCCAAATAATCACTTGACTTGTTCAGCCAATAAGAATAAAGGACGTATAGTTTTGTATACGTCGGACGTACACATAGCCACTTCATACATTATATTAATATATTTGGTAAAAAGGATTATAATTATAGGAATAAATCTTATTAAATAATTCATATAAAGTTTCGTGGTAGTGTATGAGCAATAGGAATACATAAGTAGGAAAACCTTAAATACAAAGAGAATATTTAATATTTGTTATTCCTTATCCAATAATAACTACATAGGCCCAAAAAATATATATAAATTTGAGAGTGAAAAAACTCACAGAACCCAAAACATTTTCAGAAAACTGCATAAAAGAATATTAAACGAGCTAACTCCTTATTTTCAAAGTTCACTAGCACCTAAACTATTAAATTTTGGGAATTATATATAATAATATATAATATAATGTATTCAAATTTTAGTCAAATTTCACTGAAATCACTTTTCCATGCACCGATGCACCCGCCTCCAGAGATTTAAAGTGCTCTAGCACCTAAAGTATTGACTTTTGGGATGTGCTTGGACTTTTTTGATCAGAATATCGAGCACTATAACAAATCCAACATTTTGTCAAACTTGTTTTCAGAGCCCAATTGAACCGGTGAGTGCAAGAAGGGAAAGATTAAACTCGACCCAACTTTCGGCAATTAACAAAAAACTTTATAGCAACCAAACCATAAGCCCAATAAAGAAACACAACATTACAAACTTGTCCATCGTAACCAGAGTAACAATGTTTAATAAGTGGTTTCTTTTCAAAACCTTTAGTTTACCTCTGATATATAGTAAAAATTGGTGCAATATTTCATTTCTTGATCTCAACTGAGAACTATAACAAATCCAACATTTTGTCAAACTTATTTTCAGAGCCCAATTGAACCGGTGAAAGCAAAAAGGGAAAGATTAAACTGGACCCAACTTTCGGCAATTAAAAAAAACTTTATAGCAACCAAACCATAAGCCCAATAAAGAAACACAACATTACAAACTTGTTCATCGTAACCATAGTAACAATGTTTAATAAGTGGTTTCTTATAAAACCTTTAGTTTAGCTCTGATATGTAGTAAAAATTGGTGCAATCTTTCATTTCTTGATCTTAACTGACTAAAGTTTTAGGATAATTAAAAAAAAACATTTTTACTGTTAATTACAAGACATTCTTGTACTTAAACAAATGTTTCCCTTCTTTGTCTCAATCACTTATTTAATGTATTACTAGGTCATAATAGTTTGTGATATGTTACCTTTTTGTGTCAACAGATGCGTTTCAAAGCAAAGAACAAAATGTCTATCTCAGTAAATTTCGTCCAAAAAGTGCAATCTTTCCATTCTTGCTCTCACCGGTTCAATTATAAATAAATACATAATAATAAATAAATTTATTGAAATTAGCCAATTTAAAAACTTAGTATACTTAAATCTAAAGACTTCATTACTATATTTTAACCAAGTTTACTTATATATAAATGTAATAACTTGTCTAAGTATAAATGCTTGTATTGCAAGTTAAGTAAAAATAATAATAATAATAAAGTATATAAATTAAAATAAAGATTATAATAATAAAGAATATAGCATTCTGATTAATTAATTAAATTTATTAATTGATTACAAAATAATTGTCAAGTTAATTATTAATTACAAAAAAAAGTTTAATTTCTATTGTCATTGAACTTATTTTTTTACGAAAAAAGTTCATTTAAACACTGTATCAATCGCTTGTAGAGTATCACCTAACATATGGGATTATTGCATGGGGTGGGTGATACAATAACCATTTAAAAAATGTTGAGACAATACAAAAGAGAATACTCAAAATTATGCTGGGCAAAAATTTAAGATATTCAACTGAACTGGTTTATCGTAACTCTAACATTTTAGATTTAGGGCAACTTTCTTTTTCTAGGCTATGTACTCATGAATATAAGGACAAACACTTATTAGTTACACAAAGGCCATATAACACTAGGCAGCAGTTGTATGCCCAAGAGTATTTAACTGTTTGCCACTCGAAACTCAAAATGTTGCCACAATAAATGTATTTAAAGAGAAAATAAAGCTGTATTTAAAACAAAATAGCCGGGAAGCAATACAAAGTATCTTAGATCTTAAAAATTCTTATTAGTGTATGTACAATATAACAGTTTCTATCTCTATTCTTTTTTCAATTACACTTTTACCTTGCAATTAACTATAAGCCTACTGTATGTCTTAATATAATAACTTAACTAATTATCTTGTTGTAAATATTTATATACGTAGAACTAATAACTTATTATTTAGTATTAATTAGTATAAAAAAATAATCTATCTAGGTTTTCTTTTGTAGATATTTTGTAGTTTTGTACTGTTTTAATCAATAAACATATTATTATTATTATTATTATTATTATATTATTAAACTGTTTTAAGCTCAATGATGTATGAATACCCCATTCATACCCCATTTATGATTTAAAGAATTTTTTACTAGGAAATAAAGGTTTGTAACAAAAATTATTGTTTTCACTTGATGAAAATTTAGTTGAACTCACTATAAACGGCTGCTCTATTTCACCCTTTTATGTTTTTGTAATGTGTATTTAAAGATGAAAGTTATAATCTCTCTACTCATATTTTTCAATCCAATTAGAGCAACATATCATTTTTGTGCAAGATGCGTAATACTAAATGAAAGGTTAAATCCCCTTAATTATGAGAGATTGTATGTTTAAAACCCACCCTTTGCGGTACCTTATCATACTTGCCGTATAGGCAGGGGTGAATATAAATATTTGCTGACTATATACATGTTAGGGTGATGAATATATTTTTATTTTTCATTTAGGTATTAAGTAAATTAATATTTAATCTATAAGAATTTTTTAACAACAGTTGTGTTAATGATACCTACATAAATTATTTTTATAAATTCCTCTGAATTCATCATCTATGATACATCATAATTTAAAGTTAAATTAAGATGAAATTTAACACCAGGGTCCAGTTAAAGCTAGCTTGTTCGATTAATGTTACCATATAAAATACGGATAGCTACAATGTAAAAAAGGAGAAAATGTCTTTATGGGAAATTTCTATAAAAAAACTTATTAATTGGACTGAATTTCTTCCTATACCCCCGACCTATGGGGGTGAAGTTATTGCTTTTTCATTTTACTGTCATTGCATGTATATTTAAACAGATTGTCATTATAGATGTTTAACATATAATATATAGTTTTAAAGGCGAGTTTTGGGCCAAATAAGAACAATATGTGTTTGTTTAAGAAAGTGCAAATTAATAAAAAGAAATGACAAAAAACCGTTAACTAAGTTTATTTGTAAAAAAAAACAAACAAATTTTAATTAAAAATTCCTTAACAATCGTAAACATGACAACAATGCACCATTTATCGTGATAAACTTAATGCTTTATCATCTTGAAAAAAAGTGATATTTTTTGTTTATCTGAACATCAGCATAACATTTGGAATGTATAATAAAAATACTGTAAAATATTAAATTAATGTATCTATTTAAAACTGCAGCCTAAATATCTCTTAAAATTTTTCATGGAAATAAACTTATTTAATACGTTGAAAGCCACATTAAATTACTAGTCTGGGGTCACACTGTCCCATGGGACTGCAGGCTTTAGGTTACTATACAATCACGTTGGATTGCATTATTAGTATAAATACCTCAAAAACAACTTGATAATCACTGAAAAACTAGTCTGATAAGTCCAACCTAATTACACATTGTGTAATTTATACCATATTAAATCCGTAAAAATTAACAACATAACAACAAAATATTTTAATTTTACAGTCAAGCGCAGTAAACACAACACAATACTGCTGGGTATCAAAGTAGAACTTAATGTTATTTGAACTATAGCAATTTTGCCAAATCAGGCATTGACATATGTCAAAATTCGTAATTAAAATTATTAATTGAAGTATGTCCTGGCATGTACAAAGGGCTGAAATTTTGGCTGTTTATTTTTTATGTTTTATGTTGCAGGTGATTTAGCCCAAAATAGAATAAATTTTCAATATAAAAAAAGAGAAGGTTGCCAGTCAGGTAAACTTTCAGTACCAAGAGAGGTAAAATCAGAGTTCTGGTAGGTACGAATTACTGGAAATTTTGTCTTTCTTTTTTTAGAGTGTACATTTTGCTAAATTTTGCTGTGCTAATATTAAAATTTAAGCGGTAGAGTACCAGTCATATGTAGAATTGCAACAATTGATAGAATTCTAAAGTTTTTGTGAACTATTAAATATAGCCGCTGCTGAAGAAAATATATACGGAGACTATATAACATTTTTTTCTTTCCTCCCTAATGTATACAAGGTATACAAAACATGAGTCACGTGGTGTGCTACATAGAAAGCAGCACAAGCTATCCATACAAGAATATTAAATTTAATATATTTTTTGCAATATGTGGTTTCGAAGTATGAGTCAAGAAAAATGGAAATACTTTTTTAAATATATGACACATTTTTAATTTGTATGGATAGGTATAAAAGAAAAAGCCACAAGCCAGAATGTATGTTACCACAAACTATATTGCAATAATATATATTGTTAATTTGTTACGGTAACAATGTTAACTTGCCTACAAAAATACTTTTTATATATTTAAACCAACGAACTAATAACTCTTCTTTCTAGAATACGCATACTGTTAAAATAAAGTATCGCCTACATCTCGGTTCGTTTGTAAACAAATAGTAGGTATATTCAGGCCTGAACAATAACAATTACTAGTAACTGGTATTGTTGTCTCTGTTAAAGCAAAGATGTGCGAGTAAGACAAACGAATGTTTATGTTGCCGACGTTTTTGTCAGTTTTTACGAATGAAATGCCTATTCTAGAGAGAAGAGTTATTAGTTCGTTGATTTAAACATAATGTTTTAATAAGATTAAAAATCTGTACTTTTGTTGCTGTTATTGTGTTATTATTAGATAAATATTTGCTTTCCAATTATAATATAACTATTAAAAAAATCAATAAAAAAAAGTCTAGTATTTTTTGGTAGCTAATATACAATTTTTACGTTACCTTAAAATACACTGTTAAAGTATAAAATATAAAGTAGCCAAATTTTATCAACTTGAATAACAGACACATTTTTTGGAATAACGTTGGATGTTTTTTTATCAGCTTTCCTTTTGGTATCTTATAAAAAAATACTTCAAACATTTACTGGAACATCGATTACTTAATCCATACGTAATTTATATTAACCCTTAAAAGCATAGTGGTAATACTTATCACCTAGATCATTTTGATTTTTTCCATTTTTTAAGTAATTTTTGTGTTTTTTTTGTTGTTGTAAATTTACAATAATAACATCAAAAAATATTTAAATCACGTCAAGCTTGATAAAACTAAATACACAAATTTGCATCAAAGACCGCTTCTTCGTGCAAAGTTTGATAAAATTTTATATGCACATGTAGTATCTTTCGAGCGACTTAAAATTTGGCATACATGTATGTTACCAAAAGTTCTTACTCGGGATTGTTTTTGGTGAACATTGGGGTGGGGGAGAGGGTTCAAATGGGGAAAAACAATATTTTTTTACAAAAATTTGAAAATTGCTGTATAGGGATTTTTGAGGTTGCTGAATTCGAATGTGATAATTTAAATCTTCTAACTCCACCCCCGCGGGGGTAAGGGGGTAAATATTTTTAAATATTTTCAATATTTTCGTGAAAATTTGTACATATGGGTTTTCAAGGTTGCTAATACTGAATCTTGAAATATATTTTTTCTAAATTCAGCCCCTTAGGGGTCAGGGGGAGATTTTTGTTAAAATTAGTATATTGGGGGTTTTTATGGTTGCTGAAAGTAAATCTAGTAACAGATTTGTGATTAGCTAAACCAAAAACCCACATACACGGTGTATTTGAAATAGGGTCGGAAATTTTAACAGATGGTTTTACATCATAAAAAATGACAAAAAGTTCCTATAAACATATGTCTAAAAATGCGTCATAAGGGAGCTACGCCCCTTTGAAAGTGGCTAAAAAAATCGGTTTTTATTTAATAACTCAGGAACCCTTTGAGATATATTAACGTGGTTTTGCACGTGAATTAATCCTAATAAGGCCCATCTTTGTATGTAATTTTCACGTACTTATTTAAACCAGGGGTGTGCGAAACGGGGGGGGGCTTATCAGTTTTTTGTCCCAAACTTTTTTCTGTGTAACTTTTTTGCAATTTTATTTTTGAAATATGATTCCCCAGGTCAAAATACATAAAAAAGGTACTCTTGTTGTAATACTGTAGGATTAATCGTTTTCGAGAAAAATTCATTTGAAGGTGAAATTCCACGGTTCGAGGACGAAAAATTAAATACTAAAATGTTGAAAACCAAAATTTTAATGATGCAAGGCCAATGTACATTAAAAACTAAGAAAAAAACCTCATATACAGGTACTTCCAAAAATGAATCCTAATGGAGCTATGGTCTCCTAAATATGCACCATTTTTAAAGGGCTATGGTAGCTTTAAAAGCGTTTTTTCGACCTATATGTATGGAAACTTTTTTTCTTAGCTTTTGATGTAGAATAACATTTCATCATTAAAATTTTGGTTTTCGACATTTTAGTATTTAATTTTTCGTCCTCGAACAGTGAAATTTCACCTTCAAATTAACTTTTCTCGAAAACGGTTAATCCTACAGTATTACAACAAGAGTACCTTTTTTATGTATTTTGACCTGAGGAATCATATTTTAAAAATAAAATTGCAAAAAAGTTACACAGAAAAAAGTTTGGGACAAAAAACTGATAAGGACCCCCCTTTTCGCACACCCCTGGTTTAAATAAGTACGTGAAAATTACATGCAAAGATGGGCCTTATTAGGATTAATTTACGTGCAAAACCTCGTTAATATATCTCAAAGGGTTCCTGAGTTATTAAATAAAAACCGATTTTTTTAGCCTATTTCAAAGGGGCGTAGCTCCCTTATGACGCATTTTTAGACATATGTTTATAAGAACTTTTTGTCAAATTTTATCATGTAGAATCACCTGTTAAAATTTCCGACCCTATTTCAAATACACCCTGTATATCAATTTATATTACAGAGTTGATTTTACGAATTGAATCCGCCCCGCCATCTTGAACTTTTAAAATCTGATCAGATTCGTAATCAGTGACCCAAAAAAAAAAACATATATACCATTTGCTAAGGGTTAATACAAAAACATAATGTGGTTTTAGATTTTCGAAAAAATAAAATTTAATAAAAAATAATTATTTTTTTTTTAAGAATTTAAGATTTTTTGAAAACTTTTTTTTTATTTTTTTTAATAATTTGCCGTTTTTCAAAAAGGATATATTTTTTTAAAAAAATTATTTATTTTTGAAAATTATTTGGGAAATTCAATATACCATTTACTTTGAATAGTATATGCTACGCATTCGCTTAGCATTTTTACATTTTTTTGTTTAACCTCATACTATTCTACTTAATTAAGCTTTCCAAAAAGTCCAGGACTTGTGTGGGCTAGTAGTAGAGGGAACCACCGGCTTTAATTGACTTTCGAACCAATTTATAGGGAGAGTCCGCTTCACTTACGCCTTCGCCAAATTTCAATTATTAATTAACTGAAAAAGGCAAATCGGCGCCGGTGAGAATCGAACTCACACTATTTGGGTAGTAAACTCGACAAGTACGACGCGGTAGTCCACTACACCAATCCTCCCATACATATCTTCAAGGCTTATTTGTTATTTAACTATGTTTTACTTGGAAGTAATGTAAATAATATCATTAGTTTGATTGAATTAATAATTTACTTTGGGACGGACTAAGATAATATTATAAGTTTAAATTAGTAATGCCGATTTAGCTATCATACGTATACACTGTTTACTATAAAGTCAAAGGGATTATAACAATAACCCTGTAAAAAAAATTAAGAAGGAAGCAAAGCTGCATTTTACCGGAAGATCCCTTTATCCTTTAAACAAATATTTTAACTAAAAACGTGTCTTTTATATTTGACTGTATTCAGGGCCGTAGCGAAGAAGATTTAGTGGGGGGAGAAGTTAAAATATTACAACTTTTTTAGTCTAAAATTATAACTTCTATCCCCTCGAAAAAAAATTTGATGCTAAAATTACAACTTATATATTTTTAACAGGTTGACTGCCAATCACTGATTACAAAAAATATTTAGTTTATATTTTTTCGTGTTTTATTATTAGGAATTCTTTTTTACATTTTTTTGTAATTTTATTTTTTTATAAGGGAAGTGCCAAACATAACTTGTAAATTATTTAATATAAAAACCTTTGCCTTTGTGAACAATACACTTACACAAAGGGGTACTCTCATTTTAAATTTGAAGTAATTATACATATTTATTTGTTAAAAAGTTACATTACATAAACCTATGGTACCCAGAACTAACTAATAACTTCGTGAACATTATTATATAGAAAATGTATATAAACAAAAATCATTTATTATATCTTAAGAAATAAGTTTTAATTACCCTACAGAGTGGTATTAAGTACTGTGACGTCAGAGTCGCATTCTCAGATTGACCCGAGTATGTAACTTTTTAACAAATAAAGATAATTATTTAAATTTGGAATAAGAATAATAATCTTATTATATTAGCCAATTGTCCGAAAAAGCAAGCTTTTTTATATTAAATCAATTATGTAGTTTGGCCATCTTAGCACATAGAATATTCTGTTATACACTGTAAATGCAAATATGGTAATTTTACAGCAAATAAAGTAGGTCATATGTTGCCACCAAAGAAAGTGGTAAATTTAAATCAGTACTGTAAAATCACAGTTATCTGTAAAAATGTGAATTTTTATTTTGGTAATTTTACTGCTATTATTATGGTAATTTTCGGGACTCTCTGTAAAAGTGCTGGGTTTTTGGACCACATGCATGAATTTTAATGCAAAATTATTTTACCGACAGGTAAAGAGCTGAGATTTTACTAAACCCAGTAATATTGAGGTTAATTTAATAAATTTTGTAAATTCACATTCTGACATTCTGTAAATTTGCTTTAATTATTACAGTTAAAACTACTGTAAGATTGACGGCAAATTTAGAGTGTAACCTACATTTCAAAGACACTTAAAATATATAAATATTTATAGTTTGGGTCAAAATTTCCCACCATCGCTGTGCATTGTCACGTAATATAGGAACATCTAATATGGCCGTCATTTTTTTTGATATACTCTATGTCACGTAATAATTTTATAGTCCCTTTTCCTAAATTTTAACTTTCTCATAATTGTTTAGACAAAAACATAACCAAATACAGATTTTTGTAGAATTCCCGGAATCATTTCCGTTACATCTAACTTTTGATGCATAAGCTAAATACAAAAATGTGACATTTTATGTCGCCATTAGCATCACTAATAACATCGTCTACACATTTTTCCAGATGGCTAACTAGATAATTACTCTCGATAAAATTGGCACTTAAAACAGGCCCCTTTAAAGGGAGTTTTTTTCAAACCCTTTTTTAAGTTTTAAAAGTACTTTGTAATCCTTTAAATCTCCCGCTTCTTTGTTGTTTCGGATATTCCATTCTTCCCGTATTATTTTCTCAACAATTAAAATGCAAATTGGAATTTAAATAAAGTTTAATAAATCCATGTGTTGCACATATGCTTGTTCTCACAGCCCCTGTAAAAGCTCTAGCTATATATACTTTTTTAACGCTATACACAGACAACATTTTTTCTACGACTGCTTTAGAATGTAAGCAAATACACACACTTTTCAATCCAAATGAATTCTAGCTCTAGATAGGGTATGAATATTCCGTATCAAGTGTAGAATGAGCACATGTAGTGCCATCTCTTGTTTATAAAAGTAAAGAAAACTGTAGCAAAATTAGCAAAAAAATATATATATTTTACCATAAAATATTGAATAATTTAATGGAATATAAAGTTTTGCGTTAAAATTACATAAAGTTTATTAATTTTTCTTAATATTTGACCAGTTTTTTATCAATTTAGTTCAAGAAATTAAAACTGCTCCATTTATTGTTAAATATATAAACCTGATATCTGTCACAACAATCTGACATAAATTTTAATTTTTGCATTATAATTTGTAAATATGTGCTAAAATTAAATAAAATTCTTTTTTAAGTACTGATTTGATAAAATTATCCAAACATTAATTGCTTTATTTATAAATATGTGTTTTGTTGTCGAGTCACAAAAAACATTTTTTTTAACCTTGTCCGCAGTTCAAAGCCAAACAGTGTTTCATATTTGCAGTCGAAGAAAAAGTATAGTCTACAACACGTATGGAATAGTCACTCCGAGCTCGCCTTGCCGTCATACTCGCCTGTCAGATCTTATGACAAACTTTCCGCTTGTGCGGAATATTGTCTATTCTATACTAGTTATAGAATATACTATTCCCGAGTATTTGGTATAATCTTAAATATTAATTCCTGTTAGAAAGAAGTATAATATTATATAATATTTATATAAACTAAAAAAAAAGATATTGGTTATTACAACTATATTTATGGTTGCTACAACCAAAAATCTGAAAAGGTCAACAAGACCCTGTTGTTGTGCTTACTAAATCCTTAAAATAAAGTTTTGTTTCTGGTAACCACAACAAATTGTGTTGTTGCCCTTACCAGATTTCTGGTTGCAGCAACCAGAAAATAGTTGTTCCGTATATAAATACTGATGGTTGACTCAACCAGATCATTTTTTTGGTTCATATTCATTTATTGGAAAACCAGCTTACTCGACCGAGTAAACATCGATATTTTGAACCACGGATCCCGAATCTATTTAATATATCATGTTTTCGACATAAATAGGTGATAATAATAGCCAATAATATATGCGCCAAACACTTACGGCATTTCTAAAAGAATTAATGAGATGAAGTAGCTCTATAGAAAAATCTGATTAGGGATAATAGTAGCAGAAGGTCTACACATTACAGAACCATTTACAGCTGAATCCAGAAAACTTGTTTTTCGTAAATAATGTTAAATAATCTTCTGCAGAATCTTTAACAATAAATTGCATATTTAGTTAAACTATTCCAATAGTATTTTTTTATCTGATTACAAATATCTTTAAAGTAAATCGCTGTTTTCCATTTTCGAGAAAAATGCTCTTGAAAATATTTTTTTCCGTTTTTTACCGTTTTTCAAGTGCTTGTAGAAAAATTATCATAGTACCTGAAAGATTTTATACAGGCTTCGTTTAGAGCGGGGTTCTTACTTTTTAAAATAGTACGAGAAAAACTTATCACAATGTATAGTGGTAAATTTAAAATACCGCTGAAAACACATTTTATGCAAACTATATTTTCTTTGTCTCTGACAACAAAAGTCAAAATATTTTTTTTTGTAAATTGGAATAAACATATTGTTTTCTACTTTTGAGTTATACGAAATTTATAATTAATAGGTTTTTAATTTTAAAACTTGTTTAATTTTATTATTGTTTAATTTAAAGTCTATAGCAAGTACACCTACCTATTCCTAAAATTTAGATTAAATTATAATATGAATATAATTATAATTAGATAATATTAGATAAGGTTTTTAAAACACAATTTGTGTCACAACCTATAGTATATTATTTAAGAAAAAATCCATATTTTTTTAATATACTGGGTATTTGTAAAATATATATTTTTTTAAGTGATGTACTGCATACTTTAACAAAAATTGAAAAGGGATAAATTTAGTATACATGATAATTTTCAGATTTATCAAATCTAAAACGCCGCGTTCTAAAGTTAAATATTATATCTAACCTAAATTAATTTAATTTATTTAATTTTTAATTCAAATTTGGTGAAGCTGGAGCTAAAGTGGTCTAACTAACATTTTTGGCGAAAATGAGTTACGGCCATATTTCAATACTAGACATTGTATATTTATAGTTTAAACGCATTTTAGGTCTATAAACCTGCCCAAACCCCTTAATTTAAACGATAACATTTAGGAACTCTACATTAATTTATTTTTTAAATTTGTTAAAAACGGTTTAACTCATTGTATTTTAAATATGTATTTTCCTATTTCTAAATAATATTTGAAAAAAATATGTATAAGCGAGCTTTATATAATATAATAAAATTATTTTTGGGTGTACCCAAGTATTACGCAATACTTTTTGGGGTATACTAAATAAGCCTGTTTTTTACAAAAAAAAAGGGTCACAATATGAATAATTTTAGCTAAAAAAGCACAAGAAACGTAGTATATTATATAAAAAGACCCACCATCGGCTATGCCGCCTACTGTACTGCAATAATAATAATAATAATAATAATAATAATAATAAGATTATAATTAATTTAATGTAATTTTAAAGCCATTTCACACTTAAATTTTAGAAATTGCTATTTTTGCCAAAAGTGAAAAAGCTAAAGTGGTCTAACTAACATTGTTTCCAACACTTTTTAGGATATACTAAATGAGCCTGTTTTTACAAAAAAAAAACATTTTTTTGTAAAAAATAGGCTTATTAGGTATACCCCAAAAAGTGTTACGTAATACTTGGACACACCCAAAAATAATTTTATAGTATAGTATAGAGGTAGTACTACAGCATTTAATGCATAGTTGTTGCAATAGTTGATTTTGTTTGGGAAATAACGAGTGTTGAAAACATTGTTAGTTAGACCACTTTAGCTATTTAACTTTTGGCAAAAATAGCAGTTTCTAAAATTTATGTGTTAAATAGCTTAAAAGTGGCATAAAACTAATTAAAATCTTATTTGGTGGGTCTTTTAACTTCTATACAACATTTTTTGTGCATTTTTAGCTAAAATTTTTCATATTGTGACCTTTTTTTTTGTAAAAACAGGCTCATTTAGTATACCCTAAAAAGTGTTACGTAATATTTGGACACACCTAAAAATAATGTTATAGTATAGTTTAAAGGTAGTACTACACTATTTCATGTATAACTGTTGCAATAGTTGGTTTTGTTTGGGAAATAACGAGTGTTGAAAACAATGTTAGTTAGACCACTTTACCTTTTTCACTTTTGGCGAAAATAGCAATTTCTAAAATTTATGTATAAAATAGCTTAAAAGTGGCATAAAACAAATTAAAATTTTATTTGTTGGTCTTTTTATATTCTATAAAACATTTTTTTTGCGTTTTTAACTAAAATTATTTATATTGTGACCTTTTTTTTGTAAAAACAGGCTTTAGTATACCCTAAAAAGTGTTACGTAATACTTGGACACACCCAAAAATAATTTTATAGTATAGTTTAAAGGTAGTACGACACTATTTCATGTATAACTGTTGCAATAGTTGGTTTTGTTTGGGAAATAACGAGTGTTGAAAACAATGTTAGTTAGACCACTTTAGCTTTTTTACTTTTGGCGAAAATAGAAATTTCTAAAATTTATGTATGAAATAGCTTTAAAATGGCATTAAAATAATTAAAATTATATTATATGGTTAGGTTTAAGTATTATTTTACTCCTACTGTGCCACTTACCTAAAAAAAAATTAAACTTTTGTGTAAAAAGAGACTATGAGTTTTTTCCTAAAAAGTGACGCTTAATAATTGAAGGCACCCAAAACTAAAGTTATTTTAATGAGATAAGTTTTTTTATAGTTTATGCTAACATATGTCCAAAAAGTTTAGTTTTAAAGGTTAAAGTGATTAAATTATAAGTCGAAACGCTTTTTCTTAATTTTCTCCATATTTACATTTTGTTAGTTAGACCACTTTAGCTCCAGCTTCACCATTTATTTTTACAAGAGAGTCCTCTTGCTCATCTGGGACAAATATGTTTACACATACGTTTTCCGATGAAAGATCCCGATTTGCCAAACCTGTATGTATAACTGTTGATTATAATTACGTTTGAAATAAGTAATTAAGTAATTTATATTTACTGTTATTACAAATCTAAACGTTTAGATACGTTAGATACATTCCATTTTAGTTCATAGGTTGATTCCGCTGTTAAATTACAGGTGTAAAAATAATTAATCGTAGGTATAAGAAATTAACTAATTACCAAATAAATTTTAACAATGTAATGGCCATATAGATAGCTGTATTTGGGCAAGTTTTGAACAGGGTGGGACTTTTGGTATATTTACACTGTAAAATTTTCCATGTAAGCAATATATAAGATAATTTTCATATATAATTACACAAGAGGCTGAGAATTATGCGAGAAAATTCACTGTTTTTATGAAAATTTGCTGTCTGGAAATAATTACGACCGGGGCATCGCCCTGCAGGGGTCATTTTGGAGCGTTACGCCCATGTTAATGGTATAGGAAAATAGCGTTACAGGGGGGGGGGGTGTCCAAAATGATCAAAATTTGCGTTATTAATATTTGAACGTTCCCTTATATATTTCATAATATGTATATAATTTAAGTTTTTGCAACATAAAATAATTTATTTTTCAAAAATTGTTTGATTTTTTAAAGAAATTTTGACGAAAATGCCCATTTTTAACCTTATTTTAAACCCCCAAAAAAATCTTTAAAAAATTTAAAAAATATTTTTAAATACACGGTGTATTTAAAATAGCGTAGGAAATTTTAACAGATGATTCTACATCATAAAATATGATAAAAAGTTCCTATAAACATATGTCTAAAAATGCGTCATAAGGGAGCTACGCCCCTTTGAAAGTGGCTAAAAAAATCGGTTTTTATTTGAGATATATCAACGAGGTTTTGCACATCAACTAATCCTACCATGGTCCGTTTTTATGTGTTATTTTCATGTACTTATTTCAACCAGGGGTGTGCGAAACGGGGGGGGGGGGCTTATCAGTTTTTTGTCCCAAACTTTTTTCTGTGTAACTTTTTTGCAATTTTATTTTTGAAATATGATTCCTCAGGTCAAAATACATAAAAATACTAAAATGTTGAAAACTAAAATTTTAATGATGCAGGGCGAATGTATATTAAAAACTAAGAAAAAAACCTCATATACAGGTACTTCCAAAAATCAATCCTAATGGAGCTATGGTCTCCTAAATATGCACCATTTTTAAAGGGCCATGGTAGCTTTAAAAGCGTTTTTTCGACCTACATGTATGGAAACTTTTTTTCTTAGTTTTTGATGTAGAATAACATTTTAGTATTTAATTTTTCGTCCTCGAACCGTGAAATTTCACCTTCAAATGAACTTTTCTCGAAAACGGTTAATCCTACAGTATTACAACAAGAGTACCTTTTTTATGTATTTTGACCTGAGGAATCATATTTCAAAAATAAAATTGGAAAAAAGTTACAGAGAAAAAAGTTTGGTACAAAAAACTGATAAGCCCCCCCCCCCCGTTTCGCACACCCCTGGTTTAAATAAGTACGTGAAAATAACATACAAAGATGGGCCTTATTAGGATTAATTCACGTGCAAAACCTCGTTAATATATCTCAAAGGGTTCCTGAGTTATTAAATAAAAACCGATTTTTTTAGCCAATTTCAAAGGGGCGTAGCTCCCTTATGACGCATTTTTAGACATATGTTTATAGGAACTTTTTTTCATATTTTATCATGTAGAATCACCTGTTAAAATTTCCTACGCTATTTCAAATACACATTGTATAGTATTTCATAAGCGTTAAAATGATGTATCATATGATCATAAGAACCCCTTTCTATTTAAAAAAATACTCCCCCATGCCCCCTGACCACATTTTAAGAACTGAAAATAGCAAATATATTCGAAAAGATAGTTTGGGTTGTCTTATTTAAGGGCTCCAAATTTGAAATGTTGATAAGTTAAGAGGGGGGGGGGTGACTTTTGGACCGCACGGAACTTTTCGTAACGCTGAGACTTCACCCTTATAAGTATGTAACGTTAACAGCCAAGACGGCCCCTAAAAAAGATTTTAAACCATTTTAATTTGTTTAAAGATCATTACGAAACTCTACATCACTCCTCCTTCCCTCTCTTAACGTATAGTAACGCTAAGCACGACCCCCTAATTCCCCTACGTATTTTAAGAATAGCGTCTTAGCTTGTCTGAGATGCTACCAGAAACCTCCTACAATTATTTGAGGTTATATAATTTTTTATAGATGCAAAGATATTTTATCGTAAAAACAATGCATTATACTCATACGCAAAAGACATACATAGCTCAAAAAAGCTGTACTTAGAAGTATTATCGAGAGAAGACTAAAATAGTATAGCATGCCAAGCATTTCATGTCTTCACGGCTTGTTTTATTTAATTAGTCAAATACTTTTGCAGTACAAACCAGGTAGGGGTGACCGGGGCTAATTGTCTCACTTTTCATTCAAAGTCAGTTTTTTCCTTTACTTTTGTCTTTCTTTTTATTTGGCCAAAGGTAATTTTAGCTGCATTTTTGAGTAATATTATTATAAGATAAAATATGGAAAATTTTAAAGGGTATTAGTGTTATGATTTTTTTTGTGAAGTTTCAACAAATGTTACAATGTTTTTTCAATTTTTTTTTAATTTAAACCATTTTATTTGCTATCCTACAAAGTTTCACTTTTTAACGCAATTTTGAATTAAAAAAATGCAAAAAAGGAAATGTTATACTATGAACATATCTCCAAATCATGCGACAACTAGCCCCAAACCAAATGCGACAACTAGCCCCAGTGGTTAATTTTACGTTATGTATCAAGTACTTTCTAATTAACGAATAAACACTTCTAAATGACAATATCAACAAATAATATACACCTTAAACTATTAATATACATATAATTTTCTTATCTTAATATTTTAAATCGTTCACAGTAACAAAAAATATTTACCACAAAAAAAATTACTGGACGCTTTAATTTTGACATTTTTTGGATTATCTTGCTACTCTTTTAACTTATTTCTTTTAAGTTTACAAATGATAAATGACACTTTTGTAACGCAGATGTTAATCTCGGTTTGGTGCAGAAAACTATTTTACTTTTCGTGATACAAGCACTTAGACAACTTACCCCTGCTACAACTAGCCCCTGTCACCCCTACAAAAGAATTCAGCGTTCAGCAGTGATGGCTTGCAGGAGAGATCGTGTCTAGAGCCAACCCCTATCTCGGACCTGCATCGCATCATTAGACACCATGACGAGAAGTGTGCTTTGTACACGGCGGCCACTTAGCTCGTGTAATCCCTGGGACAATGGTCACCACGGTCAGATATTTCGGCTTTGTTTTCTACTAATAAACCCATGGGAGATGCATGAGATTTAAACATTTTGAGATAATAATGGGTTAAGTCAATAAGTAGGATAAGTCTTATTATACAGGGTGATCATTTCAAAATGAGCCACCCTAAATATCTCACAAACTAAGCACAATTTGAAAAATATAAAAAATAGGTCAATATGATTTTACGAAAAGGAAACTTAAGTATATAGCTTTGGCGGTTGTATCTCTCACCCGTAAACCTCCAGCTACCCCAACATTGAAATCCAAATAGGGAACCGCCATCTTTAGATACTTTATTTGAAATAGCTTAAAAAATCTCATCTTTTGGTTAAAAAAAATTAAATTTACCAACCTTTAACGTAGGGGTAGACGATTTAATTTCAAAATAATTGGAACAAAATATTTACAAAAATAGCTTAAAATTTCATAACCCATTAGAAAAAAAAATAATTAAAATATATTTGCTATGAAACTAATTTATTTATGTATTTTTCTCTAATTATTTTAAAATTAAACAATCAACCCGTAGGTTAAGTGTTGGTGAATTTATTTATTTTTTACCAAAGTAGCATTTTTTGAGCTCTTTTAAATGACGTCAGAAGATGACATCAGAAGAGGGGGGTTTTCTATTTAGATTTCAATGTTGTGGTAGCTGGGGGTTAGGGGCTGACAGATACAACCCCCAAAATTATATATCTAAGTTTCCCCCTCGAAAAATGAAATTAACCTATTTTTTAGATATTTCACATTGTCCTTAGTTTGGGAGATATTTAGGGTGGCTCGTTCATAAATGACCACCCTATATAAAGTTGCTTTAAAGGATTATTTTGCTACAATTTAGCTGTAGGCTCTTTGTCAAAATCGGTTTTTAGTGGTTTATTCTATATAAAAAAAGTTGAAAATACAAAATATTTTAAAAATATTCGATCAAAAATACGAGAAATGTAAGCTCTGAAGGAGTAAAGCAAAATAACAAAAATAATTTATTTCATTAGATAATATTAATTATTATAATTATTAACTAAAGAAAAACTTTCGATGTTAATTATTATATATACTATACTATACCATAATATATTTTTTCACTAATGCTACTTTCACTAATACGCCTCTTAACTTTTTAGTTTAGAAATCGACTTCAAATTTGGAAACCATGAATAAGACAACTTAAACTATGTTTTTGCTTATACCCATTTGATATTTTCAGCCCTTAAAATTTGATCACGGAGGCATATGCGTTTTTTTAAACAGAAAAAAGGTCTTGCGATACATTGTTTTAAAGCAAAAAACATTCTCTATTTGACTGTATATTTTAATTGAATTTTTTTAATAAAATATGTAGTTTCTTAAAAACTATATTTCACTGAATAATAATAATAAGTCGCCTTTGTGGAGCAGTGGAAATGGAGTAATGCTCTTGATAAATTATTCCGGGTTCGAACTCAGCTTTTCGTTTTTTTATGTTTTCCTCATACAAAAATACGTAAAAAAAATATAGTCTGATTAAGACTAATTGGCTTTATCGACGTATGTAAAATTTATTTAAATTACCTATTTATGAAAAATGTTTTTTTTTTTTTTTAATTGGACAAACGAAAAAATACAGGATCGCACGCATTTCCAAAGATTTTTTTACCTTTATTTTAAACGAAATAAATATAATTTTAGTTTTTTATTACAAGTATATATAATAAGAACAAAACCTAAAGTAAAGTTTTTATTTCAGTTTAATTAAAAAACAAAATTAAAATTTTACTGCTTTTGACTTTTTGACCTATAACTCAAAAACCCGCCATCAGATCAAGTTGGGTCAATTGAAGCTTTTAATTACATCATACTAAAAATTCAGAATTTTTGACCGAAAGCTAGTTTCGATAAGAAACGTGGCTGTCTGTTTAAAGTGCTTATATAAGACAACAAATTATCGTTTTGCATATATTTGATATTTTCGGCTCTTAACATGTGAGCAGCGGATATAGGGGAAGTCATTTAAATAGAAAGAGGGGTCGTCTGATACATCGTTAAAGCTCAATGGAAGCTTTTAATCAGAAAAATGAAATCTACATCATACTAAAAATTAAGATCTTTTAACCGAAAGCCAGTTTCCATAAGAAACGTGCCTGTCTGTCGATATCTCACCTCGTTCAAAAGTTAAGAGAGGGTGACTTTTTGAACACAATATATAACTGCGGACAATATACAATTTAAAACAAAGAAATGATATAATAATGACCTAATTCAGCTTTTAATTAATATGGAAACCTGTGACGAGTTGAACAATGCGACTCCAGGATGGTAACACAATAGTTTTTTGTTTCAATTGTTCTGAATGTTTCGCAGAGGCTTCATAATACACACTGAGATTGACTTAATAAAGTAAGAAAATTGAGACAATAATGCTAAATCTATATAAAACAATTTTACAGCTGATATAAAATTGGGTTACATAATAACGATTCGTTTCTACATTTATACACATTTGTTTAGTATATATTCTTGTTTGTTAGTTTAAGCCAAATCTTGCTCTGAAATTTTGCACCAACTTACCCTTGAACGAGGGGCATGTCACTCTTCATTTGCGGGACGAAATATCCCTTTTTACATTAATCAATATCATCCATATCGCCTCGAGATCGCCCGATATCGACCTGAGATCTCTCTATATCGCCTAGATATCGCCTCATATCGCATCTCGAAGAGACGAAAAAACCCCCCCTGTGAATTGCCTCTAGCTTTTGAAGGTATTTTAGGCATTTTAGTATATTCGGTTATTAACAAAGTAGGTAGATATATGTTGTTGTTACCTAAATTACGAATTCTATCGTTTTCCATAGTATTCAATATGGCAAAAGCAAAAAGAATCGAATAGATTCCGACTAAAACTCCTATCGGAATCTATATAGTGTTTTGACAGGGTACTTGGGTTCTATGTATGTCGTCGTACGTGATTTTTTATACACATCGGCTAGCGATGTTCAAATTTTTTCTTCACAATAATTCTTAAACTTTTTTGTCACTGCTCTTATAATTTTTCGTCGATATTTAGTGGTTATACAAATGCTTTGGTTTTATTGTTACATCGTGTAATTTGTGTATATTTTAAAAAAGTAAACTTAGCCTTTAGGCTAAGATATCTGTGATTATTTACCACGTGTTGTCACTGCCATATTTAAAATATATTTTTTACTTTCTATTAAGCCCTTCCGCTCCAGCCGGTGTTTCAAGGTACAGGTCCCTACACCAGATTAAAATGTATATGGAAAATCCCCTAAACAAATATCCAACTGTGGATATTGTGTTATATTTTGCTATACCTACAAATATCCATACGTGGATATAATGGAGCGCAAGGGGTTAAATAAAAATAAGTTTTATTCGACTTGAGAGTGCGCAATAGGTACTATAATTTAAAAAAAAAATCCAAAAGTGCATAGAGGATTTTTCCAAAATAGAATTTACCTAATTTGAATATTTTTTTTTCAAAATTTTTTCATTTTTCAAAAAAAGTTCTTTATAAAAAAAATTTTTTAGATTTAATGTATTTTTTTATTTTTTTGAAAATTGTTTTTCTTTAAGTTTTTGGGAAAATGCAATATACCATTTACTGTGAATACTATATGTATGCGTAGCATTACATATCTTCACGGATTGTTTTTGGATCTAATTTTCGATGTGCCATGGCTCTCCTAAAACTGTCAAAATGTTAAAAAATGACAAATAGTTACGCCCTTGCTCGATGAAAGTGTTAATGTCAGTCCATTGTAAAAAAACTCTTGTAATCACGCATCAAAGGGGTTCAAAAAGTAACATGCAATAATATAAATAGTAAGATACTATCAATTCAGTATAAAATGTAAATATATATCTACACTGTAAAAACTGCATGTAAAATAATGTAAAAATACATGAGTTTATATAGTACGGAATAGTAAATTTAGTATTCTGGACTATGCATAATTCATGAATTTATGTAAAATAATGTAAAAGAATGTAAAAGCATTTAAAAGAATGTAAAAGAATGTAAAAGAATGTAAAAGAATGTAAAAGAATGTAAAAGAATGTAAAAGAATGTAAAAGAATGTAAAAGAATGTAAAAGAATGTAAAATAATGTAAAAAAATATATTTACATTGATTTACATATTTTTACATGATTTTACAATGTCGGGCTATGTTATTTTAAGACGCGCGTGCGCTGTGGACAATAACCAAGTTGTTATTGTTAGAGAGATAGAGACGCATGCTGCTAGGTTAAAGTGTTAAAAGTGTAAAAAAGGTAAATATTATTTATGTACGATATTTAAATGCTTTATTTGTGGCCTAAAATTTACATTAATTATAAATTACGATCTTTATCAACCAATAGATCTTTAAAGAAAGATGTAAGCAGTTTATACTCGTATTAAGGGTGCAAATCGTTTGGTTTATTAAACCAAATGAACTTTACGCTACGATATTTCAAAAAAGCTTTAACACAGAGACTGTAATTTGGAACAAACATTTTCTAAGTAGTAAATATTTTTTTTCAAATTCCAAGTCTATGCAAAATATTACCATTCTGGACTATGTAATTTTTACCATTCCGGTCTATGTAAAATATTACCATTATGGACTATGTAATTTTTACTGTTCCGGTCTACGCAAAACATTACCATTACGGACTATGTAATTTTTGCCATTCGGGCTATGGCAACATATTACCATTTACGGACTATGTAATTTAATGTAATTTATTTTTACCGTGTACTGTAATTTAAATAAAATTAAAAAAAAAGTTTTGTGATTATTTTATTTTAATTTATTATATAAATAACATCTGGATGAGAATCATTTTAAAGATCAAAAGTGTCATTTTGCGTGGCATATGTTAATGATCATTTCTCATTGTACAAAATCTCATTCACTTGTGACTGATTTAGTAAAGGGGTAAACTTTGGAGCCGACTTAATATATTAAGTCGGCTATATTAATAGTTATCAAATAAGAGTGTACTTACGTCAGATTAGAAACTTGTTTGTCAGCTACCGATATAGGTAAAATAAGCAGTTTCATTATTGTGAAAATAGGTTTCTTTGTTTTATTTGGTTTCTTTGTTTTTAATTTATATCTACATTATTAGGAAGCTTATAGTCTAAGAAGTGGTGACCATCATTATTTTCTCTCAGCTGTATTTTATATAATATATATGTTACAGTAAAAGCTCGAAGTTTGGCTAATCCTAGGATTGACTTGTTAAACCTAGGATTTACCAATTAAATGTGGTAAAAGTACGAAAAAATGTATTATCTATATAATTTCTGACTTCTACCAGGTCATAACGGTCAATCTTAGGATTTTCCATTTCATATTGGTAAAAGCTAGTTTTGGTTTGTAAAAAAATTCTTGTTGGCGGTTAGATCTATTAAGTAAGTGCAAAAATAGATTTTTTATTAACACACTGTTATACTCTACATATTATTCAAGTAAAGTTATGAATCATTTAACATAGTACTTATGTTTATTGTAAATTTATAAAAGCTTACTTGTTAGTACATGATAAACTTCTTTCAATGGCGAAAAGGGGTCCCCAAAGAAAAAAGTCCAAACCTAGCCTTTGCATCCAGAATTATTGTGTATAACTATGAAAATAGCTTAATCTGAATGTAATAAATATAATGTATATGACTCGGCAAGTTAAAAAAAGATTTTTTGGTAGCAATGACAATGAGATAGGTTTTGGAGCTTCTAGCACCCAAAGGAACCGGATCCGAAGTCTAGCATTTAAAAATAGCTGAATTTGAATGTATTTTAAGACATATTTAAAATATAGCCGGGAGAAAATAACTAAATAAAATTGGTCACCAGCTCTCCGACAATTTTAAGTGATATTTTTAGACACAATTTCGCATAATGTATTATTTAGAAGAAATAAAGAGTGATATTTTTAGACACAATTTTGTATAATGTATTATTTAGAAGAAATAAAGAGTGATATTTTTAGACACAATTTCGTATAATGTATTATTAAGAAGAAATAAAGAGATTATTATAATTTTGCTGTTTTAAAATATAGCTTTAGTTTTGTTGTAAAAAAATTTTAGAGGAAACAAACTCACTTACACTTATAAGCGAAGACCACGAAGGGAAGGATATAAAGTAACAACATGAAGTAATTTTTTTAATTTTCTAAAACAATGTCATCTTTATTTGAAAATATAAATTTTGTCAAAAATTTTAATATTCTAGAATTAAAACAACATCCCACATCTAACCTCCAACTAGGAGTACCTACATACATTGTCGTTCTTTTTTATAAAATTTAACCTTTATAAAAAGTTATAAATCAATCCTATAAAAGTTATAAAAAAGTTATAAAAGTTATAAAAGTTATAAATCAATCCTTCCTCTTTTAATCATTGAGGAATGGGTGTATTACTAGAACAAAACATAATTAGTTGTTTTAAAAGCTCTTAAGACCGGGGTAGGGGGTGTGCCATACTCCGTAGAACTAATAACACAGGTACCCCCGTGGAAATTTGAAAAGGCGACGCCTATGCCGCGGCATAGGAGGCATGCCGTATGTCTACGTAATGTATTAGACCTTAAATAATAAAGATGCAGGACATTATTAAACAAGGTCTTTAAATCATTCTACAAATATCTACTTTTAATCAACTGAAATATGAATACATTAGTGAACATCAATCATACTAAGTTTTTATCAATCTCATTGCCGATGCGCTTTAAACCTTATTTAGTGTCGATAATAGAACAAGTGACATATTCTCTATGCAAAATTTATAATCCATAAATAATATCAATTGTTTCGGCCTATAGGGATTAAATTTGGCAATGGAGTGGTTATCGTTAAATCGATCAGATATCAAAGAAACTTTTATGTATCAAAATTGATATTAAGTACTTAATTAATGGATAATTGTTTACCCAATCATTAACACTAAACTAAGAATTTGGCCAACGAAGTCAGAATAATCTGACACATTTCAGTTCATTGGTAAAATTCTTAGTAGTTTGGTGCTAATGATTGGATAAATAAAGTTGTAATAATGTTGTAAAGAAGTAATCCATTTCGTTTATTTACCGTTATTGAAATAAAAGACATCCAAATCTCGTAAATACACTTTTAGTAAGTGACTGCATGTACCATAGATAATTTGTTTAAATCAAAAAATAGAAAATGATACTTAATTTAAACGCATTATTTTTATAGTTCGGTCTAAAAAAACATTGTGTTTGCTATTCCCGAAACTAGTTCTTTCTAACCTTGGTACAATAACCAATACCTTAATTAATATTAGTATATTCTGTTTTTATACTCTTTAAGGGTTTCTGAGTTATTAAACATAAATCAAATCTTTGAAGGGGCGTAGCTCCCTTACGAGTCGTTTTGGGATATAAGTTTATAGGAACTTTTTTTCTTATTTTCGGGTAAGGAATTACACCCTGAAATATTAGCACGTCATTATGGAACACCCTGTATATAACCAATTTTATGACTTTATTATAAATAATTTATTAATAATTTTATGACTTTATTATAAATAACTAAATAAATTATAATAGAAAAAATAAAATAAACTTGAAGGCCCCAGGGGCTCGGCTATTTTTTTTTTCAAAATCTGATCTTTTGCATGCGAATTGATGTATCCACGTTACAACTTTTATTACTAGCCACACTTGATTTTCCAAAAAAAAAAAAATCGGCCCAGCCTACCCGCCCCTCATTAAACAAGGTCTTTTATAATATCAATACATTAGTGAACTGGAGGTAGAACATCAATCATACTAAGTTTTTATCAATCTCATTGCCGATGCGCTTTAAACTTATTCAGTGTCGATAATAGAATAAGTGACATATTCTCTACGCAAAATTTATAATCCATAAATAATATCAATTGTTTCGGCCTATAGGGATTAAATTTTGCAATGGAGTGGTTGTCGTTAAATCGATCAGCTTTCAAAGGAACTTTTATGTATCAAAATTGACATTAAGTACTTAATTAATGGATAATTGTTTACCCAACCATTAACACTAAACTAAGAATTTCTACAACGAAGTCAGAATAATCTGACACATTTCATTTCATTGGTAAAATTCTTAGTAGTTTGGTGCTAATGATTGGGTAAATAAAGTTTTATTAATGTTGTAAAGAAGTAATCCATTTCGTGTATTTACCGTTATTGAAATAAAAGACATCCAAATCTCGTGAATACACTTTCAGTAAGTAACTTCATGTACCATAGATAATTTGTTTAAATCAAAAAATAGAAAATGTTTCTTAATTTAAACACATTATTTTTATAGTTCGGTCTAAAAAAACATTGTGTTTGCTATTCCCAAAACTAATTCTTTCTGACCTTGGCACAATAACCAATACGTAAATTAATTTAAACATATCCTGTTTATTTTTATACTCTTTAAGGGGTTCTGAGTTATTAAACATAAATCAAATTTTTAGAACCCCCTTTGAAGGGGCGTAGCTCCCTTGCGAGTGATTTTGGGATATAAGTTTATAGGAACTTTTTTTCTTATTTTCGGGTAAGGAATTACACCCTGAAATATTAGCACGTCATTATGGAACACCCTGTATATAAAACCAATTTTATGACTTTATTATAAATAATTTATTAATAATTTTATGACTTTATTATAAATAACTAAATAAATTATAATAGAAAAAATAAAATAAACTTGAAGGCCCCCGGGGCTCGGCTAATTTTTTTTTCAAAATCTGATCTTTTGCATGCGAATTGATGTATCCACGTTACATTTATTACTAGCCACACTTGATTTTCCAAAAAAAAAAAAATCGGCCCAGCCTACCCGCCCCTCATTAAACAAGGTCTTTTATATCATTGGTATACACAAATCTACTTTTAATCAACTAAAATATCAATACATTAGTGAACTGGAGGTAGAACATCAATCATACTAAGTTTTAGCCCTCTCATTGCCGATGCGCTTTAAACCTTATTCAGTGTCAATAATAGAACACGTGACATATTCTCTACGCAAAATTTATAATCCATAAATAATATCAATTGTTTCGGTCTATAGGGATTAAATTTTGCAATGGAGTGGTTGTCGTTAAAGCGATCATATTTCAAAGAAACTTTTATTTATTATTGACATTAAGTACTTAATTAATGGATAATTGTTTACCCAATCACTAACACTAAGATAAGAATTTGGCCAAAAAAGTCAGAATAATTTGACACATTTCATTTCATTGGTAAAATTTTTAGTAGTTTGGTGTTAATGATTGGGTAAATAAAGTTTCATAAATGTTGTTGTTGAAGTAATCCATTTCGTGTATTCACCGTTATTGAAATAAAAGACATCCATTGTAAATGTCAGTAAGTAAATTCATGTACCATGTAGATAATTTGTTTAAATCAAAAAATAGATAATGATTCTTAATTTAAACGCATTATTTTTATAGTTCAGTCTAAAAAAACATTATGTTTGCTATTCCCGAGACTAGTTCTTTCTCACCTTGGCAAAATAACCATTACCTAATTTAAGCATATCCTGTTTGTTTTTATACTCGTTAGATCTAAGTTAAATGATTGACCACCCTAATATAATTAGACTTGAAAAAAGCATATCAGCGGTGCTGTACAGAAGATTTTCTATAGATCTGTAGCAACGCCAACCAATGATCAATTGATTCTATCTAACGCTATGTCAAAATGAAAGATTGGCTAGCAAGAAGCTTCTCTCTCAGCGATACCAAAAAGTTCCTTCAGTTCTTTAAGGTTATTTTCTAGATTCTAGACGCAGTGAGGTTAGATCGTAAAAACAAGTTAATGCCCCCAAGCTTATGTCATGCGCAAAACATTAAGGATGTTTTGCGCTTCGAGAATAGCAGATTTGCCCAACTACGTGGCGTCAGCATAAGGTAATTTCCGAAACATTAAGCATAATGCAAATAACTACACGATTATCTACAAAATTTTAATAATAAAATTGTTATACATGGTTATTCCATATTCCTTTTAAGTTGCGATTCTATATCAACAGCATCATTGCAAAATCTTGCTGCTATAGCTCTAAGCGTTCCTGAGTTATTAAATAAAAACCAAATGTTTGAAGCCCCTCTTGAAGGGGCGTAGTTCTCTTACAAGCCGTTTTTGAACATATGATGTAGAATCACTCTTTAAATGTTAGATAGCTATTAAAAAATTATCCTGTATAATAAAATAAAGCATTTTTTTCTCTTATCAGTTTTAATTCTGGGTTTTATTTTAGTTATAAAATGAAATAAAAAATGAAATAAAAAAAAGCTCTACTGCTCCACCGGAGCTCTAGTTTGTTTTTGTTTTTAAAAAATGGTTGTATTAACATGGACTAAACCCAAGCTTGGCCAAGGGTTAAATATTTTAATCTGGAATACTCTTAGTATGAATGTGAAGTGACTGTGCGTGATTTAAAATAGCCATTGAATTATGTTGAAGGCTCACACTGAAAGCCCTTAGGTCCAGACCCTTATCAGCGATATCAGAGAATTGGCCTAATAGTGCGAGCGACGTTTTGCGAGAAGATAGAAGTTGTGGTCAGTGTTTTCCAAACATGTCGTGCAGGAATGGTTTTTGGGTTACTGAAAAATATACCCACGTTTTAGAGAACATCTGATAAATATACAAAGGAAGTAGTATTAAAGGATATAACTATTCAAATATTTAATAAATAACAAACTAAGTTGGATAACCTATCTAGGCGAAAACTAATATAATCACACAACAAATGATTCAAATATTTTTATAGGAAATTTAAAATTGAAAAATTACACTAGGCAACAAATCGCAATTTTTTTTGCCCCGATCGGAAAGTAAATTTTTCTTACTAATTTGAGGGAGTAGAATCCGAATCTGACCTTAGAAAAATTTCAGCACCTAACATTTTTGAGATATGTTCAGGTAATAATGACGTTTTTTTTTTCAAAATCTTAGAATTTTAAAAATTTTAGGGTATATTAAAAAAATACGAAGAATTCAAAAATCTATATGTCAAGGACCCACTGTCAGAGTAAGTACGTGAAAAAAAAATAAAAAGCTTTAAATGAAAGTGCAGAGTTTACTTAATTGCTCATTTGTGGCAAAACTATCAAATTTGTTTAAAAACTTTATAGAACTTAATTTGTAGATTATAAAATTCTCTACAAAAATATTTACAAAAATATTTTTTTATTTTGCTTAGTTTGTTCGTAAAAAGTAAATAAATGAAAAAGAAATAAAATTAAAGCACACAGTGTAAACTTTTTTCCCGAGCCCAAAGAATATATTTTTCGTTTGGACTTTTTAAAGGCCCAGAATCCGAATTTGACCTTAAAAAAATCCAGCAGGTCTTATTTTTGAAAATTTAGTACAGGCAATTATGCCAATTTAAAAATAATTTATAAAACAAAATACTGTTTATTTTTTTTTTTTCGTTTTTTTTTAATGGTTCTACATCATAAAAATGTTACTTTATTACATAAAAACAGGATCCATTTTTTTTTAATATTTTTTTTCGTAATATCTCTATTTATTCTAAATATGAATTTAAATATTCCATAGTCTAAGTTGGGGATTTTTTAACTAATATTGAGTCGCCGAATCTAAATTTGTCCTCGGAATATTTTTATCTCCCATGATTTTAGAACAAAAGACGGCTAAAATAATGATTTTTTACCAATTTATCTCATTTTTCTCAGAAACTTTAGGTAATAGAAATATTCTGAGGCCTGATGCGGCCTCAGCTACCCAAAATTAGTTAAAAAACATATGACTCCAATCAGGGCAAGTAACCGTGTTGCCTAGTGTTATGTTTGTCCTAGAATAAATAATAAGCGATTTATCAGCAAAAAAAGTAGTTTTTGCTTTCTTTGTCCCCTTACCCTATACCAATGATACTTGACACAAATTTTAATGGGATATTCCGTATAAGATTCAAATACATACAAACAGACAGATCGATTTATTTTTAATTTTCTCCACCCTTTAATATATTCTAGAAAACAAAAAATGGATGTAATAAATAAACGTTTATTGCTGCAAAAGAACTGCATTTCTTGTATGAAGGGTCTGATCCAAGAAAAATCCAAAAATATTGAAAACAAGTTGTTACAAAAAATGTGTAACAGTTTTAAAAGAACTATTGACGGGAAAACTTTTTAAATTAATAAATGGAGCATTATAATCTACATAGACAAATCTATTGATCTGATTCCCTCTAACAAATTAATATATTTGAATAACCTAATGACAAAATAAAATTTTAATTCTTCACACCTTTATTTCTTTTTTATTCCTGGTAAATAAAATGTTTTATGTTCTTATGCAAGCTTCTGGATAAGCCTTTAGCCATTCCACTATAAAATCTTAAATGACAACCCCCTACTTGTTATACGGCATTTAAAACCTTAAACAAGCCGTGAAGATATGTAATGCTATGCATTCCATAATATATTATTCACAGTAAAAAATGGTATGGTATTACTTTTATAAATATTTTCAAAAAAAAAAATAAAAAATACATTATTTTAAAAGAGTTTTAAAAAAAAAACAAAAAATTATTGAAAAACATTTTTTTGTTCAAAAAAAAGTTTTCAAAAAAACTTTTTTTATTAGTTTTTTTTTTGTAGAACTGATCCTTATAATAAAAGTAATTTTTCCTAAACAAATACTTTAATCGGAAATTTCTTTCAGCATTTTTCGATTTTTTAAAAAGTTTAACCCCCCATAATTTTTTTGTTCTTGGGGTGATTACTTTTAAAAACAATAGGGATCTTCCCCTCATAGACCTTGATTTTTCCTGAAAATTTCAATACGATCGGATTATTCGTTCTTGGGTTATCTACGAAAATCGTGACATCAGACAGACCGACGGACATTTGAAACAAAAAGTTGCTTATTTTTTAATGAAACAAATATATATCCAAGAATTTTTGAATTTTTTTAAAAATTCGAAACTACCGTATAATATTATTCTCGCTGGCGCTGTGAATAATATAAAAACGGAAATCAGTAATGTAATGGAATTTTCCTAATATAATGGTCAATAACTGACCGCCTTTTGGGTGCTTTTATCTGGCGCTTATCTCATTTTGTTTTTGTTAAATTATTTTATATTATTAATATACATTAATTAAAGTTTTTGCTTTCCCATTTTGAAAATTTTCAAAAAATTGCTAAAATTTTTTTTTGCGTATTTTTGCGTTTTATGACGTTTTATGTCGATATAAATCAATTTCAAGCAAAAAAAAAAATGTCGCTCGGTCGGTCGATCGGTGGGTGGATCGGTCGGTCGATCGGTAGGTCGGTCGGTCGGTCGGTCGGTCGATCGGTCTGTCCGGGAAATCTTGTGGGCACGATAACTTAAGAACGCTTTAAGTTAGAGACTTGAAATTTGACATACAGGTATGTTACCAAAAGTTCTCGCTCGGGATTGTTTTTGGTGAACATTGGGGTGCGGCAAGGGCGGCAAATGGGCAAAAATACATTTTTTTTTAGAAAATTTTGAAAATTGCTATATAGGGGTTTTTGAGGTTGCTGAAATTGAATCTGATAATATTTTTTTTTAACTCCCCAAGGGGTTGGGGGGTAAATATTTTAAAATATTTTCAATATTTTCCTCAAAATTGGTATATAGGGGCTTTTGGGGTTGACGAATTTGAATCGGATAATAACTTTATTCTAATTTCACCAACTGAGGGGTGGGGGTAGTTTTTGTGAAAACTGGTATATTGGGGTTTTTGAGGTTTCTGAAAGTGAATCTGATAATAAAAAAAATCTTAATCCACCCCCTGAGGGGTGGGGGGTAGTTTTCGTGAAAACCGGTGTATTGGGTTTTTTGAGGTTGCTGAAAGTGAATCTGATAATAAAAATATTCTAAATCCACCCCCTGAGGGGTGAGGGGTAGTTTTCGTGAAAATTGGTATATTGGAGTTTTTGAGGTTGTTGAAAGGGAATCTGATTATAACAAAATTCTAACTTCACCCCCAAAGGGGCAGAGGGTAGTTTTCGTGAAAATTGGTATACCAAGGTTTTTATGGTTGCTGAAAGTGAATCTGATAATAAAAAAATCCATTTTACGCGCGGAGGTGAAAAATGGGAAAGCTCTTTTACTGGGCAGTGTATTTTCAATGCTTATGGTGGAAATTTGTCAAATTTAGTATGTTAGGGGCAATTTTGGCAGATTTTCTGCACCTGATAGAATCTTTTGATCATTTGAAATTTAGCACATAATTTTGTTCACTCAAAAGGAACAAATTAAAATTTCAGGGCTTTTAAATTTTCCACTTATACAAAAAGTACATTCCATTTTCAACGATTTTTCAGGAATTTTGCGTAATTTCACGATTTTAGGGGTCCCATTGGGACCCTTAGAGAAGTTTTATTACCCTATATTTTCAGGATCTTCCAGATACACTAGATCTGGTGTATCTGTATTCTGCAGAATGAAAATTTTGAAACAATAAAGAAATATAAGGTCCATGCATGCAATATGGTGAATATATTTTTTCTATTTTGCGACTCTTATAAGCTCATAATCACACGCATTTTGCTTGTTCTTATAGGCCCATAAGAGGTCTGTACTTTTTGTTCTTTTGGGTTGGCAACAGACCTGGCCTATCGCTTGACGTTTTCCGTGCAAATGTCAGTGTCGCTTTAAAGTTGAATTTTCTACAAAATTTTGTGTTTAGGTTATTTTTACCATGTTAAAATTGTGGCTTGGTTAATTGTTGTTAGAATTTTAAACATGGTGTAAACTGTAATGCCAATCCAAAACAAAAATCTCCAACTCAGTCATCAATTTAAATGTAAGTTTTTTTAAATTTTAGAGCAAAATAGAAAAAATTGTATAAACCACTCGTTTCATAACACGTTCTTAGCGCACTAGTACTTTAGAAAACTAGCCGCAAGCTGCTCGTTTTCTAAACTTGTACCTGTGCGCTAAAAACGTATGTTATGAAACTAGTACTTTAATATATATATTATTTATTTATTTACTTATTTATACTCGTAAGGGTCCTACAAGGTGTTTATATCACGGAGTGATTCTACAACTAAAATTATGGACAAACGAGGAGGAAACCATTTTATCATTGCAGTGTATTTTTAATTTTTAATCTATAATAATTATAATAAAATATGCAGTATTCTATTTTTAAATAAAACATTGTTTTGCAAACAATGAAATATGCATAATACACAAATGATTTTTCGTGTGAAAACCGTTATCTGTAATTGGTACCTATTATAATACTCATTTATAAAAAATTAATCACCTATTTTATCTGTTTTTGATTTACTTTTCAAGGATTATGTTACATAAAATTACTTCCTTTGGCATTGGTTTTAGAATAAACAGTTTTGTTTGCCATAAACAAATACTATAATATAGTATTATGTATTTACTATACATTATGTATTTGAAATTATGTGAACCTGAAAATTAAACTCTTTTATTATTTTATTTATGGCAAGCCGCACTATATCGCCAAATAGAAAAAAAGTGTTTAATAATATTTTTTTTGGTAAATTAAATCTTAAATGGTTTAGTATACATAAATGGCCCTTTTTGAGTCAAAATTGAGTTTTTACATTGAGGGGTTCTGGTTAGAGTCACTTCATCTTAGTCTTACTTTGTTCTTTCGTTTTCTTTCGTTAGTTTTCGGTTTTTGGACTTAGCTTTTCTCAAAGGAAGAAAAAAACGAAAACCAGAGCAAAAATGGACCAAGTACAGATGAAGTGACCCTAGTTCTGGTCAAAATGGTAAAATTTAAAATTAAAAATAATTAAACCCCAATTAGCACGCCCCTGAATAAATGGATTGTTCTTGGACAATATTTAATTAAAACCATTAAATATATTAGATTACGAGCAAATATTCATATCATTAGCTTACACGGTTTCTGAGATATTAAATAAAAATCAAATTTTAGGGTGTCCTATTTAAATGACTGTGTTTTTGCCCAGAGGTATTTTAAAAACCACGTTTAAATATTTTTTGGTTCATATATGTTAATTAAGTAAGTATTTCCAATATAAACAATTGAATAAACTTAATGATTTTTTAAAATACAATTTTAAGCCTACCTGAAATAATGCTTATTTTTCCACATAAAAAGGCTTATAATTTATTTGTTTTTTTTCACCTATCTTATAGTTACACATTTTAAGAACTGTGTATATTAAAATATTTTAGTATATAAATTTTAAATGCGCACTAATGCGTGCGCAATTATTTTCAAATTATATCATGTAAAATATCAAAAATTTGTATTTTTTCATAAAAAAATGCTCATAACTTCATTTTGGATAACTTTGGCTATCTAATATTTATATACTATTTAGACTACTTCTGTAAGAACGTTTTAATATAAAAATTATAAATGCGCCTCAGTGCGCGCGCAACTATTTGTAAATTGTATTTACTCTTGTCATTAAAAAAAATGGCAAAGGCTTTAATATAAAAGTAAGACTTAAGAATTAATTTTGCCTAAAATATTATGTTTACTCATTAAAACTATGTTTGACAAAAATTGTTTGTACAATGATATTACCAAATCTTAGTGAACAAACGTAAGTAGGTATGTTAAGAAAAAATGCTATTTTATTTATTTCTTTATTCAAAAACTCACACAGGTTTCCCCAATTACAGAGTTTGTTATGTTAAGTAAATTAATAACAATATCAGTGATCATTACCAGCAGGTGCAGCAAAAAAGTTTTTTATTTTGCAAATAGAAGTATTTAAAATATCGACCCTAGAGCAAATACTATTATAGTAATTGCACATAAGAATCACAGGTGAAAACAGATAAACATTAGTTCTGGACGTTCTAACATAAAAAAATAGAGAGATTCTAGCAGAAACTCTGGGCACGTTTATTTGCAATAAGTTTAATAGCTCTATACAGTCAATCTTATTATTGATCAATTTATACAAAAATATAATTGATGCTTGTTGACGTTTTACAGATAACAATTGAAACGAGAAATCATTTAGCAAATTCACATTAGGTATCCCTCTAGCTGGATACTCACCATATTTCCTAAGATACAGATATTTGAGGTAACGTCTTTGAACGTTTTCTAAAGCAGTAATAAGAACAGCATAATTAGGACACCAAACTACCGAACAATATTCCAAATGTGATCTGACATAGGACATATAGAGCAAATTAACAGTTTTAATGCTAAAAACATTTAGTATTCCTAATAATAAACCCAAGTGATTTGTAAGCTTTAGATACAATGTTGTTTATGTGTGGATGAAAAGATAATTTTTTGTCAAAAGTGACACCAAGATCCTTGTTGGTATTAGGTCTGTCCAAACTGTGCCCATCGATATTGTAGTCAAAAGTGATGACATTTAATTTTGTAGTAAAACTGAATATGTGACATTTATCAGCATTTAAGGGTAACTTGTGTCCATTGCACCATTTAACTACAGTACAGATATCTTGTAGTTGAATACAATGATTTAAACTTTGGATTATCTTATATAACTTCATATCGTCTGCAAAAAGAAGACCATATACATTAATCAGGATCATTATTAGATCATTAATAAAAATGATAAATAACAGTGGACCCATAATGGTTCCTTTCGGAACACCTGACGTTGCAATGTATATGAAGGATTTTATACCATTGCATTCAAAATATTGCATTCTGTTATATAAATAAGTAATCATTAGACATAAGAGAGGAATTGAAAAACCGAATATGTCGAGCATCATGATAAGAATTCTGTGGTCTAGTCTTTCGAAAGCCTTAGAGAAGTCAGTGTATATACAATCAGCTTGAAGAAAATTACACCCAGATAGAAACTGAGTGAAACAGGCAAGATTGCTAGAATAGATAGCTATTTTGTTATACACTCATCAGTATATGCTTTAAAATTAAATTTTACTTAGGTATAGAAAATCGACTGGCGTTAAGACCCTAATATAATTAACTAAAAACAAAACGAATGCATTTTTAGAACGATTTTATGTTCTATTTATGAAATTCGTTTGGACTTTTTGGACACCAATATAGGGATTGGGGGGCATAGTGCAGCTTTCAAAAAAAAAAAATGCAAAATTAATTGATTTCTCTTTATAAAATAAGAAAAACTTAGGTCCCAGTACTGAGAGAACTACAGGCCCTTGAAGTGTATGTCAAAAACTCACTTTGTGCATGTATTTTTTTATGTATGTTTAGGGCAAAAATATGATACAATAATTTTAGAAATAACAACATTTAGGCAGATTATGTTATCAACATTTAGGCAGATTATATTATCAACATTTTGAAAAGCAAGTTATTAATTAATTGAACCCATAAAATTTAAATTTAATTGAAAAAAAAATGACTTGGTGCTAAAATTTAATCTCGTTGAATAATTTTTTAGTTTAAAACCTGCTAAATTAATAATAATATGAAGAAATTTCGTTAGTAGATACCTAATTACGGTGCTTAAAAAAAATTCAACAATTTTTGTTTATTTTCTTTTTGAGGAAAAGAAAAAATAAAAAAAAAATGTTTATTTTTTTTAAAACTTTTTTTTCATTATTTGTAAAAAAAACAATATACCATTTACTACGCATTCCATATCTTCACGGCTTGGTTTACTCTTCGCAGCTCGTTTATCATTTATTTTTTTAATAAAAAAGGAAGTCCTAGAGCGCTTCGTATTTTACTAAAAAAATAGTTAGTGCTCTCGGTAGATTTTTTAAATTTCAGCTGAGCATCATATAAATGGATGGTACTATCGAATGGTAAAGGAATTTCAGGGTTTCCAAACAAACAAAAAATACCACCAAAAAAGTACCGTGTAATAGTAAGTTCTTTTCTCTTTCACTTAATTTCCATTAAATATTGAGGTAGGTATTTACTTTCCGTTTTATTCAATTTTGAACGTTGATGTTTCTTTTGATAAGGGTCGTAAAGTTTGTTTTAAAAGTAATAGTTATACCTAATATTGGTCTGAAATTTCCCGAAATATAATTAGGTCTAATATTATACAAATATTTACTCTCCATAATAGCATAATATACTAATTTAAGTTACTATAAAACTTTCTAGACATTAATAGCCTGCGAGACTGACACAAAATATGAATGATTAAAACTGACCTCGAGTTTTTAAAACCTGTAATAAATTCCCTGTAAACTAGATCTGCAATCATAGAATACCAAAAATAATATTGGTCCACAAGAAGAAACGTTAACCAATAAAAATTATTGTTAATAATTTAATTATTGAATAAGATTATTTTATTGCATCTGATTTTCAATAAAAATTAGCTAAAAACGCCAAAAATTGCAATTTTTACTTTTATATTTTAGAATTCTAAAATTAAAAGTATTGAAATACACATTTTTTTTTCAAAAATTTTTTTTCCAATTTTTTCACATTTCTCGACGTTTTCGAAGTTTTTAAGACTTTTTCTTACTTTTACAGCACGAAAATAAATTCAACAAAGCGAGAGAACATGGAAATAGTAATTTATGATACTTATTTATTTTATTTATTTATTTATACTTTTTAGGGACCTTCTAGGTGTTTCATACCAAGGAGTGTTTATATTAACAATAAATTTTGAGTGCTTCATATTCCGCAAACCATTCCTACAAGTACGAAAAGTCCAAACCAAGCAAGCAAGGTTAGCAACCGTAATTGCCCTAAAAACAGTTTTCATTGTATTAAAAAAAAATGAGGATAACATTCAAATGTCAACAGTTTGGAGTTTTCATCCGTGTATCATACACTATTTTTTATTCGATTGTAATATATTAATAAATACATTTGTATTAAAAAAAAAGAGGTTAAAATTCAAATTTCAACAGTTTCAATCATCAATCAACCAATCAATGTCGACTATTTTACTTTTGCGGCCTGGGCCGAAAAATTAAACTTTTCGTACAGGTTTATCATATAAACAGTGGCGCTTTTAGATAAAGTCGAATAAAAAATCATGTTATTTATATCCCTCTAGTATTGAGTATGCTATACTTATACCAAAATATTTTAAGACAATACCTAAATAACCTGCCTGAAAGCAGATACAATCAATGATCGATATCATTCGAAACCGAAAAAAAAGAATTGTTTAAATTTCTGCATTTATCCTAAAAGGATTTTGGCCTATTAACTACGTAGATTAAAATCAGAGATAATTTTTTCTTTTAAAACCCGCATTAAAAGCATTTTGAGGGAAGCATTTTCATTTTTAGCATATTTTCTATTACTAATAATAATAGTATTAGGCGAAAATTAATGGTCAACACTATCGGAATTTCAAGTACAAATATCTTGGTTATAAGTAATGCGACCCATATAATATTATTCTGGGTTAATGCTGCCAGCAATATTTAAATGCAAGCATAACACAAATCGAAGTTTGCAAAAAAAAATAGGTTGTTGGCTGGAAAAATTTGCTGGCAAAAAATTGAATCATAACTTCTAGCTTCTAGTCGTTTTTGTGCCCATATCTCTAAAATTTTTATACTTGTAGCTGAAAAATGCTTATAATATTTTTTGTAGAAATAATTATTAGTAAGCGATAAAAAAATGATTTTTATCCAATACATACAGATAATGAGACAGTTACCAGCTTTATTTTAAATAGATAAACTCAATAATAACCCCCGCGTGGCTTTTATTTTATTGAGTGGATAATTATTTATTTTACCCACTTAACTGTCACTTGTTAAATTATTTTCTTGTAAATGTCATTAAAATTTTTAATAAAAATATAAATTTCTAAGCTATTTATTGGATAAAACCTTGTATGGCACTCATGGGTAAACCGATATTACCGAAATATTACCGAAATATTACCGAAAATTAACCTGCCTGGCTGACGCCTCGCAGGTTAATTTCCTCATGGGCAATATCTTACTTTACCCACTAGTACCATAAATAACTATTATCACCTTTGCTTATCTTCCATAATGTTTTTTAGAATTTAGCTCATACTTTTTGCAATAGAGGGGACATACAAAATATTACATTATTTTAAAAGTTTCATAGTAAAAACAAAATAATTATTTATATACATTTTTAAGTGCGTAATGAAATTTCCCTTTCCCTTTCCCTTTCCCTTTCCCTTTCCCTTTCCCTTTCCCTTTCCCTTTCCCTTTCCCTTTCCCTTTCCCTTTCCCTTTCCCTTTCCCTTTCCCTTTCCCTTTCCCTTTCCCTTTCCCTTTCCCTTTCCCTTTCCCTTTCCCTTTCCCTTTCCCTTTCCCTTTCCCTTTCCCTTTCCCTTTCCCTTTCCCTTTCCCTTTCCCTTTCCCTTTCCCTTTCCCTTTCCCTTTCCCTTTCCCTTTCCCTTTCCCTTTCCCTTTCCCTTTCCCTTTCCCTTTCCCTTTCCCTTTCCCTTTCCCTTTCCCTTTCCCTTTCCCTTTCCCTTTCCCTTTCCCTTTCCCTTTCCCTTTCCCTTTCCCTTTCCCTTTCCCTTTCCCTTTCCCTTTCCCTTTCCCTTTCCCTTTCCCTTTCCCTTTCCCTTTCCCTTTCCCTTTCCCTTTCCCTTTCCCTTTCCCTTTCCCTTTCCCTTTCCCTTTCCCTTTCCCTTTCCCTTTCCCTTTCCCTTTCCCTTTCCCTTTCCCTTTCCCTTTCCCTTTCCCTTTCCCTTTCCCTTTCCCTTTCCCTTTCCCTTTCCCTTTCCCTTTCCCTTTCCCTTTCCCTTTCCCTTTCCCTTTCCCTTTCCCTTTCCCTTTCCCTTTCCCTTTCCCTTTCCCTTTCCCTTTCCCTTTCCCTTTCCCTTTCCCTTTCCCTTTCCCTTTCCCTTTCCCTTTCCCTTTCCCTTTCCCTTTCCCTTTCCCTTTCCCTTTCCCTTTCCCTTTCCCTTTCCCTTTCCCTTTCCCTTTCCCTTTCCCTTTCCCTTTCCCTTTCCCTTTCCCTTTCCCTTTCCCTTTCCCTTTCCCTTTCCCTTTCCCTTTCCCTTTCCCTTTCCCTTTCCCTTTCCCTTTCCCTTTCCCTTTCCCTTTCCCTTTCCCTTTCCCTTTCCCTTTCCCTTTCCCTTTCCCTTTCCCTTTCCCTTTCCCTTTCCCTTTCCCTTTCCCTTTCCCTTTCCCTTTCCCTTTCCCTTTCCCTTTCCCTTTCCCTTTCCCTTTCCCTTTCCCTTTCCCTTTCCCTTTCCCTTTCCCTTTCCCTTTCCCTTTCCCTTTCCCTTTCCCTTTCCCTTTCCCTTTCCCTTTCCCTTTCCCTTTCCCTTTCCCTTTCCCTTTCCCTTTCCCCTTCCCTTTCCCTTTTCCTTTCCCCTTCCCCTTCCCTTTCCCTTTCCCTTTCCCTTTCCCTTTCCCTTTCCCTTTCCCTTTCCCTTTCCCTTTCCCTTTCCCTTTCCCTTTCCCTTTCCCTTTCCCTTTCCCTTTCCCTTTCCCTTTCCCTTTCCCTTTCCCTTTCCCTTTCCCTTTCCCTTTCCCTTTCCCTTTCCCTTTCCCTTTCCCTTTCCCTTTCCCTTTCCCTTTCCCTTTCCCTTTCATATGATACCCCAGAACGGTCAAGGCGATCATATAAGAGTTCCGTTTTGCTTGAGGTACGGAACCCTAAGAAGCTCAGGGTGCTAAGCCTGTGGGGGAATGGTTTAATATAAAAGTACGTTATGTGTACTACTTTTAAGTTATAATTAAAAAAATATAAACTGACATCCTAAGATTTCTTGGGAGATAATGACTATAGGTCAGGACTTTTAGTCAAGTTTTTGTTAAATGTAACTGATACATTTTTTCTCATATCCATTTTAATTGTTTTATTGTTAGTTTATCTCATATGTTTATCTCTTATTTAGTTTAACTTAATCAAAAATGGATTACTTAGTAAATAATCTGCACACAAAACAAATTTAGGCAGATTATGTTATCAACATTTAGGCAGATTGTTTTATCAACATTTTGAAAAGCAAGTTATTAATTAATTGAATCGAAAAAATTGAAATTTAATTGAAAAAAAAATGACTTTGTTCTAAAATTTAATCTCGTTGAAAAATTTTTTAAGCTAAATCAATAATAATATGAAGAAATTTCGTTTGGACTTTTAGATACCTAATTACGGTGCTTAAAAAAATTTCAACAATTTTTTTTTATTTTCTTTTTGCAAAAAAGAAAAAATTCAAAAAAAAATGTTGAAGTTTTTTTCATTATTTGAAAAAAAAAAGTGCTCGAGCACTTTGTTTTTTATTAAAAAAAAATACCTAGCGCCCTCGGTAGATTTTTTAAATTTTAGCTGAGAATCATATTAATGGACGGTACTATCGAATGGTAAAGGAATTTCAGGGTCTTTAAACAAACAAAAATACCACCAAAAATGCACCCTGTAATAGTAAGTTCTCTTCTCTTTCACTTAATTTCCATTAAATATTGAGGTAGGTATTTACTTTTCGTTTTATTCAATTTTGAGCGTTGATGTTTCTTTTGATAAGGGTCGTAAAGTTTGTTTTTAAAGTAATAGTTATACCTAATATTGGTCTGAAATTTCCCGAAATATAATTAGGTCTAATATTATACAAATATTTACTCTCCATAATATCATAATATACCATCATTTTCATAGAAAACGCTCACATCACAGAACCCTGAGGTACCCCAACATTTTAAATTTTTAGTTGTATATGTACTTTACTAAGATTGACACTGACATTTTCCGTAATAATTAAGTAAGGTTAAAAAAAAAGTACAGTCTATATTATATAGTGCAAGTCCTATAACTGTCTTTAAGCATATATGCTTATAAGCAAAAAGGTTAACAAATTTTATTATAAATGATATTTATACAGTATGTCTCCAGATAGAGTTACAAAGAGGAATTTATTTTTTATTTTTTATTTGATCTCAAAAAAAGTCACTCTTTATAACTTGCCCTGCTTGATTTTAAACTCCCAAAACACTAAGCGCTTTTTGTACAACTCTTACGGTTCATGGGATAATGTTTTTTTCTTCAAAATAGTGTCTTCAAAAATATAAAGAAAAAAAAACATCATCAAGAGTGACTTATTTTAAGATATCAAAAATAAAAAAATCTTCTTTGTAATTCTAACAGTTGGTTTGTGTAATTTGGTGTAATTTTTGCGTGCCAAGCCTCAATGACGGCCTGTCGTAATTCTTCAGCATTATGACCCAGGAAAGTTAGTTTCTTCCCTCGCTCTGACTCCGGTATGGAAAGGGTTTTCCCGCAGATAATTCATTAATTGCATATCTTCTTCTGCACTACTCATTCTACTTCGAACAGAACCCCGCTTTCTGCTAATCTGTCCAGTTTCCTCAAGTTTTTTCTTTGCTCGCATTATAGTGCTGTTTGCAATATTTAATTCAGTGGCTATTTCACGTACACTTATCCCGTCATTTATTCTTGCTGTTATAATACATTTTTGATAATTTGTAAGCTGCGGCATAACTAATGTGAATTATTTTGACAAGTAATGTCATAATAATATTTGACAAATAAATGTCAAAGAGACCTTGATAAAGTTCAACATAATCTGTAACATTTTTAGGTGTAAGCGTTTATTATGAAAACGATGGTACTAATTTAAGTTACTATAAAACTTTCTAGACATTAATAGCCTGCGAGACTGACACAAAAAATGAATGATTAAAACTGACCTCGAGTTTTTAAAACCTGTAATAAATTCCCTGTAAACTAGATCTGCAATCATAGAATACCAAAAATAATATTGGTCCACAAAAAGAATCATTAACCAATAATAATTATTGTTAATAATTTGATTATTGAATAAGATTTTTTTATTGCATCTGAATTTCAATAAAAATAAGCTAAAAAAATAAACAATTTTTCCTATTTGCCTAGATGCACAGCCTATTTTTAAGGCCAGATTAGGATTCAGGAAAACTAACTTTACTTTGGTTCGGGTTCAGCGCCCCAAAATCTATAGAAAGTTTTGTAATTAAACATTTCATTTACAAACTTTAGCCTTATATAAAAATATAAAATGCCTTATTTCTGATTTTATATATTTGCTTTAACTTTCGAATGGTCTGACCTAGAGTATTTTAAATATTATATCAAATTAGTAGAGATAACTGCCCTATATAGTACTACATACATATAGTACTTTTCTTACAGCCATCAATCGATACTAAACTTGGTTAGAAAAACAACACTATTACAGTCATTACTTAATCATTGGTAAACTTTTTATTAGGGAATTTTATTTTTGGGTTGGTATTGAAGACCTAAATTTATGTTGCCTAACGTATTGGACTTTGCTGTCCATTATTTAGCCTTTTAATAAACACTATTTATACCAAAGAAACAAATAGCGGTTAGATAGCTTTTATGCTTTTATCTCTAAACATATGGAAATTATTATAAATCAAATAAAAAACTGCCAATTTATTTTGCAAGTTAAATCTGCACCAAGTACTGACACTGACAAATTAAATTGTTTAATCTAAAAAGTAAGTCGCTTTTTTCCGCTGTTGCCAAACCACACATGAGCGGCGTTTACTATGTGTATTAAAATTCTCTAAAATGTAAAGATAAAAAAATAGACAATTCTCAAAAATTAAGGTTAATTACACCCACACACACAAAAAAAAATCTAGTGCGGCAGACCAAACTAGTCAATTCTTAAATCTAAATCTGAATCCGAGGTCAGAATTTAAAAGTCAGGGTTCAAAATGGTGAATCTAATATGCCGAATTATATTTTTTGAAGTTGCTCGGATTTGCTTGAAACTTGGTACTCTGGGGTTTTTGGAGTGGCTGATTACGAATCTGCTGCCACTTCTCCAAAATTGAAAATAGCGGATCCAATATGGTGGATTAGATTTTTTAAAGTTGCTCGGATTTGCTTGAAACTTGGTACTTGGAAGTTTTTGGGGTTGCTGATTACGAATTTGGTGCCAGTTTTCCGAGAAACTTAAAAAAATCTATTCAGCCATATTGGATCCGCCATTTAGAATTTTAGAAAACTGGCACCAGATTCGTAACCAGCGACTCAAAAAAACCCCGAGTACCAAGTTTCCAGCAAATCCGAGCAACTTTAAAAATCTAATATGTCATATT